>JANAVB010033020.1:5661045-5702416 GCA_029216955.1 Iris pallida | reverse complement strand
CCCCCCCCCCCCCCCCCCCCCCCCCCCTTCCCTTTTACTTCACAGTAAAAGAAGAAGAAACTGGAATTTGAGGCTGACAAAAGCACGGAAAAGTTGATGCATAGTTCATCTAAGCGAAGGCTTCCTTTTTTAAGACATTCAGGCTTACTGCTAAGTAATTTTCAATATCTTCTTGAAGAAATTGTTTCTTGGAGGTCAGATTGAATACAACAAAAGAGGTATTGTACTGACTGCAGAACATATTGTGATTCCTTAACAAGATTTAATATTCATCAAAGATATTTTAATTTCATACATCGCATGTGGAATTTGGGATTTTTTTATGATTGTCAGCCTGTACGTACTAGTATATGTGCATGTATTGCATGTATTTCATAAACTATATTAGGAAAACTAAAATAAATTTGCCTTAATTATTCTAAATTTATTAATAATTAGTATATTATATTATTTTATATCTTAATTTTAGTAAATAATTTTAATTAGTAAAGATACGCAAAGATATATTTTTAAAAAAAGTTTTACGGTTGAAGCTATATATTTTTCATTATGTAGGAGTATACAAATATACATTCATAATTTGGTGTCGTACACAACATATTAAGTTTTAGTGGAATTTTTGGACTCCACAGCCAGGGTAAGAAATATAAATTTCATCCATTAATTGGTGTTATATGAGCTGGTACAAGTGAGTGAGGGCATCTAGTATAGAATGACCAACTCTTGGTTGATAAACTATTACAAAAGGAGCATGACAATTTTTAATATGATAATTATGCAATCAAATTATATCATCAACCAATCTTTTTTTCTTCCTTTGCTGATGCTAATATCATTCTTAACCTGTCATTCCACAGTGATAAACCCATCATAGAAGAAACTTAATTTGATAACCACCTCATTCTAATGATCACCACAAAATATAAGTCATTAATTAGTCCCTCATAACACACAAATTATTATTAGTGCGATAGTATCAGTGTTGTCAGAACCGGACCGGACCGGCGGTCCGATCGGGTCCGACCGGTTTTGACAAAAAAATCGGTCCGGTCTGATGTGAACCGGAGTTTTTTAAGAACCGCCAGTTTTTTTTCCATAACCGGGTTTAACCAGTGAACCGGCCGAACCGGTTCGCAATTGAACCGGTAATTTTGGTTTTTTCTTTCAAATAAAAAAACTCAAAAAATTTTATTGTGTGAGATTTGGACCATTTGGTTCTTGGTTTGGTTTTTAAGAGACTTTATAATTATAAATTAAACCAAACCAAATATACTAAAAACCAATCCAAGAAGTAAATATGAATATGTTATCTATTTGATCCAAACCAAACCAAGTCTATTTGAACCTCAATTGAACCAGATTGATCTCCGGTTCGATCTATACAAAAAATCGATTCAATTATCAGTCCGGTTTTTAAAATATTGGATAGTATATGAGGATTCAAAATACTTGATTGTACAGGCAGAGTCTTCAACATAAGACAAACAGTCAAGGATGATGAGCAGAACGAAGCCAGAAAGTACTCAAAACACTTCTTTTTCCATCCCCAACTCCATGCAAAAATTGTCACCAAATCATGAAGGCCACATGGCTCTGGACTCTATGAATTGTCATGGTAACATGAATCATGATTGAGCAAGCCCCTGTGCCATCCTCCTGGTTGCATAAGGACTTTCCTGTCACCCCAAAATTCTCGGGTCACCCAACCAAAGCTAAACCAGTGATGTCTCTGTTCATTACTCCATGAACCGATGGCCCCATGATTTCACAATCTTTTCTTTAAAATTTAATCATCAATCACCATGGAAGGTGTGTAAAAGATTGTTCAAAGTATTGAATTTTCATCCCATACACCATGGAAGGAAACTAGGCCGAAATTAGAAATTTGAGTTTGGGTGGACTGGAGTAGGTTGGAATAGACTAGGGTGCGCTAAATGTAAACTTATTCATATTAAAAAAAAGTATATGCACAAACATGATTTTAATTTTTTTTAAGGAGAGATTATAATTCTTTTTAATATTAATTATAGAGGATATATTCCTTAACATAGCCGAATTGAAAAGGAAAATTAAACATCCAACTTTAAAATTTTGGAATGAAGATAGCTATATAGTAGTTGTTGTACAAGTACGATTGGTAGACCATGCCTCCAACTTTAATTATTTTTTTTATAAATAGAAAAAATAATACGCTAGATCCACTGTCAGGGTAAAATCTAGGGGTGAGCATTCGGTTTATTCGGTTCAAACCGAACCGAATAACCGAAAACCGAATTGGACCGAAAACCGAATAAGCAAAACCGAAACCGAACCGAATTGATCCATAACCGAATCAAACCGAACCGAATTAAATCGGTTCGATTTTCGGTTTATTCGATTTATTCAATTTTTCGGTTTATTGCACTTTTTTTTGTTAATATATATAGTAACTAAATATATCTAAATTTATTTAGTATATACCTATAGTATATACATATGTATATCCGGTATATACCTATATATATTAATACATGTGTGTTTATATATAGTATATACATATATATATAGTAACTATTTTTCTTATTCGGTATTCGGTTTTGGACCGAAACCGAAATCCAAAACCGAAACCGAATAAGAAAATTTAGTATTTTCAAAACCGAAACCGAACCGAATTTTTTTTAAACCGAACCGAATCTCTTATTCGGTTCGGTTCGGTTCGGTTTTCGGTCCAAAACCGAATAATGCTCACCCCTAGTAAAATCTAATATCCTAGTCAGTCTTTTCTTCCTAAAGAGCAGGCTATAATGTTCGAATTTATGAACAATAGGGAACCGAACTTTGTCCGAACTCGGTCTCCAGTAAACCTATAAATAGGCATTGAATTTCATATTCCTACTCACTCATTCATCAAGCAATTCATTTGCTTATCTATTCATCCTGAGCCTTATAAACTTTTTAATCACCAAAAAACTAACTCCCAGCATTCTAGTGTGCCATAGTTGCGAACTCGGTTAGAAGTCTGTTCGGTTGTGTAGCTTGGATTTCTAAGTGTTGCTCTTTACTCTTGTTATTTGAAGTCAGCTAGCTCTTTGTATCAATAGCTTTGTGTTTGTGGAAGTCGTTGTGCTCTTTGGATCAAAACACTTGTTTGTACGAAGTTGCAAGTCTTTGAATCAAAGCTATTGTTTTACTGATAGTAGATATCCAGCAGGAGTTCTCGAGACTAGATTAGTTCTCCACGAAAAAAATTAGTATACGTTGCGGTGTTTGTGTTTGTTATTCTAAACTCTATTTAGTTTCCATATACATGTGCTTTATTGTTTGATAACTTATAGTTGATAATTTGTCTTATTTTTATTGGGCTATTATTGACACACACTCTATTCATCATTCTTCCAGAGTTGCCTAGTTGTCTTTACTTATGTCTTTCTCGGATAACCAAAAGGTTACTCGAGTTATAATATATATTAACCATGAGGGTGTAGCTTGTTGGGTACACCGGGGGTACCGTTGACACGCATAGTTCTTATTTAGTCGAACATCTAAAGGCCTATTGTAACTGTCAGCAGAATTTCTGAAATGTAAAAATTTAAGTGCAACTACAAAAATAAACTATATTATAGTATGATACTAGTGGATAACCCGTGCCATAATAGCACGGACACGAACAGCAGATCCGACGGTCGAAGGTCGCTCCACCTCTGCTGCTTCTTCTTTCCAGAGACTGATCCGACTGGACCACCACCTGGAGAAGGGTCGAGTGACTTCTCTCCTGCCGAAAAATACCTTCCGGAGATCCTCCGTGGTAACCTCACCGCCGCCGGCTGCTCCGGTTCGTGCTGCGGGTCGAGGTTCACGACGAAGCTGGATTTCCGCTTCTCCGCGACGGAGGGGAGGCCCGGCCCGCTGCCGCCGCCTCCGCCGCCGTTCGGAGGGACGCGAGGGAGAAGTTGGAATGCTGGGATGAACGCGAGGGAGAAGTTGGGACAACTTGTCCTTTTATTTATTTGGTAGAACCAAAAACAGTGGGTTGTCTATAATCTAATCTAAATGCAAAAATGAGTTTTAGAAAGAGGGACAATTTAGTCCTTTCATCATCGTTGAACCAAAGCACATGGATCGTACCAAAAAATCAATGTGCTTTATATTATAGATATATTATATAAATAATGCTATTCGTGCCTCCAAATTATCCCTCCAAAGCATCTTTCCTTATGTGGCAGTTGACGTTGCATGTTAAATAATTTTATGTGTCATCTAACACGGCAGCTGATATGAAATTAATTACCCAATTTTTTTCATGTTAATGTTAATGTTAATATTAATATTAATATTAATATTAATATTAACATTATTGCTAATTTTAATTTTAATTTTAAAATATGACATATCAGTTGTCATATCTATATGTCACGTCAGCTATTCACATAAAAAAAATGACTTAAAAAATTAATTTGGAGGGACAAATAGTATTATTTATATTATATTCGTTTATGGAACACTTGAAAAAAAATTGAAGTGCATGCATAAATAAACCAACCGCCCCTCCCCCTCCCCTCATATTCCTGTTGCTCATGGCGAAGAAGGTGTGGGTGAAGTCCCTCCAGTGCAAGTCCAGCAGCGCAGCGGACGACGTCTACATCCCCAAACCCTCCCCGAACCCACGCAGCAAACCCGTCCTCCCCCTCTCCTCCTGCACCAACTCCTCCCGCGCGCTCCGCGACGTCGTCGTCTTCTTCCCAAAGCCCAAGCCTCCCCCCACCACCACCACCACTCTCGCCAACATCAAACCCAGCAATGCCTGCAGAAGCACCAGCTCCTTCCCGACGCTGACCGAGCTCCCTGTGGGCCACTCCTCGCGCCGGGTCGTCGAGATCATCTTCACGTCCAGCTGGTCCACCTCCTCCCGCTTCCCGGGACGCGTGGACATGCTGTTCCGCGTCCACAACCCGCCCCGCGCCGTCGCCCGCTTCGAGGAGCACCGCGCCGCGGTCCGCTCCCTCGCGGCGGCCGACCCCCGGTGCGCGGCCGACGGCAACGAGATGATGCGCTTCCACTGTCCCCCTCATCCCCCCCGCGGCGGCGGCGGCGGAGTCTACGACGCAGCCGTCCTGAGCTCGCCGGACGGCGGCGTCCGCACCTTCGCCGGCAGCGGTGCGGCCCACGAGAGCGCCTCCGGCGGCGGCGGGGATCGTGGCACGCGGTCCATGCTGGTCTGCCGCGTCATAGCCGGCCGCGTCCGGGAGGGCGGGTCGGAAGGGGAGTCGGCGTCCGGCGCAGGGAAAGGCGAGCTCGTAGTCTTCGACGAACGTGCGGTCCTGCCGTGCTTCTTGATCATCTACTCCAATAACACAACAACAAGCTCAAGCAAACAAAAACTACTCTTTCGAAAACATGCATGATCGATCCCAACACCATACTCGGTTCGGTTATTATTTGTCTTTTCCAAGCATATATATATATATATATATATATATATATATATATATATATATATATATATATATAAACTCTGATTAGGACGCTGTTAGGTTCTCGCAGCACTGGTCTGCAGTTTTGGTCCGTCCGTCAAGTATTGCACAGGCGGACCCAAGGCAAGGGCTGGGTGGACCAGCCCACCCCCAAAAAAATATTGTCTTTTTTTTCATATAATTTTTTTGGTATTTTTTTTTGTGAGTTTGTCTATACCTAGTTCACCCTAATTCACTCCAACCCATCCCAATTCAAATTTTTGATTCCGTCCTTGACGGTCTTTCATTAAAGAAATTTCTAGAGACGGACCGGAGCTAGTAGGGAGGCCAGTTGCTGTCTTGTGGCAGGACGATCACGCCTACGATCAGGAGCAATACAAAAGGCTGTATCAAAACTGATACAGCCTCTGTATAACAGGTGGACCCCCTAGATATATTTGTTTACACGATTCACGAAAAAAAGAGAGGAGCCACCTGTCATACAGAAACTGTATTAAAATTTTGATACAGCCTACTGTATCTAAGTTTTCTCCTACGGTCATGGAACGGGGGCAAAATTTCATTTCCGCTCTAATTAACGAAGAAGATTAGTTATACGTGAAACTACATTAACATTGCTAATTAATCTTAGTATGCTTCTAAATATCCACAGCGTTGTTTTGGTCGCTTTTGTCTTGGTGTCGATGTTCAAAGCATAGCCAGCGAAAAGAGAGGGGTCCGGTCAATGTGGTGTCTTGTCTTTACTTGACACGAGGTCAATTTCTTGACGGACAAAGCCACGAAATATAGCGTAGGCTTTCTGGACTGTTGTGGACCGATTTTGTAGTCTAGCTCTACTGGTCGATGCCTGCTGTTTTGTATGTTTATGGAGTTTGAAGTCTTTGGCATGTTGCAAAAATTAAGAAATTTGAAGGAGCTTAGCTAGTACGCATGTTGGCATAGTGACACTGACAGACGAATATATAGAAATCTATGTACATTATTGAAACAGTGGATAGATCGGTCATGCAGCTGAGCCAAACGAACTGGCCGTGAGAATAATAATAATATAGAGTGTGTCCACAACCGCACTGTTCCTGCGTCCGTGGAGATCTAGTGCAGGGAAAATCCTCTATACCCTTTCACAACGTGGTTCTCTCTTATTCGCTCATATTATTATATGTACGTACTGTTAGATTTTTTTTACTTTTTTTCTTTTTAATAACTGTAACAAAAATAAAATAGTAAATTGTTACCAACCTCCGGGGAAGTCGCGCACATAGCACTGCCCAAAGAGTTAATCCGAGTCTATGGCAGACTTAGTCCAAATACCTCTAGTGGTAAAATTTTTGCTCTACCGGAATCTCCTTGCCGCACACGACGTAGAGAGAGTGACAATCGACTTAGCTCTGTCCAGAGCAACAATAGAAGAACGGAAAGCTTCGGAGAGAATGAGAATTTTGAAGAGAGTTTATGTAAAGAATTTCCTGTGTGCGGAAGAAGAGAGAGGATCCGATTTATATAGGCTGAATTCCTACGTATAGAAATAATGGTGAATTAAATCACCCAATAAGTACTTAACGTTACAGAATAAAACAAATAAAAAATATGTGATATATTGTATCTGGACAGGAGTTAATATGCCAAACGTTATAAATTTAGTGGGTTTATAACGGTCAGAAATAAATGAAAAGTAGCAAAAAGATTTTTAGGATCTCAGTCCAAATCCGAAAAGAAAATCGGATCGATATTCAACGATCCCAGATGTGGGCACGTACCCGTACCCGTTAAGCGCATCGAGCCGGACGGGGACGGAAGCGGCGGTGCGTGCGTGTGGCCCATGGGCTCCCACACAATAGTTTAATAGAATTAAAGTAAAGAAGGTGTTATATGCACAAAGAAATTTTTTTTGCCCAACCGATGCTGGACTATCACGAGGAAGTTAAGCTTTTGCAAGCTCATGTGTGTGTGAACACAACGCACACATACAGCCAACACGTACCTGGAAGACAAACAATAATCTTAATTTCTAAATGGAAAGTGTGAAGTCTTAGAGCATCTCCAACCATATTGTGAGTTTAGAAAAAATGGTTGCCACATAGGAATGACAAACTTTCATTCCAAAAAATCTTCTCCAATGCAAATGTAGAATAAAACATGAAGTTGACATGGCAATGACATGGCAAGGAGAATGTGAAGTTGGTTGTCTAGATCTAGACAATGCACTTCACAATGACTTTGTCTCCACATCATCAATTATGAATTAAAATATTTATAAAAAAATTGAAGAAGTAGAGGAGTTGCCTTGGAAGTTGGAAAAAATACTTTTTATTGTCTCCTCAATACTTTTGCATTGGAGAGAGTTTTTCTATCTCATTGTCTTTTGAGATATAATTTTGCCACATAAACAAGACATTGTCTTGTGGCTCATGCCACATAGGAGCCACCTAAGACTCACAACACTTAACAAGACAATAGGGTTGGAGATGCTCTTATCATATTAATTAATGTTTGGGATAATTTAGCAAATGCCCCCATTCTAAATGTTGAAATTAGCATATACCCCCACTATTTTATTTATCTAACAAATACCCCCATTTTTGATATAAAATAATAAAAATTTAAGATATACCCCCACTCTTTTACATAGGAGTGGGGGTATTTGCTAAATAAAATAAATAGTGGGGGTATATGCTAGTTTTAACATTTGGAATGGGGGTATTTGCTAAATTATCCCTTAATGTTTTGTCCGCGCTAATGTTGGGGGACGTTATACAAATGATGGTCAAAGTTTTGGACTGATAAGCCCCCCCCTTTTTTTTAGGAGTTTATTTTTATCCATCCACCCAAATTTGGATAAATATTCACCCTTTTACTCAATGGTTGTCAGTAGTATTTTTATCTAATCTAAAATCACTGTACGAGTGGTTTGGTGAACAATCATTCTAGTTTTGGTGAATGAACAAAATATGCTATTTTTTTTAGTGTGACATGTTGAAAACGAGAGAAGAAAAAGAAATAAGAGAAAAATAATCAATGACTACCTTATGTTTGATATTGGGACTCATGGAATGAATTTTGTTATCCACCTGCTTTTTGAATTACCATGATATTTGGATTATGCTATCAACTAGAATTTATGTTTCAAGGATGAATTTATTTATTTA
Source organism: Iris pallida (assembly GCA_029216955.1). Taxonomy (NCBI): domain Eukaryota; kingdom Viridiplantae; phylum Streptophyta; class Magnoliopsida; order Asparagales; family Iridaceae; genus Iris; species Iris pallida. Next base: position 5,693,820 of record JANAVB010033020.1, on the reverse strand, counting down.
TTTCACATTTTTATAGAACTTTTCCATAGAGTAACATATTTCATTTAGTCAACCACCTAAGTGGTTGAGTTAGAACGCATCTGTTCCGAATTCAAATCGAAATGGGAGTGTATTATTCCTTCTATGTAATTACGAAAATGATATTTGATCCGTCATTGAGGAGTGACCGCGCTAGCTCTCGTCCGCGTGGCAGCCAGTCATCGACTCCCTTGCTGGCACGGACCTATTCCGAACCAGGGGACCAGTGGTTGCGCGCCACGTGGCCGCGGACCGATGCGAGCACCTCCAGTAGCGGATAAAATAGCAGCGTCGATATAATAAATAGTAAAAGTTGGAGGAAGTGGGATGAATAGGTATATATGTAATGCAACATATGTAATTTTTTTCCCAAAATTATATATAATTCTAAAAGGTTGATCCTAGAATTGAATTAGTTAATTGTTAATTGTGTACAAATTGTACATGTTCAAATTTATTGTTTCATGTATAATAAATACCTCACTGGCCGTTGACAAACTTAAATCCATTTTGAACCAAATGTGCACCCTTTGTCTAAGAGCAATGCTATGCCTGCAACCAAATTCTTACAACCCCTTTACTCCCGCCATGTGTCGGGTTTCGATTGGAGGAGAGGAGTAAGTGGTGGGGTCGGGTGGAGCCCATGTAGCAGGGGGGTGTGAGGGGTGGTGGGATCCGGTAGGACCCATGTGTAAGGGTTGGTGAGGGAGGTTGTAAAAAGGTTGTAAGAATTTGGTAGTAAACTTAGCATTATTGTTTGTCTAAACTCGAGCCTGACTCAAAGTGTTACCAACGTGACAGTTTGAACCAAAGGCAAGTGCTGACGAATTCTCCTAACTACCAAAAGGAATATCAATTTAATGTTTTCACATTAAGTTTGGATTTGACATGAATTTAAACCTAGTTGTCAAAAATATAAAATTGAATAGCTATTGCACAGCAGTCATAGTGATACGAAACTGAACTACCTTTCGAATCAGAATGTGCTTCTAGGTTTGAAGTTTACGAAGTCGGAAAGATACACGTAATGTATGGCTTGAAAGCAACACATGGTGTCGTTTCAAATCCACCCATTTTCGAGGAAGCCGGCGGTATTTGAGTTAATTTACTATGCGAGAGAAAATATGGAACAAAAGATAGAAAAATTGGATAGTTGAAAACTTCCACTATGCTAGAGGAAAATACTAAATATTTGGTGGTTAGAAACAAACGAGGTCTCCCCCTAATTTAATTTCAAGGGATTTACATTCTTTCATAAAAAAAAAAAAGGGATTTACATTGATGGATAGGATCATGTCGAGTATTGCCGAGTAAATCTAATGGCTAGAACTTTCTAGATCCTAGATATCTAGGATGTAAGTAAAAAATGTATTTACAACAATAAAAAATATCTAGCTTTCTAAAAATTGTAAAAAATTTCATGAGGCTTCGAGTCTCCAGATGCAATGAATATTACTAGAAGGTTATAAGGAATATCCATGAAAGATATCCAAGGAATCCTTAATAGTCCATGCAACTCTAGAATATTCCGGAGGCTTCCGATTAATTACTTGGCTTGATAGGCTATGCAAAGCTATCTCTGTAGAGTCAAAAATCTTGTGCATGAGACGCCGAACATGGCTTGGTAAGGACCAACCCTAGGGAGACCAAGATTGAACAAATTATATGAAGCAATCAAATTATATGAAGCAAGAAATTGAACATCCTTGAAGGAACTGTCTAAAATATGTGACAGTAACCATAATGATCAGTAGACAAAAGCTGGTTAACACATCACCTTACACTCATAAATTTGGAAATTGCTTGTTCAAATGGAATAAGCAATTGACCCCTGGAGCCCAGATTCCAGGCTTCTGCATTCAAAATCAACATAGACTGCACCCTATACTGGTGATCATGACTGAGCAATAATGCAAAAGATGCAGAAACACATTTTACATTCCTTCATGAATAAAATACATCAACAAACTGGGATATTCAAGAATGTTAATAGTAACCTGATTCAAAAACCAGACAAATGAAAATAGATTTTTCTAACGCACTTAATTGCATCGAAAATATCATTTATCCAAGTAATTACCCAGAGAGGGGGGGGGGGGGGGGGGGGGGGGGGGTGGAGATCGAGTAGACAGCCAGTAAACTGAGCATGAAAATCATTAAAACCTCCAAAATACCTTCACCGCGTTAGAAATGTATTCAACCAAAAGTGCTCAATAAAGTTTAGTAAATATATGTATATTGACAGAACTATTTGACAAGTTCCATGTTGTTCAATGCTCACCAGAAAGCTCTGTCTTTGTTCTCTGTTATAAACCCTATGGGCTATACACAATGTTCCCAGTTGCTATCCTCTGAAATAACAGCAATCAGTGCCTCCGGCAGGCTGAATAGCGCCTGGACCGCCTACTTCTAGCAGGCACAAACCAATTGTCTTCGCAGGTCCTTCTGGACCCGTTCCTCCTGAGCTCGTACCCTATACTATGCATGTCTTCACAAATTTCATGTCTCGAGAGAGATGCCATCCCAGGCAAGATGTCCTTCTGGAAATCTTTTACCGCTCTTACCCTTCCCCTTCCCCTCCTAAGCTTATCAACCCTAGCGTCATCTCCTGCTCCGCTCTCAAACTCTTTTGTCGGCATTATGTATTTGCTTTTGATCTCAGATAATTTCAGAGTCATAGACGCGAAAGAATCAGAGGAATACTGAGGCTCGTCACACCTATCTTCTTCTTCATCGTCTATGTTCACGGTTGGTGCAGTATTGCCAGACTTGTCCACAAGAGAGAATGACTTCTCCAAGGCAATACGTACGAGTGCCTCAGCTGCCCCAGCGACTGCACAGTCCATTTCTGTTGCTTGATCCTCGTGATGCGGATTAATTTGTTCACTAGCCCAAGATTCCAAATGTGTTGTTCCAGAATTTTCCCCAACACTTTTGTCTTGTGAACTGGTGTCACAGCTTCCACAAGTCATGCGATCGCTCTTGCTTTCAGTAGGAAATTTTGCAACAGGGGCATCTTCCTTCTCATCTTGAGCTAAGGCATGGCTTGACACAGTATCCTCTTCATATCCCCCATGATTCGCTTGCTTTATTTCTATTTCATTGTTGGACGTGGTAATCGAAGTCTGCCTTCTGCTGTCACTATAAGTGATAGAGGGCTGTTTAACCGATGATGAGTTTGCATTCTCCTCAATTGTCTTACTGAATTTTGTGGATGACAACGTTGTTACTCTGGTGCTGTTTCGAACTCCTGCATTAGAACTAGAAAATTCTTCCGCTAGGTTTCCAGGGTATTCTGCTGAGCCAATAGAATTAGATCCCTCAACCTTATTGCCCCCCTCGTGTTTGCAACTCTGGATGGTTTCTCTAACCTTTGAATTATCTGACTGACAACCATCTAACCACCACTCACGATTCTTCCCCTTTGAACTTTCCAAAGCAGGATTTGGAGCATAAGGATTTAGTGTATCACAGGTTACTTTAGAACCGCTGTCTTGATCTCTCCAAATTTCTTGTTGAATGACAGATGAACTCGAGGATGGAGAAGTAAAGGTCATTATAGGATTGTTGAAATCATGAGAAGATTCATCATCTTGAGCTATGTTAAGGTCAATAAGCAGTGGTTTTGATGAAGGTGGTGGTGGTTTCTGGTTCAAGCCAATTGACACATCAATAGAAGCAACAACATTGGTTTCACAAATTCCTGCAAAAATAATAAATAAGAAAGAAAAGTTTAAATATAAGTAATAATACAATGACTCGATAAAGGTACTCATAGGCATCAACTACAATTAAGAGGACACTAAAAACTAGAACGTTTACCAAAGTAGAATATAGCACAAGTTGAGATGAAACAAGAAATGACTAAGCATGAATTGAATCTAACAGAAAGGTCTATAATAACATTGACTTTAATTGCTCAATGGTAAGTATAACAAGTAAGAATGATGGGAAGGATGCCTGAACGGAAGACCATAATGAGAATAATGCATATCCTCTGACTTCTCTGTGCTAGACTAAAAAGCACTTCTCGAGCACTATAAGCTATCTGCTAGTCCGCAGATATTTATTTCCTCAATGAAGTTGCATTCATGTTTTTCTATTTCTACCTATGTTTAACCACTAACCACTTTAATAAAGAGTATACGAAAAAGGACTAAAAAATGATTTCATCTTCAATGGAATCAACTGCAAAACGAAGAATCTAAATAAATTTGTCCATAACATTCAACCAAGATAGTCCAAGGAGCTATAACCAAAATATTTCTTAGCTTCTTTTAAGGAGATGACAAGGTACCAAAGGTTGGGCAGCACATACGTCAAGACCTTTGGCAGGGGAGGGGAATTCCTGGATTCAAGACCCAAGGTGATAGTATGTGACTGGTGTTTATTCTAAAAAAAGAAAAAAGAAAAAGAAAATGGAAAATAGAGGAACTACTTTCTCTTCCTATGCCATTACAACTGTAGATTTCCCATTGAAGATGAGTACCATAAAATGTTTTCTTCTGCTGATTCAATAAAGATTAGCTTACTTCTACTGAGTTGCTTATTCTCTAGGAGCACAGAGGTCTTCTTTAGAAAGTTCAAAATGCATGAAAAGTGGACAAAGAATTCATGGCAGTTGCTAGAGCGGTAAAGAGGGGTGTGAGATAATGGTAGGAATCGCTCCTAGGAAAGACAAAGCAGTCGGGGCAGCCGTTGAAGATAGATTTACCCCGTGCTACGACTGGGAATGGGGGAAGGCATAATAGAATGTCCTCCAAGGTAAAGAAATATAACCACATATTCCCACCATCCAAGCTTTTTCCCATTAGAACGGGATCTGCTACGAAGAAAGAGAAAGCTCCCCAGATGAACTGATAGCTTTATGAACATCTGTCAACCACTGTGATGGTGCGAGTTCCTAGCAACTATGAAGTATCAATAAGAAATGGCACTTCCAGAAAGTTACAGAGCCAGTTAACAAGATAGTAGTCCTGCCTTCTTAGTTTTGCAGTTTAACCTCATGCAACCAAGGAGCACCATCCAAGTTCCTCTAGGCTGGAAAAGGATCTTACATGAGAGGTAAGATGACACAAATTGTTGTAGAGAATTGCATTCATCTCTATGGTACCTTAAGACAGCGAAAAGACATGATATTTCCGAAGTATCTTAATGCATATTCCTCCTCCACAACTTTAGCAAAATTGATGAAATATGTTTGAAAGAGCTTGCATGAGGGATAAGGAACAGCACGCAATCCATAGTGACTTCAAATAAACAAGGTGCAGGATGTTGGTCAGCAGTTTACAAGGGTATCCTAATATTTGAGCCTCCAAAAACAAAAGGTTCAGAAATGATGAAAGTGTAGTCAAGGTGATCAAGCATACTTCATGCAATCCTTATACATACATTAGTGAGACATCATCCATCATGTGCATGACAAAAATATTTGAACCCAAGTCACAAATCAATTAGAAAGGAGGAATTCAAATGCCCAATCAAGGTTGGAAAAGCAATAATCACATCACACATACATACACAATAAAGGTTGCTTGTTATAAACAAACTAGTGGATTACCCGTGCCATAATGGCACGGACACGAATCCGACCTTCTCGACGTAGGCGTGCAGGCACCGGGCCAGCGCCAGGAAGTTCCGGACGGAGACGCGGCCTCCGAACCCGGCCTTCTCGACGTAGGCGTGCAGGCATCGGGCCAGCACCAGGGCCCCGAGCCCGGCGGAGGAGGACACGGCAAAGACCATGGTGGCGGCGTTCGGGGCGGCGTGGGGCCTCATGGAGGCGAAGACGCGCAGGGCCGTCGCGGGGCGTCCGAGGGCGGCGAGGTCCGAGACGGCGGCGGTCCAGGAGACGACGTCCATGTGCGGCATTCCGTCGAACACCCGCACGACGTGGTTGGCGGAGCCACGTCGGGAGTAGGCGGTGAGAAGGACGGTCTGCACGAAGGGGTCGGGCCGGAATCCGAGGAGAAGGGCGTATGCGTGGAGCGACCTGGTGGCGGCGGCGGCGGTGGTGTTGAGGAAGGAAGAGAAGGTGTGGGAGTCGGGAGGGACGCGGCGGCGGAGCATTTGGGAGTAGATGGAGAGTGGGTCGGCGGAGATGGCGATGGCGGTGTTGAAGGAGAAGGGGTTGGGGTTGGTCATGGCGGAGAAGAGGGAGGTGGCGAAGGAAGGGTCGGCGTCGGCGGCACGATGAAGGAGGCTGCTTGCGACGAAGGGGTTGCGGAAGAGGCCGGTGACAACGGCATGAGCGAGAATGGAGCGGAGGCGGCGGAGGGAGGGACGGTGCAAGAGGAGCTGGAGGCGGGGGTGCCGTTGGAACAACCGGTTGCTCCGCACCCAACATGGGACCTCCTCCTATCTTATAGAGAGAGGGGCACTTTAGTCCTTTCATCATCGTTGAACCAAAGCACATGGGTCGGACCAAAAACCCACTGTGCTTTATATTATAGATGGTTAATCGAGAATACTCATTAAGACTGAGCCTAGTATTTGTACAACTATATAAGGAGTTAAGTTATTTCTTGGATGACTTAGTGTACACATTGAGTTGAATTGCTAAAACGAACATGCAGATGTTGGGTAGTTATGATATGTGCTAAAATGAACCAGCTTATGAGTCTTATGACATGCAGATTTCACGGAGTGGATATCTATTGGAAAATGTTATACTTAGAAACTGTTGGTAGTTATGACATCGGTATCAGTTGCATGTTTTCCTTCATTAACCGAATCACAATTCAGTTTCCCAGAGTATAGTTAAATTGGTATGGATGACTTTGTTAATCCCAATCGTATACTGTTGAAAGAATAAAAAACTCGTGCAACCCACACACAATGTTCAGGTTACAGTTAGGACTGTTACTTAACAACCCAAGGAAACCCAGGCCCCCACCAGGTTTTATCCGAACCAGACCCGTGCCCGTCTTTGGGTGGGTAGGTTCCAGTCCTCAAATGGGTTGGGTAGGGTTCAGTTACACATAAATTCTACCCGACCCTAGCTCGGACCCGATCCCAATGCAAAAAAAAAAAATTAGTGATACGAATAAGAAATATAAGATTTAGTATTTCTTAACATGGATTGTAGCGAAATACAAAGACCAGAATGGACATGAAGCATATAGTGGTAGGGCCGGCTCCAAAACCTGGATACGTAAGACTAAAGGGTCTGAGAGTACCAGTACCTAGATCCGACCCAATAACAATCCAAATGAGCACCCTTAATGTGTGTATCCACTATCCGCATGAGATGAAAAGGTAGGAACAATACACAAATGGAACCAAGAGCCTTTAACGTATTCATGTAACTGGTTTCCTCTTTCCTCTTTATCTGTCATGTCCTACATTCTGAACCAATTAATGAAGGAAGAAATGAAGGTAATATACAAGGCTGATGAAGAGTACTTGAAGAAATAATTGTTTATGTAGGTAATGAAAAATGTAGTACGTACTTGAGGATTTGCAATTGTCTGTTTTGGTTCAGTTTTCTAAAGTTCTAGGTTGTTCTTAGCCCACATTATCCATTCTTCTATTTGTTGAAGGAGGCAGGTTTCACTAGCACAATAATTTGTGTGATACTCTTTAATAACAGATAGCCGACATACACATGCATACCTCCTCAAGTTCACATCGAGATTCTTACAAACTAAGGACAGTTTCTCAGGGCGCTGTATTCAAGCATTTCCTACTAGTTACTAATGAAACAACTTATTACAAGCTATTTGTCGATGTTTAATGAACAGGGGAAATTTCTCTACTCTTATAAGGGCATGCATAAGAATGAGTGAAAGGAGCACATCATAAGGACCAAAAACCCCAATGAGGAACCAAGTCAAAAAAAGAAAAGAAAAACCATTCATGAGGAGCGCTATCTAAGCTACTTACAAGAATTAATAAAAGTTCTGCTGAACTATTTACAAATTGTGGTGTACCATGCAATCTTTGATCAAGTTCGACTTCAATTCATAGTTTAAGTTTGATGCTTTAGTCACTGGCATCCTACCAAGAACACATGAGAAACCAAATGATGGTGGCTAAAGCACTTGTACATGACAATTGACATAAGTGGAGTTGCTGGCAGTGTTTTTTCTTCTTCTGATAGATAATCTATAAAAGATTAGGGATTTCTACAATTATATCACTTAACAATTGTAACTTGTTACCGTACACCCTTAAAAGTAACAAGACTATTCTACCCCCTACCTTCTTCCTCATGTCTAACACAAACCCTACGTTGCTACTTTCTGCCTCTCATGCCCCTCCCCAACCCCACCCTACTCTCTCATGTCCAAGAAATGTTTTTGTGCGATATTGTTTCTCATTTTTTAAATACATGTCTTATTGTGTACGACAACAACAGGAAATATGTGTGTATCTATATTATCAAACACATAGTAGGTACCATCTTAGACAGTGTTTGAAAATCTCTTGAACTGAACCTGTTAGGCAATGGACTAACAATGCATATTAAGTCAACCTAACAAACAAAACAGCCATTCAAAGAAACCCCAGAAATAATAACATAAAAAGAAAAGAAAGAAAAAAAAAAGAAGTAAACCCTTTAGGTATTTGATAGTTTGAAGTTAACATGAAAACATTGTGTAAATGAGTTAAGAGACTAGGCATTGAGTAAATAGTCAAAACAAAGTTTTCACAGATTTAAACAAATCCAGACTTCCAACCAAGATCTTGGAGCAAAATTTTCATGTATATGATCAAACAGTGAATGAATGAAGAATGTATATTATTCGCTCATTCTTTCGTATCTGATCATAACTCCTTTGTTGCATATATAACTCCAAAGTAGTCCAAACAATAGCAGGAAAACATCTGAAAACTAATGCCAAATTTTACGTCAAGTCACCTTAGAGATTCAGCAGAACCTCTTGATTAGCAATGGAATTTCACCTTCCAAATGCTTTGTAGAACTGATAGTATTTAATACGAAGTCCAATCAGCACGGACCATTTATTCGGTTGGAACCTACAAATCCTACTGAAATTGCATATGCTCGCCTCAAAAGTGGGGTAGAAATCGGATCGTTTTGTTTGCACAATCTCAGCTTCCGAATCTTCTTTTCCAGGTACAACTGCATGATAGGAAAGGCTCTGAAAGAAAAATGGAGGCCTGAAAACCCTTTTGTGTTTGGTAGAAGCTTATAAGTTTTGCATTTGAAAACCATTATCGCCCATTAAATTGCTGATCTTCGCTAGTACCAATATATAGAGCAGAATTTTCATAACTCAACTTCAGCTAATTTTAGCTACTGAAATTTTCCTAGGACCATCTGTTCTGGATTCACAGTCTATTCTATGAAACATAACAGTCGTCTGATATGCATGAAAGAATATTCCTTTCTGGAATAATATAGCGATTTTCTATAACAGAAGAAAGATTCAAGAGGCAGGTGAATGGATTTGTTGGAAATTGATAAGATTGTGTCATTGACATTGAGATGAGAAAATTCATTTTTCGTATGAGCATATGCAATCAGTAAAGGTCAAGGATAAAACAGAAGACGAGGGAATGGCTGGGATGTCAAGAGAGAGAGGAGTGAAGTTCACGAATACTTAAAAAAGTTTATTTCTTTGTAAAAAAACTTCATATTGACAGTGACCCTATGATGTCGGTAGAGCTGATCAGAACTTTCAGAGACCTGTCGGTAATGGTCTTCTGTCCTGTTTCTTTCTGTCCCAAAGCCCTTGGTTATGGTCTTTCCTGTTTCTAATAATCACACAGCACTAAAAATTCAATAACTAGCCAGGAATAAGTAACAGATCATATGTAAACCCCAATCGCCTTGTTCATGGAATGCAATGCATGTAGAAGAAATCTCAACTGAACATAAGGGGCACACGTGGAATGGGATCAATTATAGATTGCATAAACTAAAGTGAAGCAATGTATAAAGCTAGCTTACTCGTACTTGCCGAACTTTTTGTGATTGAGAAACCATCTGTAAAGGCTAAGAAGCCAAGAAAAACATAACCAATCTTAGAGGCCGTCCCGCTGGAATTGGAAGACCCTAGTAATTGGATTAGGGATAACGAAAATGTACGAACATCCATTACTTTGAAGCTAGGGAGCACGGACACTCCAAAAATATGGGTCGTGTCGGACACGTATTGGACATGCATTGGAAACAACCCGGACACTCCAAGATACATTAGGACATACCAAAATAAGTTCCATTTCCATGTCGCTGTGTCCTTATGTGTTGTGTCGTATCCGTGTCCGTGCCGAAGACTGATCACGGTACTTACCGTGAAAGGCAGTCCATTGGTTACAACATGGAGTGACATTAATGGTACTCATTCAAGTAGTGTCGGTCGCACAAAAACCCCAATTGGGAAACAAAAGGGGGGAAAGAACCACCCATGTATCGAGTGGAGTCGGAGCCTTGTGCAGACACACGAATATGGAGACAAACCAAGCATGCTATGAACTTCCATTGAGGACAACTGACAATCTAGTTCCCAGCTAACATGAATTAAATATCACTACTCCGTCCAAACGAGTCGCCTAAACTTGAACTTCAAATGTAAGCATACAAAGAAAAGAACAAAAAAAAAAACTCACCCGAACGAGAATGGGGAGACGCCCGCTCTCCCCGTCTCTCGCCGAGCCCTGCGCGCATTGCAGCACGCGCGGGCGGAGCCTCGTCCCTCTCGGACTCGGCAGGCTCCTCCAGATCAATAACCTCGTAGCAGTGCAAGCTATGAACTGCGCGAGCCGCTGCCGATCTTGCGTTCTCGTTCGAGTCGATCGATCTCCCTTTCACTTCCTTCTCCTTCTCGGATTCGGAACCCACCTGATAATTCAAAAAAAAAAACTTCTCTGTATCAGTAAAAACATAACAGAATCAATAACAAACACATTTCCAAAATTTTTTTCCTTGCTACCAAAATCTCCTTCTCCGCCCTTCGAGTCAGGTTCATCTGCGTCCAGTAAAGCCGGTGGAGCTCGCGAACCTGAACAAAAATAAACAAATATTCTCTCAAATTAGAAGAAAAAAAAATATACAAACAAAATAATTTAAAAAAAAAAAAAGCTAACAACCTGGCTCCTGAAGATGAACTCGTGCTGAAGAATTCTGCGGCGGAGCGCGTCCTTCGCCGGCTCCGGCTCCGGCGCGAGGAGCCGGTTCAGGTCGAGATCGTCGGTCATCAGCATCACCACACTCCTCCTCAAATCAAGAAACTAGAAGGAGAAGGAGAATGAAGAAAAGAAGGTTTCGTACATATACATGGGCAAGTGAGTGAGTGGAGACATAAAAGGAAAGAAGGGGGAAGGGAATCTGAGGGAGTAAAATCTAGCCTTTTTGGGAAAAGAAAGGAGAGAGAGAGAGAGAGAAAGAGAGAGAGAGATCGGGATTATTATTGGGTTTCAGAAACTTTTGTTTCCGAAACCCAAAACAAAAACGAAGAAAGAGAGAGAGAGAGAGAGAGAGAGCAGTGGTGACTGGCGAGTGAGGGGACCGGTTGGCAAAGGCAAGGATCTGCTGCTGCTGCTGCTGCTATTTTATTCCCAATATGTTCCTATTTATTTATTATTTATTTTGAGGAGTCCAAAGAGTCTTTCCCCATGCGAGTGTAACCAACTTTGTGCTGCGTCTGGATGTCCCATTTTGCCCCTGCTCCTACTTAAGTTTGTTTCTTTCCTCTTGGGTCTCTTTCAATGAGAGGGACCAACACTTGCAAGTTTTTTTTTTTTTTTACTAGGTTTACTAGATGATTATGTTCCTTTGGACCAAGATTTTTCAAACTTTCCTTCCCCTATTTTTACTAGAAGGTGTGGGAGGAGCATCATAGTGTTGTAGAATTAAATGTTACAATCCCACAAAATTTTAGTATCTAGAATTCATGATCTAACGTGGGCCGGCTCGAGTCGACTCAAACGCATATTTGATCGAATTTGTGGAAAGCCATTGAGTAATCCCCATGTTCAGTTTTGCTTCTACTCCTCTTTATGCTATCCATTACATATGTCAGGATTAACCTTGGCCAGCATATACTGTTGATGACGTCCACACTGTCTACCAAGGCCAAGAATCTGTACGGCAAATTTGAACCGCCAGACTTTGTGAAGAATACTGTTTGGCACAAGTGGAAGATTATTAGCTTGGCCAAATCATCTGGATTAACAGCGTTATCTCCGCCACGAAGCCGTCGTAACAATTCAAAGAACTTGTCTCTCACTTCCTTATTCGTGACTTCTGAGTGTTTGCCCTTAGTATTAGCCAGCAATCTTGTGAAATGATCTCTGCACAGGCTCAATGATGCTGGTGGTGTGGGCTGCTGTTGTTTTTCCTTTATCAATCTTCTGTAAGAAATATCATCAACGCTTTCTTCATTCAGCGGTAGACCGAATATGACTGCCATATCCTTGACGCTTGGCGCGATTTTAACAGTGGTGCTCAATTCAAAGCACCCGACGCCATCTTCTTCTTCTGTGTAACTTGCAATTAAATTCTCAAGCCCTTCCGTTACCTTGGCCATTTCGGAGACGTGGACTCTGTTTTGGTAAAAAATCTCGACAAAATTCCAGAAACCGGTATTCTTCAAGGAACCAATAACTGGCTCAGGTAAACGGCCAGCATCTCGATTGACCTCCTCCATAAGATTTAGCATTGGCTTGAAGGTAGAACGGAAAAGTCTTGAATCCTTATTCCTGACAGATTTTCTTTCTGCAAAACAAAAAAAAAAATCAAAAATTAGGTCGGAGAATGGCCATTCTTATGGGTTTTAACACTGGGAACGGCATTCTCCGTTTCAAGTTAGACGGAGAATGACATTATCCGTTCCAAATTAAACGGCGAATAGAATTTAACATTCAAATGCGTTTTATGACAGAGAATGTCATTTTTCTTGAAATATATACAGAATTTGCGAACATAAAATCAAAGTTATACCTTCTATTTGCACTTCTTCTTGCACTTCTTTTTGTTTAGCAACTTTTTTCTTTTTCTTTTTTGCAACTTTCTTAGAATAGGGTTTCCGTCGTTCTCCGTCTGTCGCTTTTGGATTTCCTGTAACTGGTGCATCTTCTCTATTTGGTAATGCTGCCGGTGATGATTCTGTCGCTGATGCCGACATGGTGTGAATATTGCGAATGGGGAGGAAGGTTTGAAGATTTTGGAGGAGAATGACCTAGGTTTGAGTACAGAGTGGAGTATGGAAGAAGAGGAAGCTCCGAAACGGTTTTCTTTTTCCCTTTTCGTTTTTTAATAAAAGGGTTCGGGGGTGTTTTGAATTAATTAGAAGGACAAAAATGTCATTCGATGGAAGGGCAAAAGACTCTTTTCTGCTTAATTATATTAATCTGAAGGACAAAAATAATTCTGCTTAATCAAAAAGAATTGAAGCCGTTTGGCAAAAATGTCATTACAACTCAACAAAACAAATGAACATAATACATTAGGACTTTCCATACATTAAATATAAAAGAAGAAGAAAAAAAAATCATCGTCTTCCATATTCAACCAGATTGGACTTCTTTTTTAGCTCATCATTGTGCTCTGAAGTTGTAATCCATTCAGCAACTATGCGTCTTTCCTTTTTCGCATCAAACTGCATATAACAAACATAACATCAAAAATATTGCTCTAAAAAGTTAAAATTTTTGACGACATATTTTCATACTTACATCGATAGAACGGTAGTCCAGGCTACATCGGTCTTTCATGAATGCAATTAAAAAAATTCCACAATCAACTAAATTGCCTTGGCGGGGAACATAAGAAGGACGTTTTATTGCAAAAGTAGAAAAGCTGAACCTAGCTGTCACCCCCATTTCTCGTATTTCGTATTTTGTGCGTATTTTGATTTTTATCAGGTATTTTAATTTTCTGTACTTGCAGTATTCCTGGCTTCTCGTATTTTGCTCGGTTTTATTTTTGAGGAGACTTGGCTTGGTTTGACTTGGTTTAGCATGGTTTGGTTCTATTTTGGTTTATTGTTGGACCACCCTAACCTATACTACCCCTCAAGCTCACCCCACCACCACCATTTAATACCATTCCCCTCTCTCTCTCCTCACATTTACTTTCATTTATTTCCCCCACCAAGAAACCCCCTTCTTCCTCCATCCTCCAAACCCTAGTGGAAGAGAGGCAAGTTGCATCTTGCCAAACATGAGAATCCACTTTCATGAGTTCATCACTTAGCTTAGCTCATTGGGAGTAACTTTAGTTCTTTGTATTTTCGGATTTGGGGTTTTGTGGAGCTTGAATCTTGTACTTTATATTTTCGGATTTTACATGTTTTGATGTGTTTTGGCCGATCTTGGGTGGGATTTGATGTGCTCATGTGGTAGAGAATCAAATTTCACCCAAGATGGACCCTTGGAAGTTTGGATTTGGAGCTCGGATGGCCGAGTTGTGATGTTGCTAAGTTTTCGGCCATGGTGTTCTTCCTTGGGAAGAAGATGACTCTGTGGTAGCCGATGGCGCCTATTTCCCCTGCGTAGGTCCGATGGCGCCTACTTTGGCCGCTTGCCCTTGCAAGTGCGCCTCTTGGCCGCACGCTCCTTAGCGCTGCGCGCCTCTTCCAAACAGAACGCTTCATAGCGCCTGTTCTCCTTGACTTGGTCGATGGCGCCTATTCTGTGAACTAGGCGCGGTTGGCCAATGGCGCCTACTTCTCCTTTGATTAGGCGCAGTTGGCCGGCCATCCTCGACTAGGCGCCATCTGTCCCATCAGACTGGGCGCCAAACTGTCCCATCAGTGGTAGGCGCAGTTCATTCTATGAACTAGGCGCGGTTCATTCCCCATGACCTAGGCGCACTTGGGCCGGCCTTATTCTAGGCGCACTTCAGTGAGCATGGTAGGCGCACTTTAGGGTGCTGCCTACTAGGCGCACTCTAGTGCCCTCAACCTAGGCACACTCTAGAGTGTTGTCAACCCCCCCCCCCTCCCCCTTTTTTTTTGGCACACTCTAGTGTGTTGCCACCCTGGCCTGCCCTGGTGCACCTGCATCCCTTGTGCCCCCAGTATCTGCTTATTTCTGGGTTTTATTTTAATGAATTGGAGCTTCAAGGATTTTGTTGCCCACGTCACGACTTGGCTCGACTTGGCACTTTTGACACAACTTGGAGTTTTGCCATTTTCTTGATCTTGACATGATTGGAGTTGACTTTTCATAAATTGTGACTAGGACTATATAACTGGAACCTATTAACTTGACAACTTGCTAGTGGCCCGCGGCGGCGCACTTCCTTGTAACATGACATGATAATATAATAACTTGACAACTTGAGCTGCTGAGGCAGGCTTACTTGACTTGCTGCGTGACTTGACACCGTGGGTGTGCATCTTGTGCTTGATTAATCTACTGGTCCAGTCTTGCATCATGTCTAGGACGTGAACCTCTGGGTACCACGGCCAGAGGTTCACATGAATTCGGACTAGGTAAATGATTAGTTCACAAAACTAGAACATGGAGATTTCCCGGCTACAGGCAATCCCATTACCTGGGCGGCCTTGGGAATTGATGCTTGCCGACGAGTAGGGCACAATTCCAGCACACTGTTAGGTGTTGCACCCCTTGATGGTACTTGAGGGTACACTTGTCTCTCGGACAATGTACCCACCTGAACCCAGCTCCTTGCTTACGTTCTGGATAGCCTGGATAGTCTGCAGGGCCTGTGGCTGATAGGAACATCTCATTGCATCTTGCTAGTAACTAGGTTGTGACAACCCTAGTTAGTTAATTTATCAAGCCGTAGGACTTGCTTGGTCGTTGTGAAATGGTTGGCGCCTGGTCTTGTCTAGCCTTGTCTTTCTTGCCTAGTCTTGCCTAGGCCTGATCTAGTCCCTGTACCTGGCTCTCATCCCGAGCATGCTTGTCTTTATTTTAATTTTAGATAAATGGTCTAGCGCATGCGTTATTCAGGCGAAGGGTTACAACCCCGGTCCTTGTTTGGTTTAAGGGTTGTAACCTGGGAGACCGGAATATTCTCATGTTATGACCAGTTATCGCCCTATTGCATGTATTTCTTTCTTGTACCTTTATTTTCATTCCGACTTGATATGCTGGTTTTAGTTCTTGTGCATGGCCTCCTTTGTGGCACTTGCTCTTTCTGGGGTCTGACCCAGCTGGTTTTGTATGGCCAGATTTCGGAGCAGCTACCGAGGATCTACCGCAGTTCCAGCCCGATGGTGTCAACTAGAAGAAACCGGGGCCAAGAGTGGGTTTCTATTTTGTACCGCTCACTCATATGTAAATTAAATATTCTTTTGAGGCGTTTGCCGGCGAGCACCTGTTAGCTCGTATGTACATTTTCTTGATGCTGTAAACATGATGAACAGATCCTAGGGTTGATCATGTATGATGTACTCTTTGCTAGTCCTGACATTTTGTAAGACTAGCTGCTTGATCATCCAATATGTAATATTTGGGACGCCTTGTATTTATATATTTGATGCTCAGACATCTTGTAATCTTAACACTTGCTTGAGATTGAGATAATAGGCTTGCTAATGACCACAGGAGACTGATGGCTTGTAGTTAACCCTCATATTTCTAGACAGCCGTGACCGTATACCGAGGTGTTTTCCATTTCGATATACGTAGCTGGCTGTGTATGCCCCCGCTCTCCAGTATTCTGGTTCTGGGGCGTTACACGGTTTAAGTGGTGGCCCATGCAGGTCTTGAAAATTCAAGAAATGTGAGGGTTACCGGTAGATGTCTCAATCAGTAATCTCCCTTGATCTCTGCTCGTACTCTCTATTCCCTGGGAATCTTGATTCGGTCACTTGCATGCATCCTTGCTCTTTCACTGTCCTTCCTTATCGTTTCCCCCTGTCGTCTTCTTCAGCGGCACTGTTCCCGGACGTGCCGATCAGCCAGGAGAAGCCCAGCATGAACCCCAGCAACAAGAGGAGCAGTCTCAGGACTCTGGAGCGGCCTCTAGAGTTGTACCTTCTGGAGGTCAGGAACCTCGCGTTCATGAAGCTCAGCCCGTTCCGCCTGTGAGACAAGAGGAGGGAGCCTTGGTAGGGCTTATCAGAGATTTGCTTGCAGCCCAGGATCGTCGAGGCGACGCCCTGCACCAGGAAGTTCATGAAGCACTGAATAGAGGAGGTCACCAAGGGAACCAGGCGGCCAACAGTTTCAAGCGCTTGAACCCTCCGTTCTTCGATGGCAGCGAAGACGCAATCGCCGCGGATGCATGGCTTCAGGATACCGAGGTAGTTCTGGAAGCGGCGAGGACTCCAGAGAATGAGAAGGTGGCAGTGGTCCGCCTACAGTTGTTGGACCTTGCCCGCAATTGGTGGGCAGCTCAGGCCATGGGATTGGCAGCGCCAGTCCCTTGGGCAGTATTTAGGGAGAGGTTCCAGACGAAGTACTTCGATGCCGTGGCACGGTACGATTTGCAGACTAGATTCACCAACCTGAAGCAAGGAGGCAGGACGGTCGATGGCTATGCGACCGAGTTTTCGAGGCTGAGTAGGTTTGCCCCCACCTTGGTGGCAACCGAGTATGATCGGGCCCAGCGTTTCCAGCAAGGGCTCCACTTGGAGATTTTGTTAGCAGTTGAGCAGTTCGAGCACCAGACGTTCGACGCCGTGTTGAGGGCAGCCAGGAGGCATGAATACACCTCCCAGAGGATTATGGATAGGACCGGAAGTAGGAAGCGGTCCCACAGCCAGTCGCACCAGTCGTCAGCACCAGCCCCGGCAGCTAGGGGTATTACGATTGGAGCTCCGAGGCGGACGGCCTCAGTAACGTCGGACCGGCATTCGACCCCGACGTTTCCTCAGCAGCAGCAGAAGCAGAAATCTTCTTCCACAGTAGGATGTTCATACTGTGGGAAGCCGGGCCATGTGGTGGCAGAGTGTCGGAGGGCACAGGGATTGTGCCTAGCTTGTGGGGCGGCGGACCATAGGATAGGGTCGTGCCCCAATCGAGGGAGTTCATCCTCGTCCAACCTTACTAGTCCTTCAGTTAGGGGACCAGCACCAGTACAGCAGCAGCACCCGAGGCCGATGTTGCCTCAGAATCAAGCTTTTCAGCAGCAGAGTCCCCAGCAGTATGCTCAGGCCCAGGCTCAGATTCAGGCCAGGCAGAGAGGTAATCAGCAGAGAGGACAGGCACCCAGAGGTCAAGTGATGGCAATGACCGCAGCAGAAGAGGTAGCGCCAGGTGAGGTTGTGGCAGGTACAATTCTCGTCAACTCTACCCCAGCATCAGCATTATTTGATTCTGGTGCATCGCATTCATTTATGTCTGCACGATTCGCGATACGGATAGGATTGGAGCCCGAGTCATTATCAGTGAGGCTTAATGTGCTTACTGGTAATGGTCTTGTGGGAGTAGATCGAGTGTTTTCCTCGTGTCGGATCGTAGTTAGCGGTAGGGAGTTCCCCGCTAGATTGGTAGAGTTTCCCCTGGCAGATTATGATGTAGTCCTAGGTATGGACTGGTTGAGAGATCATTATGCCAGGATAGACTGCCACATTGGCAGAGTTATCTTTAGTATCCCCGGAGAGCCAGAGTTTTCATTTTCCAGAGGCGCAGTAGAGCCTTCTTCCCCGGTATTGCGGATGGCAGTAGCAGCAGTGCAGTTGCCCAGGATTGTGGACGAGTTTCCAGATGTCTTCCCAGAGGAGCTTCCAGGTATGCCGCCAGAGAGGGAGATCGAGTTCACCATAGACTTGATTCCCGGAACCGCACCAGTGTCAGAGCGAGTCTACAGGATGGCGCCTTCAGAACTAGAGATTTTGTATAAGATGATTGAAGACTTGAGAACCAAAGGATTCATCCGTGCTAGTGGATCGCCTTGGGGAGCCCCTATGCTTCTTGTGAAGAAGAAAGATGGTACGTCCAGGCTATGTGTTGATTACCGTACCTTGAACTCAGTGACGATCAAGAACAGATACCCTCTCCCGAGGATTGATGACTTGTTCGACCAGCTTAAAGGGGCTTCAGTATTCTCGAAGATAGACTTGAGGTCAGGCTACCATCAGATCAGGGTCAGAGAGCAAGACATCCCGAAGACGGCGTTCAGATCAAGGTACGGGCATTGGGAGTTCCTAGTTATGCCCTTTGGAGCAACCAATGCGCCGGCAGTGTTCATGGATCTCATGAACCGTATCTTCATGCCTTACTTGGACCAGTTTGTGATCGTATTCATTGATGACATCCTGGTCTACAGCAAGAGTGAAGCAGAGCACGATCAGCATCTCAGAGTTGTCCTTCAGACACTTAGAGAACATCAGTTGTACGCCAAGTTCAGCAAATGCGAGTTCTGGCTCGATCGCATTTCGTACTTGGGTCATATCATTACCCGCGGAGGAGTGGAAGTGGATCCCCAGAAGATTGTGGCCATTGAGTCGTGGCCAGTTCCTAGATCAGTAGCAGAGGTTCGCAGCTTTCTTGGATTGGCCGGCTATTACCGGCGATTTATTTCAGATTTTGCTAGAATTTCAGCGCCGATGACCCAGTTGACCAGGAAGGATGTGCCATTTGTTTGGACAGCAGAGTGTCAGGAATCCTTTGAGAAATTGAAGCGAGGTTTGATGACGGCTCCCATTCTCACTCTTCCGGATGGGACCGGTGGATTCACAGTGTATTGTGATGCTTCAGGGAAGGGATTAGGATGTGTTCTGATGCAGCATGGGAAGGTAATTGCTTATGCTTCGCGGCAACTTCGCGATCATGAGAAGAATTACCCAACCCATGATTTGGAGCTAGCAGTAGTTATCTTTGCATTGAAGCTTTGGAGGCACTACTTGTATGGTGATAGAGTTGAGATTTTCACGGATCATAAGAGCCTGAAGTATGTATTTACCCAGAAGGACTTGAATATGCGGCAGAGAAGATGGCTAGAATTATTGGTGGATTATGATGTCAACTTGCGGTATCATCCAGGGAAGGCTAATGTTGTAGCAGACGCCTTGAGCAGACGAGCAGGAGTCTATCTCCTGACAGCGCAACCAGAATTATTGTCAGATATTCAGAAGATGGGTATTGAAGTAATTCTTCCTTCCAGCGTGGCTTTGATGGCTAGTATTCAAGTTCAGTCCAGCATAGTTGAGAGGATCAAGGCAGCTCAGTCGGCAGACCAGAAGATTCAGCGGCTCAGAGCAGAATGTGAGGCAGGACGCAGACCAGAGTTGAACATTCATGAGGATGGTACACTTAGATATGGCTCGCGTCTTTGTGTGCCCAGTGGAGATATCAGACAGGAAGTCATGGCAGAAGCTCACAGTTCGCAGTATTCCATTCACCCAGGTGGCACGAAGATGTACAGAGATATCCGTCAGCACTTTTGGTGGAATGGCATGAAGCGAGAGATAGCCCGATTTGTCTCGCGGTGTTTGGTTTGCCAACAGGTTAAAGCTGAACATCAGAGGCCAGCCGGACTACTTCAACCTTTGCCTATCCCAGAATGGAAATGGGAGCATATTACCATGGATTTCGTCACAGGATTGCCGAGATCTCCAGCAGGCAAGGATGCTATTTGGGTTATCGTGGACAGGCTCACCAAGGTTGCGCACTTTCTCCCTTTCAGAGTTGGGCAGTCAACGGCGCAACTGGCAGACAGGTACCTCAGGCAGATTGTCAGGCTTCATGGAGTGCCAGTCAGCATAGTGTCAGACAGAGATTCGAGATTCACTTCTCACTTTTGGCGTAGTCTTCATCAGAGTTTGGGGACTCGTCTCAAGTTCACTTCAGCATATCATCCGCAGACAGATGGTCAGTCGGAGCGCACGATTCAGACTTTGGAAGATATGCTAAGAGCTTGTATGCTAGACTTCGGTGGTTCGTGGGAGGATCACCTGCACTTGGTGGAGTTCTCGTACAACAACAGCTACCAGGCCAGTATCCGGATGGCACCCTTCGAGGCCTTGTATGGCAGGAAGTGTAGGTCCCCGCTAGCATGGGACGATGTCGGAGAAAGGCAGATGCTCGGTCCGGAGATGATTTCTCAGACTGTCGAGGTAGTCAGGAGAGTCAGAGATCACATCCGGGTTGCTCAAGATCGCCAGCGCCGTTGGGCAGACTTGCATCGGCGTCCCGTAGAGTTTTCTGTAAACGACCATGTGTTCCTTAGGATCTCGCCCAACCGTGGCGTCATTCGCTTTGGCACACGGGGAAAGCTTAGTCCTAGGTATATAGGGCCGTTTAGTATCCTGGAGCGAGTAGGAGATGTGTCCTATCGTCTCGCTCTTCCACCGTCGCTAAGCGAGGTGCATGATGTCTTCCATGTATCTCAATTACGACAGTACATCCCGGACACGAACCATATCCTGGATCATTCGAATTTGGTCGTTGGTACCGACCTTTCGTATGAGGAAAAGCCCGTGTCTATATTGGACCGGAGAGAGAAGATCCTCAAGAACAAGACTATTAACCTAGTCCGTGTTGCTTGGGGTCATCACTCTCTGGGAGAGTCAACGTGGGAGCGTGAGGACGACATCCGATCGCGTTATCCCTATTTGTTTGACTCGTAAGGTATAATGTCTTCCTTGTGCCTTACACCCGTTCCATCCTTGATTGAATGCATGATTGTATGGCTGCCTGCTTAGCGTAACTTGCCTGTGATTAGTCTAGCCTGTCGTGGCAATCTCTAGCTCCTTGATTAAATTCCGAGGACGGAATTCTTTTAAGGTGGGTAGAGTTGTCACCCCCATTTCTCGTATTTCGTATTTTGTGCGTATTTTAATTTTTATCAGGTATTTTAATTTTTTGTACTTGCAGTATTCCTGGCTTCTCGTATTTTGCTCGGTTTTATTTTTGAGGAGACTTGGCTTGGTTTGACTTGGTTTAGCATGGTTTGGTTCTATTTTGGTTTATTGTTGGACCACCCTAACCTATACTACCCCTCAAGCTCACCCCACCACCACCATTTAATACCATTCCCCTCTCTCTCTCCTCACATTTACTTTCATTTATTTCCCCCACCAAGAAACCCCCTTCTTCCTCCATCCTCCAAACCCTAGTGGAAGAGAGGCAAGTTGCATCTTGCCAAACATGAGAATCCACTTTCATGAGTTCATCACTTAGCTTAGCTCATTGGGAGTAACTTTAGTTCTTTGTATTTTCGGATTTGGGGTTTTGTGGAGCTTGAATCTTGTACTTTACATTTTCGGATTTTACATGTTTTGATGTGTTTTGGCCGATCTTGGGTGGGATTTGATGTGCTCATGTGGTAGAGAATCAAATTTCACCCAAGATGGACCCTTGGAAGTTTGGATTTGGAGCTCGGATGGCCGAGTTGTGATGTTGCTAAGTTTTCGGCCATGGTGTTCTTCCTTGGGAAGAAGATGACTCTGTGGTAGCCGATGGCGCCTATTTCCCCTGCGTAGGTCCGATGGCGCCTACTTTGGCCGCTTGCCCTTGCAAGTGCGCCTCTTGGCCGCACGCTCCTTAGCGCTGCGCGCCTCTTCCAAACAGAACGCTTCATAGCGCCTGTTCTCCTTGACTTGGTCGATGGCGCCTATTCTGTGAACTAGGCGCGGTTGGCCAATGGCGCCTACTTCTCCTTTGATTAGGCGCAGTTGGCCGGCCATCCTCGACTAGGCGCCATCTGTCCCATCAGACTGGGCGCCAAACTGTCCCATCAGTGGTAGGCGCAGTTCATTCTATGAACTAGGCGCGGTTCATTCCCCATGACCTAGGCGCACTTGGGCCGGCCTTATTCTAGGCGCACTTCAGTGAGCATGGTAGGCGCACTTTAGGGTGCTGCCTACTAGGCGCACTCTAGTGCCCTCAACCTAGGCACACTCTAGAGTGTTGTCAACCCCCCCCCTCCCCCTTTTTTTTGGCACACTCTAGTGTGTTGCCACCCTGGCCTGCCCTGGTGCACCTGCATCCCTTGTGCCCCCAGTATCTGCTTATTTCTGGGTTTTATTTTAATGAATTGGAGCTTCAAGGATTTTGTTGCCCACGTCACGACTTGGCTCGACTTGGCACTTTTGACACAACTTGGAGTTTTGCCATTTTCTTGATCTTGACATGATTGGAGTTGACTTTTCATAAATTGTGACTAGGACTATATAACTGGAACCTGTTAACTTGACAACTTGCTAGTGGCCCGCGGCGGCGCACTTCCTTGTAACATGACATGATAATATAATAACTTGACAACTTGAGCTGCTGAGGCAGGCTTACTTGACTTGCTGCGTGACTTGACACCGTGGGTGTGCATCTTGTGCTTGATTAATCTACTGGTCCAGTCTTGCATCATGTCTAGGACGTGAACCTCTGGGTACCACGGCCAGAGGTTCACATGAATTCGGACTAGGTAAATGATTAGTTCACAAAACTAGAACATGGAGATTTCCCGGCTACAGGCAATCCCGTTACCTGGGCGGCCTTGGGAATTGATGCTTGCCGACGAGTAGGGCACAATTCCAGCACACTGTTAGGTGTTGCACCCCTTGATGGTACTTGAGGGTACACTTGTCTCTCGGACAATGTACCCACCTGAACCCAGCTCCTTGCTTACGTTCTGGGTAGCCTGGATAGTCTGCAGGGCCTGTGGCTGATAGGAACATCTCATTGCATCTTGCTAGTAACTAGGTTGTGACAACCCTAGTTAGTTAATTTATCAAGCCGTAGGACTTGCTTGGTCGTTGTGAAATGGTTGGCGCCTGGTCTTGTCTAGCCTTGTCTTTCTTGCCTAGTCTTGCCTAGGCCTGATCTAGTCCCTGTACCTGGCTCTCATCCCGAGCATGCTTGTCTTTATTTAATTTTAGATAAATGGTCTAGCGCATGCGTTATTCAGGCGAAGGGTTACAACCCCGGTCCTTGTTTGGTTTAAGGGTTGTAACCTGGGAGACCGGAATATTCTCATGTTATGACCAGTTATCGCCCTATTGCATGTATTTCTTTCTTGTACCTTTATTTTCATTCCGACTTGATATGCTGGTTTTAGTTCTTGTGCATGGCCTCCTTTGTGGCACTTGCTCTTTCTGGGGTCTGACCCAGCTGGTTTTGTATGGCCAGATTTCGGAGCAGCTACCGAGGATCTACCGCAGTTCCAGCCCGATGGTGTCAACTAGAAGAAACCGGGGCCAAGAGTGGGTTTCTATTTTGTACCGCTCACTCATATGTAAATTAAATATTCTTTTGAGGCGTTTGCCGGCGAGCACCTGTTAGCTCGTATGTACATTTTCTTGATGCTGTAAACATGATGAACAGATCCTAGGGTTGATCATGTATGATGTACTCTTTGCTAGTCCTGACATTTTGTAAGACTAGCTACTTGATCATCCAATATGTAATATTTGGGACGCCTTGTATTTATATATTTGATGCTCAGACATCTTGTAATCTTAACACTTGCTTGAGATTGAGATAATAGGCTTGCTAATGACCACAGGAGACTGATGGCTTGTAGTTAACCCTCATATTTCTAGACAGCCGTGACCGTATACCGAGGTGTTTTCCATTTCGATATACGTAGCTGGCTGTGTATGCCCCCGCTCTCCAGTATTCTGGTTCTGGGGCGTTACACTAGCATCTCTCAGCTTCAAAATCTCTTCTTGGAGAAAGATATCCAAATTTGAAAGCTACAATTACCAGAAAACAATATGTATTAGTATAATGCGTATCTTGTACCCAATTCATAAAAATTGATAAATATGAGCTTACAATTTCTTTTATAACTGTTCTGCTTTGAATCGGATCATCTTTAGATGCAAGTGAGTCCCAAATTTCAACAGTCCTGTTTTTAAACACAACTCTTGCAAGAGTATAGTGTTCGCCCAAATGAATGGGTATGTATATCTGAATCAGGATAATTATGTAAAACAAATTAGTAAATTTTCAGAAAATTAGGATTAATAATTAAACATAAATACATTAATACCTCTTTACAAGTGCTTAAAGATCCCATGTAATCCTGAAAGTATTTAAACTTCTTCCATAATTCATGAGACCTTTTGACGGATGGAGGTAACGTGGCTTTCTACATACACATCAATTAATACATTACGAAGGACAAACAAACGAGAAAATTGTTAATGCATATGCATTGAAGAATAAAATGCTCACTCACCGACATCCTTATTGGTAAAAACCATACTTTAGCTTTATTGGAGGTTCTTTTCCGTTCCTCCGCGGTGAGAAGAGCAGAGACAATACTTACAATCTGAATAAAACATTAAAAATGTCAGCGATGGAATCGAAGTAAACATAGATGGCATCTAAGAAGAAATATACTATCTATACATACCCCATTGGTAATTCTCGTTAAAGGAGCTAAGGTCTTCATCTCCCACCGAGACACATAGGTTTTGTTGCAAGATGATATTATTTCTCTAAGAAAAGAAACGAGTAAATTAGGAGAAAAAACTGTTGGAATTAAATCAAAACTCATATTACTTACTCGTCAGGTCTATCATCTGCAAAAATATAGTCGTAATATCTCGAAGAAACACTAGTACAATTGCTAGGCTTCGAGGTTGAACCCCTTATTAAATTTTTGGATGGTGTGACCGGATTTATATTTCTACACATTCTTTTAGAAGGACTGCTAAAGTCAGTTTCTTCTTCTTCTATAGCGTCCAATGCGAGATATCGGTCCAATGCTTTACTACGAGACTGTAGCTCCACGCCCTCCTCTTCGGAAGAAGATTCAACGGAAACCACCTTTACATTATTAAATGCTCTAGATGAAGATGCCTCCTTCAAAGCTGGAGATTCTTCAATCTTATCCAAACGCCGAGATAACTTCATTTGTTCAATTTTTATCTTTGCAACATCAGCTGAAATCGTCGCCAGATGTTCTTCAATCTTGCGCAACAAACGCGGAATGAAGGTTTCATTTGGATTTGGCATCCAATCTTCTACGTCTTCTACATTTCCCCCTACACGAGTAGACATCTTGAGAACAAGAAAATTATTGTATTTCAGAAAACTATTCTATGTATTTCAGAATGAATAATAGTACTATGAAACAAGAAAACTATTGTATATATAGCAAGAGAGAAGTACAAAAAGTGAGGAAGATGGAAAGACAAATAAATTTCGAGACTAGCAAACAATCTACTAGCCGTTTGATTAAGGATGGCTCGAGGAAGATTCTACTAGCCGTTTGATTGAGGAGGGCTCGAGGAAGATTCTACTATCCGTTTGAAAATTACAAAAGGTTATCGTAATCAACTCCAATTAAGGAACTCTATAAGAGGTTTAATTCCGCTTGATTGAGGAACTCGACGAAGTCCACCGCGAACCGGAACTTCTTCTTCTTTTCTTCTTCATCTCCGTTTCTCCTTCCACCACCACCATGCCCTGTAGATTTATAACAAAAATATTAAATTGTTAGATGAAACAAAAAAACTAAATACGGAAAGATTACTAAATCAAAATCAAACAGAACACATATTCATAGAAAACATGAGATTAAAGATGAAAGTGTCACAGAAGCAACACCACAATTTTACAACAACTAAGCAGACTCTGCTAAGCAATAACTAAAATTAGGGATTGTGTCCTCCTTGGATTTAATTTACACAAAGAAGAGATTTGAGAGAACGAGCTTTTGTCGGCTTCCTTAATGTACCATTCTCCGTCCTAAATGTTCCATTCTCCGTCCATTCGCCGTATTAAAAGCAAAGAGAATGGCCATTCTCCGTCCATTCGCCGTATTCACCGTCCATTCGCCGTATTAAAAGCAAAGAGAATGGCCATTCGCCGTATTCTTCGTCCATTCTCCGTCCTAAATGTACCATTCTCCGTCCATTCGCCGTATTAAAAGCAAAAAGAATGGCCATTCTCCGTCCATTGGCCGTATTCACCGTCCATTCACCATATTAAAAGCAAAGAGAATGGCCATTCTCCGTCCATTCGCCGTATTCACCGTCCATTCGCCATATTAAAAGCAAAGAGAATGGCCATTCGCCGTATTCTGGCCGTATTCACCGTCCATTCGCCATATTAAAAGCAAAGAGAATGGCCATTCTCCGTCCATTCGCCATATTCACCGTCCATTCGCCATATTAAAAGCAAAGAGAATGGCCATTAGCGACGTTTTCTCCGTCCTAAATGTACCATTCTCCGTGTTAAAAGTAAAGAGAATGGCCATTTTTTGTCCAAAAAAATATTCTCCTCGAAAATATTATCTTTAGAAAAGTTAAAAAATAATCCGCCCGACCTCAGAAGTAGGTTTCCTCAGTTCACTACCACCACCATGACATGTAACTTTATTAACAAAATATTAAATTGTTAAATGAAAAATAAAATTTCAGACAATGGCATGGGCAGTAAAATTTTAGCGGCGCCGCTGGTACTTCTCCTTGTTCGAGGAGGCCTCGACGACGTCCGACGCGAAGCGGACCGATTCTTCTCGGCGCAGCTGGTACTCCTCGTTGTTCTAGGGGTGCTCGACGACGTTCGACGCGATCCGAACCGTTTCTTATTTCCTTCTTCATCTCCGTTTCTCTTTCCACCACCACCAGCACCACCACGACTACCATGGCCTGTAACCCACAAAAAAAAAAAGGTTCAGATTAAATTGGATGGACTTTTGAGAGAGTAAATATGAGTTAATTTAGGATGTTCATTGAAAAAATTAAAGTGAAGAATGACATGCTAAAGCAAGTTACCAACAGGTCAAAAGTCTAAATCAGCATTAAATGATATCTCCTGTATTATTTTATCTGAATTAAACCTGAACCGTTGGATTAACATCCAACGGTCCAGATTTCGGATGTATCGATACATCCATTTCCAGCGGATGTATTGTAGAATTTTCCTATATATATATATATATATATATATATATATATATATATATATATATATATATATGAAAAAAATAATAATATATATATATATATATATATATATATATATATATATATATATATATATATATATATGGAAAAAATTTCAAAACATCCCATATAAAAATTTGTATTGATACATGTCAAATTTGAATCATTGGATATTAATCCAATGGTTCAGATTAAAGCCGAAGTCAAAGTAACAGGTAAAGTCAAACTCAAAGTAAACACCTTTCACAATTGAAAAATGTTTGGTTTACAACCAAACTTTTACAACCTTCTTACAACTTACACCCATTTGGCCCACATGTCAGAAAATGAGTGAGTGGTTGTAAGAAGGTTGTAAATGTTTGGTTGTAACTGTAGCATTGCTCTTCACAATTTATACTTTACCATTTTAAGAATTTGACTGTGCGATAATTATTTGCACTATTTTGTCCCCGTGACCGTAGTCCGTTGGGAACGGTTGAGCACCCCGGCGCAGTGACGCGGGTTCGAGCCCCCTTGGACGCATGCCCCCAAATACCATTAAGAAGTGCACACCCTAAAAAAAAATTTATTTATGGATGGTGCAATTTCTGTTTTTAAATTTGTTTTCACGTGAAATTGATTTGTTCACATTTCGAGAAAAGTGTGAACATTAGTACTTTTACCTCTTTTATTGGGAAAAATCTTACTTTCTAATAAATGTTTACAAAATTTCATTATATTGTCCTTATTCAATATGCTACAGAAGACTCCCGTATTCATATAATTTTTACTTCCTAATTTTCAACCTTAACTTATTTATTTTATATTGGTTCTCTTTTTCAACATGCTAGGAGTAGTTGGAATATACTACAAAAAATTTGACCAACGTAATTATGACAAATAATATGTTTATTAATACAAGTCTACATGTACATGGTTTGCACATATTTTAATTAAAATATCATAAGATCAGCTGTCGCTTTCTGTCTTTTTCAGATGATTATTCATGTGTGTGCTTTGTGCTTTCTTTTTACAATGCCAAGAGATCCGAAATACGGATTTTTTTTTTTATAATTCTCTATTGAGAATACCTTTGAAAAATAGTAATGATAGAAAAATTTATTACCATTCGAACATGAAGAGTTGTATGGAAAATGAAACTTCATAGCATGCAAACTTTATTGTTTTGGCTTTAAACATAAATGACATGCAAGTCTTTATAAAATACTCGAGGGTATTTTAGGAATTCAAAAGTTTCACCATCAACTTTTCATATTATAGAGTAGAATAGATAATTCAAATTTAATAATATATAAATAAAATTATAATCCTTTTTGTAATAGCGAAATGAAATTATATTTGGGCTAAGGTGGATTCCGCTCCACCCAAATTTTTTTTTAATATGAGTCAATCCACACATCAGCTCTTCAACTCAATCCACTCCTCATCAAATTTCTAGTTCCATCGTTACTTTTTTTAGTATGGTATTTATTATAATCATTTTTTATTATGATTCACTAGTATGTATGTACGTACTTAGCATATATATATATATATATATAATATATATATATATATATATATATATATGTATATATATATATACATATATATATATATATATATATATATATATATATATATACACACGCAAAATGTCTTGTCAGTCGACTAGTGTAGAATAATTCAATGAAACTTTTTACATTCATTAACTACTTGAGTCGAATAAGTATATGCACTTTTATGGTTCATTTATGTCCATTCATTCATGGTGGTTTGCATTTGCAATTGCGAGGAGATAAAGATCTGTTGTTCCAAATTTGATGTCCACTTTTATGTTCTATTTCCTATGTATATATATGGGTTACACCATTAAAAATTATTATTATTCTAAATAAGTGGAATTTATATATACTTAGAAGAAAAGTGGACACCAAATCTTAAATAGCAGATCCCATTCTTACTGATTAATAGATTGCCAATATGCTCTATCATTATTTTCCATGTTCTTTGTGAAGGCATAGTGATCATCCAATCATCCAAGCCCCTGCGAAATTGGATTTACACGACAAGAGCATCTCCAACCCTATTGTGAGTTTAGAAAAAATGGTTGCCACATAGGAATGACAAACTTTCATTCCAAAATTCTTCTCCAATACAAATGTAGAATAAAACATGAAGTTGACATGGCAATGACATGGCAAAGAGAATGTGAAGTTGGTTGTCTATATCTAGATAATTCACTTCACAATGACTTTGTCTCCACATCATCAATTATGAATAGAAATATTTATATATAAGTTGAAGAAGTGGAGGAGTTGCCTTGGAAGTTTGAAAAAGTACTTTTTGTTGTCTCCTCAATACTTTTGCATTGGAGAGAGTTTTTCTATCTCATTGTCTTTTGAGATATAATTTTGCCACATAAACAAGACATTGTCTTGTGGCTCATGCCACATAGGAGCCACATAAGTCTCACAACACTTAACAACACAATAGGGTTGGAGATGCTCTAAGATTTTTACTTTTATGTTCCTTGGGCCACGTTTGCTTCGGGAAAATAAAATATGGGAAAGAAAATGTCTTCTTTCTTTTCTATATGTAGATGTCAAAGGTCTATGTTTGGATGCCAAAGAAAGGAATAAAGAGTGTTTGGTTCAAGTTTTGGAAATTTGGAAATGAATTTTGAATCCGAATAATGTTATGATTACAACCATTTTATAAGCAAATGCTATCTGGCCGGACTCCTTTGGAGGCGAGAGGGGGAGGTGAGCTGGATGTGACCATGTTAACAGGGGAGAGTAGGTTGAAGGTTGTAAAGGATATATAAGTAAACTTAGCATTATTCTTGGAATATCTTATCCATTTTTATTATATCTAGGATTGAAAATTAGTGAGGAATACGAACGGCTTCATATTCCTAGCGACTTGGAAAAACTATTCCCAAGCCCTCCTTGAAAATAATTTTGCTTTCCTATAGGACTGTGGTTTGGATATCTTGTTTGGACGGTAATATACTCTCTTTACTTTTAAATTCCAAATTCTATTCTAATCATGTGAATTTATATAATAGTAACATCATGAATTAATAAAATAATATATATTTTGAACGGTAATATCCTTTTTATTTCTAAAATTTCAACTTCTATCATAAACATGTGAATTTAGGTATTACAAGCATCATGAAATTAATGAAAGAAAATTTATGAAAAATTAAACAAATTAATATTTTTATTCCTGTGTGAACCAAATACAGGAATGGAAAAATTAAATTGTTTTGACTACATATTTTCAACCTAACAAAATATATGGGTATGAAGATGTTGAATATCTTTCTCATGAAAAATGAATAGAAAATTGATTCATAAGAATACAAAAATTTCATCCAATCGAGTTTTAAAGAAAAATAAGGAGGAAAATGATTCTCCAGTCCTCCCATAGATTCACTTTTCCACCCTTGATTATTTACTTTTCCTTACAATTTTATGCACTTATCCAAACACGGAAAAGAAAATTTTGTAATTACTGTTTTTTCTAAGGATTTATTAATACATTCATTTAAATTTATTTATATTAATATAAGTCTTTTAAATCTTATTAATTATTTACAAGCTTATATTTTATTATAAAACAGAGTTATAGTCATCCTCTATCGGCAGTTAACTAATATCGGATTAATTAGGTAGAAAGATCATATTTCCATCAGAAAATTTCAACTAGGGGGATTAAATTTCTCGTAATTATGTAAAAGATGAAAATTCTCGAAAATTTACACACAGGAGGATCAGGCGCCATCGCAGATGGGGCAAAATGAAATCTAAAACCCGGCGCCATTGGTGATGGCGCCAAGTGTGGCCCGGCTCCATTGGTGATGGCGCCAAGAATGTTGTGGCTTTCTCCTCCAACGTTCGTTTTTCTAACGGTCATACCTATATAAAGAAGATAGATGTGAGAAAGTTATTCAAAACTCAACCAACTTCTCTTTCAAAGCTTAATCAACAGATTCTCTTCAGCATTTCTCCAGTTTGAAGCCCAACAATTTTTCAATATGGATCAAAGTCTAAGAATATTGTGCTCACATGGAGGTGCAGTAAGTGGGTTATCATATCAAGGAGGTTTTACTCAACTTCTTTTAACCGATCGTAGGAGTAGATTAGATAGCCTACACAGGCTAACTCGACAGTTTTTCTATTCACTATGAATTTATATTAAGACATGTTTTTAGTTCTCATTGTTTATTAATAGATTCTGAACGATAAATGGAGACAACCGGATGCCTGATCGACGACATCAATCGTCCATCGTCTACCTACTGGAAAGACATCCATTTCACGGGTATTACCGGTCACCGGTCTACCGATAGCAAAATGCTCATATGCCCAAGTCTAAGTACCAAAAAAAAGATCGAATTATTTCAGTTAATTATTTCATATGCCCAAATCTAAGTACCCACAAAAAAGATCGATGGACAGTTTTTCTATTCACTATAAATTTATATTAAGACGTATGTTTAGTTCTCATTGTTTTTTAATAGATTCTGAATGATAAATAGAGACAACCAGATGTCCACAACGTGCCTGGTCGACGATATCAACCGTCCATCGTCTACCTACTGGAAAGATGTTCATTTCACGGGTAATAACGGTCACCGGTCTACCGATAGCAAAATGTTCATATGGCCAAATCTAAGTACCAAAAAATGTTCGAATTATTTCAGTTACATTAATATTACAAATGGGTAAATATTTCTCGATAATGATAAAATACCTATAAGAGTGACATGCATCCAGTCAAACTTTTGTTCATGTTTTGCAACGAGGTCGTGGACACAATCGTCAGGAAGGAATATAAATATGCCAACACTGTTGCTCCTCATGCATGACGTGTTGGTTGACCCCATGTCATCTCCAATGGAGCCGGGGTTTTGACTCTACTAATAATGGAGCTGGAGGTTGGGGGATGGTGGTTTGGCTTCATTACTAATGGCGCCGGGGGGAGGGGAGAATTTTTATTCTTTTGGCGCCATCGTAGATGGCGCCCTCTCCCCCTTTCT
>JANAVB010033020.1:5601045-5656045 GCA_029216955.1 Iris pallida | reverse complement strand
AAAAATATATATTTAAAACAACAATTCTATTTATGTATTTGAAATCAAATTTGGTAATTTAATAACTAGTCTGACTTTAGACGCAAATACAACAAATATGGTATAAAAATTATAATTTTTAATATATTAATCACGATTTTAATTTTGGACCATATCCCATTATACAATAGAAATAGACTAACCGACTTATTCGATTCGTTTGGGTTTCGATTTTGACTAATTTGTTTCTGTTTTGGTTTGGAATTCTAAATTTTTTTTAGTTTATTCAGTTTTGATTATTTCGATTCGATTGAAACCGATAAACCAAACGCTCACCTAGAGTTAGCCGTCCATCATAATTGCCCAGTCCAACCGGCCCCTTCCTGTTTGGATGGGCCTTGCACTTAGTGGTGCTCCATGAGTCCATGGGATTTCTCAGCAAAAAGTTGATTCTAAAGTAGAAAATTTATTGATGCAAAATAATAACATAACATAAAAAGAATAAATCCAAACATGTTAATCATAGAGAATGTGTAAATAAATTCCAATTGTATGTCCTGCATTCGAGCCCATGTCTCGGAATTTATTTTTATATATTGTAAATATTTTCTTATCAATTTTGTTGTGCCGGATTCAGACCAAGTTTGGAGAAAGTCACAAGTTAAATTTAAATATGGCACGAAAAGAAGGAAAAAAAAATCAAACAATAAGCTAAAAACATCATCTGGGTTCGGGCTGAACACCAAAAACTCGAATCCAAACTTGACTGTAATGTAATCATTATCGTAATGCAATCAAATGAAAAAAAAAATATTTGATTACATTGCGATTACGATTACATTACAGTGAACCTAACATGGTCTGATTTATTGAACGACTTCATATTAAGGCTCAACTTAGGTTCTAGTTGTACAGTTTACTTAAGGTCTTGTACATACACGACTTAAGATAATATAGTTATTTTTTGTGCTAATTTATCACTTCTCACTTCCATAATACGTTAAACCGAGTATGTAACAAACAGACTAGAGCATGCGACCTATGAATGCATCAGTACCCGCACTTGCAATTGTTACATGCAAAATTTTAAGATAGAAATACTGGAGGACAATTCTAAGCTCAAAATCAATAACTCAATTGATAACAAGATAATGTTTATTAACATCAGGTTTATTACAATCTAATTTCACCCATATACATCCCCCAAAATAGAATTACATAGACATGTAAAAATAATACCTTACACAATGTACAAAAAAAGTCTTCAACTTCGGCTTTATTCGTGCTCCTCATTCTCCTTCATGGTATATGGCTAGAGAATCTCTCATGAATCACATTCATACATAGTAAACAAAAAGTAGGTCGTCAAATAGGACTGTAAAACGATTCAAATCGTTCACATTCGGCTCGTGTTCAGCTCGGTCCAAGCTCGGTTTAAGCTCGTTCGTGGACTAATCGATACCGAGTTCGACCATAGGTTGTTCGACTCGATCTTGTTCGCAAACAGGCTCGAGTTCGGCTCGATTTCTCATATTAGGTTTTTTTTTCCTATATGTTATGCCTTTTTTAATAGATAGAAATACATTTTGTCTTAGAAATTTTACTCATTTTTAGTTCTTTATATGATGATAAATTTATGATGTAAAGAGCATAAGTAATTCAATAAAAAAGTCTTTAAAACTTAAGAGAAACAGTGTGATAGTCTATACAACATGTCCTATAATACTCACTACTAGGACTGTAAAATAATTCAAACCGTTCGCATTCGGCTCGTGTTCGGCTCGGTCCAAGCTCGGCTCGAATCAAATTCGTTCGATAGTTAAGTCAAACCAAGTTTGAACACTCTTGGTTCGAGCTCGTTCGTTCGATTTTCAACCCTATCGTAACGACATGCAAGAGCCTTGCCAAAAGAATGGTTGGGAGAATTAAATTATGGATGTGAACGAATAAGGATAAAGTAATATCTGGTAAATAAGGAAGAAATGTAAATCTAATTGTTAAAATATACAATTCCTATAAACACATGACACACTAGAAAAGAAAATTAAGCAAAATATGCTACCAAAGTCTAGAAATTCTAACACTCTAAGTAGGTTAAATCTCAAGCAAATTTCAGAACACAAGACATGACAACAGGAACATAATTCCAATTCCACCAAACACTATACGTCACACACCCTATAATATAAACGCATCGGTTCACAAAATACATTCAATTCCTAATATTCTACCCACAGTACAATCACAAACACGATAAATTCCCAACAAACACATACTACTATTGGAATACGATTTAGAGAACATTATGTGTCACCTACGGCTACTTTTTTTTTAGAGAATTATTTCTTATTTTTCAGAGAGTTTACGTTTTATTAAGCCAACATGAGT
Source organism: Iris pallida (assembly GCA_029216955.1). NCBI lineage: Eukaryota > Viridiplantae > Streptophyta > Magnoliopsida > Asparagales > Iridaceae > Iris > Iris pallida. Next base: position 5,653,678 of record JANAVB010033020.1, on the reverse strand, counting down.
ATAGCTAGGAGTGCATGATAAAATTGGTAAAGGCTATATCAGTTTAGAGTTTAAGTCGTTCAATTAAAATTTTGACTTAGAATTTTTTTCTCCCTATTACCCTTTTTTATGTTTGATAATGAAATTTTCATATGTATGTTAAGGAGGGTATAATAGAAAGAAAAAAAAACCTAGAATCTAAATTCTCCAATTGTATATATAAGAATTTAAACTCTAAATTGATATAAAATCCAGCAACTAAACTCTAATTAGCCCGTAATATGTGATTCCAAAAAGAGTAAATGACAAAAAAATTCTCGTTAGATATCCGACTTTTACAATTAAGACATATTAGTCATTTTTAGCAATTCGTCTCTCCTTAGATTACAAATCCGCTCAATAAGGTCCTCTAGTCAAAATTAAAATTTTAATCCCAAAAATGTTCCTGTCCCCGTCTTCCCTCCGGTGGCGGCGGCGATCCCCCAGCCCCGCCCGACCCTTCCTGCCCTCCCCCCGCCGGCCATCCCCCGATGGCGAGCCCCAGCTCCGTCCGTCCCCCGCGAGCCTCCCCTCCGACCTCGCCGGCCCCGCACGGCCCTCCCACGCACTCTCCGGCCCGCCGCTGTCCTCCCCGCCCTCGTCCCGGCCACATGCAGTCTTTACCGTGGGGCCGCCGGCCACCCAACCTCTCCCCAACGGCCGAGGAAGGAGGGGGAGGGATAAAATTGTCATTTGGAGATTTTTTGTAACAAAAAATAAATAATGAAAAATTTAAAATTTGGAGTCTTTTTTCGCAAAAATGGTCAATCTAGAGAGATTTTTTTTGTCATTTACCCTTCCAAAAAATAAACAAAAGAGGTCCCCATTTAGAAAGTTGTAGAGATGAGTTGAAAACTTTGGTCGGAGAAAAACGAAAGGAGACGGTAGAAGCAACGCATGGAATTGGAATCCTTTTGAGGATTGTGTTCCTCCATCCGTCCACCATCCAATCAACCAAAATGGTGATGTACGTCAAAACAAATCTTTACCACTTCTTCTTCGGAGAACAAAATCTCAAAGGCTTTTTCTGAGGGCACTATCAAGTTTACTTGGAGACAGTTCAAACATGTGTAATTTTTGTCAGGGGTACCCAAAATTTGCTTGGGGACAGTCCAAAAATTAGGACAGAGGGAGGAGGGTGAGCGGACGGCGGAGGCGCCAAGCGCGGACGCGACGGAGGGCGTCGAGGGCGGCGGCTTGACGAAGACTCTCGGACTCCGAAGCCAGCTCGATCTCCCCCTCCTCCTTCTCCATCTCCTCCCCACCGACTTCATCGTCATCGTCGACCTCGAAAACCATCTCCTCCTCGTCCTTCTTCGCCGGCTTGACGTGGAACCCGAACGGCTTGTTCTGGACCGCCTGGGCCCACGCGAAGGAGTAGAGGTCCTGGCCAAAGCTCCGGGGAATGGAGGGGTACCCCATCCAGACCCCAGATTTCCTGGGACGGAAGTCGTCGGCGGAGATCTCCTCCAGCGACTCGTCGCTGCCGCCGTCGGTCCGCGACCCTTCCCTCCTCCTCATCGTCGGAATCTAGGACTAGGTCTCCCCAAAGATCCTCCTCCTCATCGTCGGTCCCCAGACCCCAGATTTCCTGCTGCTGCTTCTTCTTCTTCTCCGAGGACTGCCAACTTGTTGGCAGTCCTAACATTATGTTAGGACTGCCAACATGTTGACAGTCCTAGGACTGCCAGGCCAATTTGCTGGCAGTCCTAGGACTGCTAGCATGATGGCAGTCCTAGGACTGTCAACATGTTGGCAGTCCTATTTGCTAGAAAAAAAATTGGGCTAGTCCCAAGTAAAAAAATGGATGGCAAACTTGTAATTTATTTTTAACATTTTTGGGCTAGCCCCAAATAAAAAGTGTAGTGCCCTTAGAAAAAACCAATCTCAAACCCAATCCAGTAAAAATCCAGTATACGGGACTGTTTGCGTAAATGTAACTCTTTGAAAGTATAAAAATAACGTTTACAATATGTTGAGTTGCAGTACACTTATAGCAAGTGATATTTTAAAAATATGTTTGGATATAGTACATTTTGTCTCCTACAAGTGGAAAGAAAAAAAATTCATTGTTTGGATGGTGAAAGTGGATGATGGTTTCGGTAGATTTACCCCTAAAATTATTTGAATAGTTGGTTATCAATATTAAAATATGAAAGTACAATAATTACCATAATTAAATTAAGAGAAAATTTTATATAGAGTTACGAAATTTGGTGTATTTATGCAAAAGAGTATGAGTTTGAAATATTTACAGGAAAGGGGATGTGCCGCCATCTAAGATGGCGCCCAAGATAGTTTCTGGACTTGGCGACATCTTAGATGGCGCCAAGTTTTTTCATCTTTTTGACGTGAGAATGTTGCTTTTCTCATCCGTAAATAAATTTAACTTTTCATATACAATTTTATCTTCTTCTTTTTTTTTTTCAAATCTTAGATTCATTTAAATCTAATATTAGAAAATTATCTTAGAGATAAGTTTAAAAATAAATTTGAAATCTAAAATATTTTTTTTTCTTAAATCAGGTTGATTGTACCTATATAAAATCAGATAAAATTTAAAATATCGTTAAAGATAGGTTCTTAAATATTTTTTCAAATCTACTATTAGAAAAAAATATCTTAGATATTTGAAATTAAAAGATAAAATTGTTGAAAGATTGTTGAAATTAAAAGATAAGTTCTTAAATATATTCAAAATTGTTAAATTAAAAAGGGATATTTTAGCATATGCCCCCATTCTAAATGTTGATACTAGCATATACCCCCACTATTTTTTTTTAACTACCAAATACCCCCATTTTTGGTACGGAAGAGTAAAATATTTAAGATATACCCCCACTTTTTTTGAATTTTTTTTGCTGTTTTACACGAGGGTGGGGGTATTTGCTAATTAAAAAAAATATTGGGGACATATGCTAGTTTCATCATTTGGAATGGGGGCATTTGCTAAAATATCCCAATTAAAAAAGATCTTTAATGATAAGTTCTTAAATATATTTAAAATAGTTGAAATTAAAAGATAAAAATATCTTAAATATTTTTAAACTTATCTCTAACATAATTTTCTAATATTAGATTTAAATGAATCTAAGATTTGAAAAAAAAAAAATTAAAGATAAAATTGTATATGAAAAGTTAAATTTATTTACGGATGAGAAAAGCAACCTTCTCACGTCAAAAAGATGAAAAAAAAAACTTGGCGCCATCTAATATGTCGCCAAATCCAGAAATTATCTGGGCGCTGTCTTAGATGGCGCCACATCCCCTTTCCTGTAAATATTTCAAACTCATACTCTTTTGCATAAATACTCCAAATTTCGTAACTCTATATAAAATTTCCTCTTAAATTAATTAACATAATTAAAGACAAATTAAATTAATTATTATTATTATCATAGTTAAATTAATTACCATAATGATCTCATTAATTATCCAAATGTTCCAAATTATCAAATGTTCCAAAGGAGCACGAGCAAAAATACTCATCTGCTGTCCAATGTTCCAGACAATGACTCTTCCTCTCCTCCTCTTCGTTCCAGGTGATCCCCCTCTTTCTCCTCTTCGGTCCCGGTCTCGTCGGCGTCGGCCACCACTTCGCTCCCGACAACGGCGTTGGCTCTGGATTTCGACGTCGGAGTCGGCCACCACTTCTAAAAAATTATTGGATGTCGAAAGGAAAGAAAAGCAGGGTCTGGAGGCAGAGGGCGGCGGAGTCGGAGGCACGGGCGACGGTTCGAAGGCACGAGCGGCGGAGTCAGACGCACGGACGACGGTTCATAAGCAACGGACAGCAAGTCGGAGGCACGGACGGCGATTCGGAGACAGCGGGCGGCGAGTCGGAGGCAACAGGCGGCGGAAGTCGGAGGCATAGGCAGCGGGCGGCGAGTCGGAGAGAAGGTGATCATAGCTTTGGAGACTTGTAAGGGATAAAGCCTGCAAGAGTGGAGAAGAACAATGCTACTTCCGGGGAGTTACCTCATTTTTTGTATGTAGGTGACAAGTGAAAAAATTGGAGGGATAGGACATTGTTATGTGTCTGAATAGAACACTTAGAGCATCTCCAACCCTATTGTCTTGTTTTGTGTTGTGAATCCTATGTGGCATGAGGAACAAGACAATGTCTTGTATAGGTGGCAAGGTTATATTCACAAATGACAATGGGTTTAAAAGTCATCTCCAATGCAAAAGTATTGAGAAGACAATACAAATAATTTTTTACAACTTCCAAGACAACTTTTACTCTTCTACTTATTTTTTATAAATATTTTTATTCACAAATGATGATATGGACATAAAGACATTGTGAAGTGCATTGTCTAGATCTAGACAACCAACTTCACATTGTCTTTGCCATGTCATTGCCATGTCAACTCCACACTTTATTTCACATTTGCATTGGAGAAGTACTTTTGGAAAAAATGGTTGTCATTCCTATGTGGCAACCATTTTTTTTCAAACTCACAATAGGGTTCTCCAACCCTATTGTCTTGTTAAGTGTTGTGAGTCTTAGGTGGCTCCTATGTGACATGAGCCACAAGACAATGTCTTGTTTATGTGGCAAAACTATATCTCAAAAGACAATGAGATAGAAAAACTCTCTCCAATGCAAAAGTATTGAGGAGACGATAAAAGACATTTTTTTCAACTTCCAAGGCAACTTCTCCTCTTCTTCAACTTTTTTATGAATATTTATATTCATAATTGATGATGTGGAGACAAAGTCATTGTGAAGTACATTGTATAGAACTAGACAACCAACTTCACATTCTCCTTGCCATGTCATTGCCATGTCAACTTCATGTTTTATTCTACATTTGCATTGGAGAAGAATTTTTGGAATGAAAGTTTGTCATTCATATGTGGCAACCATTTTTTCTAAACTCACGATAGGGTTGGAGAAGCTCTTACACTGTAGTTTTAGTGTGTATCCAAACAAATAAATCTCAATTTTTGACGTTCAGGTCTCTATTTCACCATACTTTCAGGTCACTTCCCTGTATCCAAACAGGCCCTAAGGCCTCGTTTGGTTCACAAATTTAAGGAACCAGGAAAGAAAAATTGTTCCTTTTCTTTGTTTGGTAGCCACAAACTTGGAAATCAATTTCCTAATAAGAGAAAAAATAGGAGAAAATATGGTTCCACTCCTCCTTTGACCCATGAGATTGATTTCCCCTCCTCATTTTCTAGCATTTATTACAAAAAATTATGAGAATATGATTCCACTCCTCCTTTGACCCATGGGATTGATTTTTCCTCCTCCTTTCCCAACATTTATTACAAAAAATTATGACAAAACTAACCATGTGTTATTGCTTATTTTATCATTAACTCCTCGTATTCTGGGTCCCTTTGGATTTTCATAATGTCATTCTTACTTTAAAATGTAAGAATATTATTGAAACATTGATATATTTTTGCTTTCCTTTCCTACACCAACCAAATAATGGAAAGAAAATCAAATGGTCTTTCCTAGATGGTTTTCTTGTTTTACCAAACAACAGAAATGAAATGTGACAGGAATTCTACTCTCACATTCCCATGGAAAGTACAAGACAATCAATTTTCCTTATGTTAACCAAACAAGGTCTAAGGGTATCTCCAATACAATTGTCAGTTTGGAAAAAAAATTATTATAACATAGAAATAACAAATTTTCATTGAAACAAATTCTTTCATGGCAATGTCAAATAAGTTGTAAAATTGACATGGCATAACATGTTAAAGATAATGTGAAGTTGATTGTCTTGTTCTACATGATACATTTGACAATGACTTTAACTTAACATAATCAATTTTGAATGAAAATATTAAAAAAGAAAGGAGGAAAGAAGAAGTCTTGGAAGTTAAAAAAATAGATTTTATTGTCTTTTCGATACTTTACAGTGGAGGAGATTTTTCTACTTCATCATCATGTGTGAATATAATCTTGTCACCTAGAAAAGACATTGCCATGTGCCTCATAGGAATCACATCACATTACAAGACATTATGGTTGTAGATGCTCTAAGTCGTCCAGATTGGACTCGAGTCGGCTCAGACCATCCAATTATTAAAAGAGATATTTAGTAATAGAATCTCACATAATATTGGATATTAGAATTTGGGTTTCGAAATTGTCCAACGTTAGGGTTTGGATTTCGAAATAACTGTTTATGTAGGCTAATGAACAATGATTCCGAGATCCAAATTCTAAAGTTGGACAATTTCGAGACCCAAAATCTAGTATCCACTATTATATGAGACCATGTAATTACTAATAACCCTTATTAAAATAATCCCCCTCTCCCTCCCCCTCTCTCAATATATATATATATATATATATTTTATATTTTATATTATATATATATATATATATATATATATATATATATATATATATATATATATATATATATATATATAGAGAGAGAGAGAGAGAGAGAGAGAGAGAATAAGGGAGGTAGGGTGCCACCTTACGGGGGGGTGTCTACTTGTCACCCCCCCATACTATCATCATGCACATGGATGCATGATGATAGCATGCGGGAGGGTGACAAGTAGACACCCTCCATAGGGTGGCACCTTACCTCCCTTATCCTCTATATATATATATATTTTTTTTTTTCTATATATATATATATATATATATATATATATATATATATATATATATATATATATAATGTCCTCCACAGAAAATCGATCATCTAACCACACGGGCGTATATTGATCTCCTGATCACTCGGACCGAATGCCTCACCAGTATCACTGGACTAGAGGATCATTGGGCTTCTTAGTGGGCTTCGTAGTGTGATTATATCTACTTTGTAACAAATTAAAAATATATTACTCTGTTTTGTATATATAGCTTACTTGTCAAGCTGACAAGTTGAACAACTCCAAGTTCTTGTTTGAAAGTTCAAAAGATTTGGCTTAAGAACTGTTCAACTACTCAGAGATGGCTCACGAACAACTTTAGACTCCTTAAACAGCCAAACTTCTAACTGTCACAATTAACAATCACATAAAAATACCAATTATGTTATTTGACTCCCAAAATATTTAGGTGATGTCATCTCCCATTATGTGACATCTGTCATGGCAGATGACATAACAGCTGACATGACAAATTTTAACCAAAAAAATTAATTACCAAATTTTTTTTAATGTAATATTAATGTAAATATTAATATTAATATTAATATTAATATTAATATTAATATTAATATTAATTTATGTTAATTTAATATTAAAATATTTATTTACTATTAATTTTAATTTTAATATTAATTTTATTGTTAAATTTTGCTATGTCAGCTGCCATGTTTGCAACCATGTCATATGTCACATAATGGAAGATGATATCATCCAAATTTTTTGGGAGTCAAATAGCATTTTTTTAAAAACACATGTTGAATTTTTTGCCAACTAAGAACATGGTTACAGTGATATGAATTTGATATCTATTTTGATGTGTTTAAAATATTTTATAATATTTCAATAATGTTCCATAAATGTCTCGTAGGTGTCTGAGATGTTTTTTTTTTTTTTTTTTCTTTTTTCTTTTTTCTTTTTGAACTTTCTAGCTTGCAGGTGCGATGAATAACATAGGCTGCACAATCATGTTTGCAGCAAAGTTCCTCCGCCCTTCATTAAATCTTAATCTTTTCGATTTTTTCCAACATGCATCCATTGTCGTGCACTAAAAATATAGAGGATTCCATTTTAAAGAATAGTAAGGATTAATTAGAATTTTATGATGGTCTCATTCTAGCGAATGAGCCTTAGGATTTCTACGTGTAGAATCTCTTTTTCAATAATAATAAGTCTCAATTTAGAGTTCCCATTTTCATATTATATAGTTTAGGTTATTATTATTTTTTGGCTTAATTGCTAATTGCTACCCTCAACTATCACACTTTTTCAAGTTGATACCCTAAACTTTTTTTCGTAACAGATTGATACCTCAACTATTTTTTTTTTTCAACTTAATACCTAACATTTTAAAAAACCCCAAAATGCCCTTATCCTTTCCCTCCCTCCATCCCCTCCCCCACTCCGGCCCCCCCCCACCCCCCCCACCCCCCCCTGCTAGCTCCGGCCGAGGAGGGCGGCGCGGGTGGCGAGGACGAAGCCGGCGCGGGGGTTCCTGGAGGCCGCAGGGCTGCCGGAGCCGTTTGAAGCGGACGACGGCGAGGGAGAACGCGGCGGCGGCGTGGGAGCCCAGCGCCGCTCGCGCCATCAGAGCCGCGCCGGAGCTAGCAGAGGGGGGGGGTGCAGGCGAGGGCGGCGGAGGGGGATGGTGCAGGCGAGGCGAGGCGGGGGGGGGGGGGGGAGGGGGGGTGCGGAGGGGAGAGGGGGGGGGGGGGGGGTGGCCTGGAGTAGAGGGGGGGGGGGGGGGGTGAGTGGTAGTTTTAAAATTTGGGTAAGGGCATTATTGTCCAAAAAATTATCTGGGTATCAAGTAGCAATTAAGCCTTATTTTTTTAAAAGGATGACTCGTGGGTCTATATTTATTCATCTCATTTGGATTTTAAGACTTATTTATTCTCATACAAATTATATATATATATATATATATATATATATATATATATATATATATATATATGTGTGTGTGTGTGCAAATGGGCGATGATGAGTTAGCCTGTGCGATGCGGGGCATCCACAACGTCGAGGCCTGACGATATAAGGCTACGAACTGAGCCTGCGTGGGGCAGAATGAGGCGTCCGTGTAGCAAACTCAGTGCACGGTCGTCGTGCGACGGATCGGGGAATCGGCACCATTCGCCCACGGGTATAAGCGACAGGCCGACCACGCGGTCCGTCGTGCGGCGCTGCTGAGGGCGACGAGAAGACGTCCGCCATAAACGATCGCAGGCTCGATCGTAAGGGCGTCGGCGATCGTCGCCAATATGCGCGTCGTGCGCATAGAACGGACGGCTGGGACGGAATCGGTAGTCGCAGGCGGCAAGGAATCAGTGGCCGTCGTACGGACGGTCACCCTTAGTCGTCGATGGCGTCTTTTCGGCGTCGTGGGCAAAGCGAGGTATTGAGTAACTGCCGTCGAAAGACGGTGTGATGCCGAGCGGAGCTCTGGAGCGCGCAAAGTGCGCGGGGTGCGTGTGCACGGCGATGATGACAAGGCCAACGGACTACGTCCGCACTCCAAAAGTCGTTCCATACGACAGGCCAAGAATCGTGTGCGTGGGACACACGATTATACTGAGCCCGCACGCGTTGGAATATATATATATATATATATATATATATATATATATATATATATATATATATGCAAATGATTTCTAACCTGGTGGTTAAGAGAGATGCATGCGATCCGAGTGGTCAGGAGATCGATTCTCGGTGGGAGCGTTCGCCACAATTACCTTATTTCACAATATATATATATATATATATATATATATATATATATATATATATATATATATATATATATATATATATATATATATATATATATGCTTAATTGTAACTTGATATTCTCAACTATTCAATTTGATATCCTAAACTCTCTTTTTTTACCAACTTGATACCCTGAAAAAAAATTATGACCAAAATATCCATATTTAAAACTTAAAATTACCTCTCCTCCCCCAGAGCGCACCCCCTCCTCTTCCGCCACCTCCAGTCACCCTTGTCCACCCACGTACCCGCTACCTCCACCCCCCGGCCGACACACACCCCGCCCCCCTCTCTCCGCGGTGATACCGCTGCCGGCTGCGCATGCGTCGGAGAGAGGAGGGCGGCCTGTGGTGCAGTCGAAAGTCGGGGGAGCGCGGGTGTGTGGTGGGTAGGGACAGCCGAGAGAGGAGAGGGAGGGGGGCAGAAGGGTGTCAGTGGGGGGTGGGTGGGCCGGTGAGGGACCCGGGGAGCGGAGGGGGTGGGATGGGATGTGGTGGGGTGGGCCGGGGGGGGGGGGGGGGGGTGTTGTTCGCAACTGAGAGAGGAGGGGGTGGGTGGGTGGTTGTAAAGACATGGATAATTTTGTCTTTTTGTAAATTTTGGTATCAACTTGAAAATGTTAAATAGTTTATGATATCAAGTTGTCGATTAAAAAGTTTAGGGTATCAAGTCGTAATTAAAACTTTTTTTAGTACAAATTTGGACCTTTTTGGTGATATCCGGCGTAACGCATGAGACTTTATAGCTCAATATTTTCAATTTTCACACACACCCACACCTCCCTGCAGTTCTAAGAAAATTATACCCCTCGCGGACCATAAGAACCAGTTGAGTTAGGAACAAATTTGGGCTTCAATATGTGCTTTTGAGTTAGGATATTTAGATTTTTGGTCTCAAATAAGTTAGGATATTTGTGTTTGAATATCCATAATCGACATAATTAACATTTAGGTCTCAATGAGTTAGGATATTTGTGTTTGGATATCCATAATAAGTATAATTAGTGTTGGATTTTGGACTAACAGTTAACTGTTAAAATCCAACTAAAAAAAGGAAGAAAACGAAAAAAAAATAAAAATAAATGAATAAGAAATCAAAAAAAAAAAAAAATGAAAAAAAAAGCAAAAAACGACAAAAAAAAAAAACAAAAAATAACTGAAATATTTCTAAAAAAGAAAAAGAAAATCAAGTTGTTTGAGCAAAAAAATATACCCATCTATTCTTAAGGGATAAGATTCGTAAGGTTTGAGAATAAATTATTTATGTGGGTATTCCTAATTCTTGAAAATATTTTTTTAACCTAAACTAAACATGGGAATAGGTTTCCCATAATAAATTTGTTCCGATTATTTAGACTTTAGGTTTAGATATTCCAGACAAATTTATTTTCGAAAATTACGAATATTCGGACAAATTTATTCCTACAATAAATTTATTCATGTTGTTTTTATAATTTCCCTTTTTCAATTTACTCAAATTTTCATTCTTTTTTTCTCTTTTTGTTTATTTAATTAATTATTATTATTTATTTTTCTTTTATTTTTCTATTTTTAGTTATATTTTGATAGTCAAAGTCCTTAACACAAATACTAATTATATCTATTATAAAAATTTAAACACTAATTATGTCTATTATAAAAATTTAACACAAATATTTTAGCTTGTTCCAGATCCAAAGTTTAAATCTCTCTTTTGCAAATGGGTGGGACAACTAGAGATTTTATGTTGCAAAATTGGTGGGGGGTGTTTATTTATGGCAAGGGGGATATTTTGTTGAAGGAAAAGAAAAAAGAAAAAAAGAAAAAAAAAGAAAAGGAAATGACCTTACGGTGGGACCCTCCTCATGAGTGTGAGCATAGGGAAAAGTGTATGTAAAGAAAAAAAAAAACATTCTAGAGCTACTTCACTCCCATATTCCCGCCCACCGCACCCACCCACCTATTCACGTGATTCTTCCCAGTCAGACTCTTTCCAGATCCGAACATAATGCCTATCCCCCCTCGTGCAAATCCAATCCAACGGCCCACAGCCAACACTTTCTCCAAACGTTTGCAAGTTCAAAACATTCTGAAAATTTATAATAGGGGACATTCCCAAAAGTTTTTTTTTAAGTAAACATTTACAAAATAATTTATTTCAGTGTAAAAATATAAATAAGAATGGATAACTAAGTCGTAAATGGGGACATGCAAGTCCTACAATTCAACATTTTGAAAACCCTACTCCTACCAATTTCTTCTTATACAAGCTATCCTATCCATTTGGGGGACCATATTTAATTTTTTGAGATCTTTGTCCAAATAAATCTTAATAAGTATCTTGGTCTCAATTTAAAATCATTTACAAAATTATCATTAGATTGAAAAAAATCAATTTCCATTCCTCCGGATTTAATTTGCAAGTCTTTCCTTGTTCGGCCAGCTTTTGATTTTTTAAAATCTATGTTTGGATTATTGTTTAAAAATCGGACCAAAAATTGACCCAGACAAGACATTGAATTGGGTCGAACCGATTTAACTAGTGTATTAACTTACGAACATTGATTTTTATATAAAAAAAATCATTTACAATTGGTTATGTAGAAAATATTGTGTCAACACTGATGCGGTTCGAAAAAAACTATCGGTTCACGGATCAACCGGTTGAACAGATCGCTCCGATCTGATTTTTTAAAACACTGGTGTATATTGGATAAAGCTTGTCTCGTCTAGACCTTTGTCTAGATCTCACGTCCAAATAATAACAATAATAACAATAATTATTATCATTATTATTGAAGGAAGGAAGCAAGCAAGCAAAGGAAACAAGTGACATTAGGCCTCGTTTGGTTTTGTGCAAAGAAAAGAAAATGAAATTAATTCTTTGATATTTCTTTTAAACCATTTTTCTTCTTCTTGGAAACTAAATTTATTTCTTCCACTTTTTTTTTCGAATGCTCCAATTTCGCGAACCAGACGTGGCCTCAAAGTGATTATCATTTGACTGTCTGATTTTGCAAAACCTCTCAAAACATTTGACCCAACTTTGCAAAATATAGATTTTATCTAGAGACGAGCTTAATAAGCTTGGGGAGAAAGAAACAAGGGAACATACACGAAAAAGGAGGAAGTATTACTTTGATTACAAGCATCCATGACTTGCAAAAAAAAAACACAATTGTTTGACCCAAACTTGCAAATAAGCATTTTGCTATTTCCAATTTTCAAATGCTGCAACACACAGATAAAACAATTGAACAGGCAAGTGCCATTCGTCCTATCAAAACCACTACTCCAAAAATAAAAAAAATATAAAAAATAATAATAATCACCAAATTGCTTTAAAAGCCTCTTTCTCTCTGTTCCTTCGTTGCTACCGCCATTGCCATTACTCTCCCTCTCCATTTCTCTCTCTTCCTCCTCCAATGGAGAATGTCCAGAAATCGAAGCTCAGCAGGACCCCTTCCTCCCTCCACCGCTCCTCCACCCACAGCCTCTCCTCTCTACTGGACAAAGAATCGAAGCAACAGCAGCAGCAATGGAAGCGCCACCAGTACCAAGAGCAGCAACTCCAACTCCTCTCCAGAAGAAGAAGAAGTTTCCAGAAGAAACCACCATCGCCGCAGCCGCCGCTCCTCCTCCTCTTCCTGTGCCTCTTCCTGATCCCAACCCTCCTCTTCTTGATCTTCCTATCCCTCTTCTTCGACGCCCCCGTCCTCCTCCTCCTCCTCCTCCTCTCCTTGTTCCTCCTCACCTCCTTCCTTTTGCTGATCCGCCGCGCCGCTCTCAACGGACACGCGAGCGCCGCCCCGTCGGTGGAGTGGTTCATCGGCAGCGGCGGCGGCGACGGCGACGACGACACGAACACCAGCAAGGAAGGGGAAGGGGAAGGGGAAGGGGTGCAGTTCTACAGCAACGGGGACGTGTACGAGGGGGAGTTCCACGGGGGCGCCTGCAACGGGAGCGGCGTGTACGCCTTCGCGTCGCGGCGCGGGAGCTACGAGGGGGACTGGGTGGACGCCGCCTACGACGGCCACGGGGTGGAGACGTGGGCCCGGGGGAGCAGGTACCGGGGCCAGTTCCGCCGCGGCCTGCGCCACGGCTTCGGCCTCTACGCCTTCTTCAACGGCGACGCCTACGCCGGCGAGTGGCTCTCCGGACAGAGCCACGGCGCCGGGACGCAGACCTGCGCCGCCGACGGGAGCTGCTACGTCGGCGCCTTCAAGGCCGGCCTCAAGCACGGCCTCGGATTCTACCGCTTCAGGTACTCGCTCACTCCCGAACCCCAAATTGCCAAATCGACTCACTCAACACCACACACAAATCAAATCATCGACTCAAATCGTTAGTAGCTATAATTTTGTTGTGTTCTTATTATCGATCAACACTTTAATTGGTAATATTTAGTTCGTGTTTCTTACTGTTTGGATTCATTTGCTATTGTAAATGTGTCGAGGTGTGTTCTTCCCGATCGAGAAGCGGTCGATATACATATGTTTGTCTTGACTCAGTGTCCGATTCTACAAATAATGTTATTGATAACTGATGTAAATTTTGTCTTCTTTCTTTTCTGATAACTCTGTTCTCTCTTTTCTCTAGTATTTGCACAATATAAACCAACCTACGGAAGAGTTTCAGTGTCTATAATCCTTAGGAACACAACCTGATGGCCTGATTGAAAAGTATACTGCCTTTTGTAGTGACAATAGAATTAATCTTTATACTTGCTAACTAGGACCGTAAAACGATTCAAACAGCTCGTGTTTGGCTCGGTCTAAGCTCGGTTCGAAGCTCGTTTCATGGGCAGGTCGTTACCGGGCTCGATCTATATTTTTGGGTTCAAAGTGGTGTTCGGAGTTCGAATTCTCGTATTAGGGTTTTCTCTAATATATATTATATTCTTTATGGATGTGTGTAGATTTTGTCTTAGGAATTTTACTTTTTTTTTTGGTTCTTTATATGATGGTAAATTTATGATATAAAGATCATAAATAAATCAACAAAAAAGTCTTTAAGACTTGAGAGTAACCGTGTGATGATTTATATAACAAGTTTAATGTGGCTTTGGTTCGGTCTTGGCTCTGGCTCAGTTCGTGTCCGTCCGAGCTCGTGAGCTAAATCGAGTCGAGCTTGATCATTTCGAGCCTCTAATCGAACCAAGTTTAAACACCATTTTTGAGCTTGACCTTAAGCTCGGCTCGAACGAAGCTCGTTCGATAGTTTAGTCAAACCGAGTTCGTACACACTTTGTTCAAACTTGTTCGTTGCCCTATTGCTCACATAAATTTTGGAGACTAGAATCTCCTACTTCTCGTGTGCTCCAAGTTTGACACAACCAAATCTTTAGCTCCTTGATAGTGTGATGAAAATAGCAAAGGAGTTTAGCATGCTAAATTGTTATTGGTACTTCTCACAACATCCAACCTTAATTGCAACCTTGCTTAGATGACAACTAAACAAATGTTTGTATATCTTCCTTTGTAGAAATGGTGATAAGTATGCTGGTGAGTACTTTGGGGACAAGATTCATGGTTTTGGAGTTTACCACTTCGCCAATGGCCACTGTTACGAGGGCTCGTGGCATGAAGGTCGAAGGCAAGGGTATGGAACTTACACATTCCGGAATGGGGAAACCAGATCCGGGGAGTGGGACTGTGGAGTTTTGAAGCAATCGCTACAACCATCGAACAATTTAGTTCGATGTGCAGTTGAGGTATCTTCATTATGCCTCTCTTTTTTGCTTCTTAAGTTCTAGGTTCTAGCACCGAAATTAACTGCTCGTTTGTAAAACTAGGCTGCAAAAAAAGCTGCAGAGGATGCTGTCCTTGCCCCAAGAGTTGACGAGCAAGTAAACAAGGCGGTTGCTTCTGCAAATAGGGCAGCAACTGCTGCTCGTGTTGCCGCGATCAAAGCAGTCCAGAACAGGATGTACGGAAATTTTCGTTACGCAGATGTGTAAGCAATCAAACAGTTCAGGTATCCTATCCTCATTGTACGGAAATTTTCTTTACTCCAGACTTCAGTCCTTTGTTCAGTTCTGACGCTGACTTGGATGTTTGTTCAATAAACCAGGCTGTGCAGTAAGCTGCAGAGAATGCTGTTCTTGCTCCAGGAACGATAGAGCAAGTTAACAAGCCGATTGCTGCTACAAATAGCGCGTGTTGCCACAACTAGAGCCATCCAGAACGAGATTGGCAGAAAGTTTTGTCACACAGACGTGTAAGCTTGAAGTCCTTGCTTAAAAATTGTGGATTATTTTTGCTATATTAATTAGTTCTAAAGTCTCCAGAGTTATGATCAGAGAGAGGCAAATACCTTCCTGGTCTGATCGAGAGTGTTGAGGAAGTCTGAGTGGGAGAGAGGTTTGTGCAAACCCCTCCCATGCATGACTGTGACTGTAAAATGTACATGTAGCCATATACTAAATGCAATATGAGGTTTCTTGATTTATTGCTTCCCTAACTGTTTGTCACAGTTTTCTTTCTTTTTCCTTTTTTTTCAACTAAGATGATGTGCATCAAGACGAGATGTTTTCTATTTTGAAGTAGTAGATTTATTTGTTGAAAGATGAGAGACATCATCCAGGTTTTGCTAAGTTGGATGGATTTAATAGATTTGGTAAGCATCAACTAAGATTTAATATCAGTTGGTTGCATTTCATGACCATTTCTATGTCACAGAGACAACAAGATTGCTTAATTTAGATGAGAAGCTTCACTTTTTTGGAATCTGCTGGTTTCAAGTGTGAAGGAATTTATAAAGAAAAATGCTATTAATCCCTCCAACAAGTATTACTCCAAATCATTCATTCTTATGTGGCAGCTAATAAATTTTAAAATTAAAATTAAAATTATTAAAAAATGGGTGATGAATTTTTTGGATTAAAATTTACTATGTCAGATGCTACGTCAACTGCCACATTAGAAAATAAATGGTTTAGAGGGACACTTTGGAGGGATTAATAACATTACTCAATTTGGACGAAACTTTTCATTACAAGTATCTTAGAAAGCACATATTCCAAACTGGAAATTGCTGAGAAACCCAATTTCGGGGTGGACTTTTATGAAATGCCCACCTGCTGGATAAGTTTTATGAAATACCCAGAATTAAGTATTTTCACGTTAAATATTCCAAGATTCCCTTTTAGATGCCACCCGCTAGAAACTGCTATTTTTATAATACCGAAACTACCCCTCCGCGCGAATTGGTCATCTATATGTATTTGAATTCAAAAAATTCAGATCTGGATTGCGATTTTCGTCTTCTTCTTCTTCACGGAAAATCTGAATTCCATTGCTCTCATATTCAGCAGAGATCGCAAAGATCGTTCGTAGTTCGGTGTGTTTTTCTTCAGTCGAACTCAGATCATCGCTCGTCATCATCATCACCATCATCATCATCTTCATCGTGGAGACATTTGAACTCAGATCTTCAATTGTGGAGAGAAGATCTTTTTTCTTCTTTTTCATAAGAATTATCATCGCTTTGAAAGAAGAACGAAACTCTTTATTCCTGAAAAAACTAAATTACACGTTTTAACACTGGAAATGACCATTCTCCGTCTTAATTAGGACGGAGAATGGCATTCTCCGTCTTAATTAGGACGGAGAATGTCATTCTCCGTCCTAATTAACACGGAGAA
The DNA here is from genome assembly GCA_029216955.1 of Iris pallida. Lineage (NCBI taxonomy): Eukaryota > Viridiplantae > Streptophyta > Magnoliopsida > Asparagales > Iridaceae > Iris > Iris pallida. The sequence goes on along the minus strand of JANAVB010033020.1, from coordinate 5,636,629 downwards.
TGACATTCTCCGTTTCCGTCTTAATTAGGACCGAGAATGGCATTCTCCGTCTTAATTAGGACGGAGAATGCCATTCTCCGTTTTATTTAAGACGGAGAATGCCATTCTCCGTCCTAATTAACACGGAGAATGACATTCTCCGTTTCCGTCTTAATTAGGACCGAGAATGGCATTCTCCGTCTTATTTAAGACGGAGAATGGCATTCTCCGTCCTAATTAACACGGAGAATGGCATTCTCCGTGTTTCTAACACGGAGAATGGTCATTCTCCTGCGTTTTAACACTAGAATGACCATTCTCCGTGATAAATTACACGGAGAATGGCATTCTCCGTCCTAATTAAGACGGAGAATGGTCATTCTCCGTTTAATTTAGCACGGAGAATGGCCATTCTCCGTCTTAATTAGGACGGAGAATGCCATTCTCCGTTTTATTTAACACGGAGAATGACATTCTCCGTTTCATTTAACACGGAGAATGGCATTCTCCGTGTTTCTAACACGGAGAATGGTCATTCTCCTGCGTTTTAACACTGGAATGACCATTCTCCGTGTAAATTAAGACGGAGAATGTCATTCTCCGTCCTAATTAAGACGGAGAATGGTCATTCTCCGTGTAAATTAAGACGGAGAATGCCATTCTCCTGCATTTTATGGTTAGCTGAAACTTTGGAGGGCCATAACTTTTGACTGGGAGGTCGAAACGAGGTCCCGTTTGTCGCAAAATGAGCGTATCGTCGAGGAGACTGAAAGTAATCGCTTCACCGTTAGACGGCCTTCCGAAATTTTAGATTCGCAAAAAAATGATGTTTGGACCTCCGTTTTAGCACTTTTGTCGTTCGTTCCGGTCTTTCCGAAATTTTTTCGACGAGTTTTTGAAGATTTTTGAGGAGAAAACCTAGATTCGAAAGTGAGGAGCGTATGGAAGAAGATGGAGTATTGAAACGTTTTTTTAAGAGCAGTTTTGTGGGTGTTTCCAATAAATTAAAAGGAAGGGCAAAAGGGTCATTTGGAACCCGCTTTGGATAAGTTTCTCTAATTCTGGGCACGCGATGAAAGTTTTTTTAGCGGTGGGTTTTACATAAAACTTTTTTAGTTTTTGGGCATTTCATAAATCTTCCCTATTCCAAAATGGTTGCCGTGTTTGAGTGTATCCATGATGGACATATATTGGATGTTATGCAAAACAGTGCGATTTTTGTGTCACTTCTTCTGTTTCGTGTCATTTTCGTGTCTGTGCAACATAGCAGGTCTCTTTCCATGGTTTATAGTGGTTTTGTTCAATCTGAGTACAAACACTTTCTTTCAAAGTGTAAAGACTATCCACTCCAGTTTTAATTTGGCATATTGTTTTCTTTTGAATGTTAAAATTTTCTATGGCAGCAAGTGAGTTTTCCTGTCTAAAGTCCTGTTAATTTCTTGCCTGATGATAATAATTGCAGGGTTATGGCTTGTAAGAAAGCTTCACACAGTATGGTGGGATCTGACTAAGGCAACTTCAATTTGGACGGTCTCTAGTGAAAGTCACATCAAGAGTTTGTTTGATAGAGAGAGTTTGATATTCATTAGTTTAATTGTTTAAAGTCATGTCCCCTTGTCTGGTAGTAGAAGGAAGAAACTATTTCATTTCATGTGGTTTTTTGTTTCGACAAGCCGGCATGCCATGAGTTTTCTACCACTGACGGGAAGAAAAAAAAAACCCTACTTTTCTAAGATTCTTCACTGCAGGATTGGGCATCAGTAGCAAAGAATTGATAGATTACTCGTTTGGATACATATCTTCCAATATATACAAGAAGGCTTCAAAACGATTTAAGATTTAGTCGTGTCTAAGCCGTATTATATCATGGACCATTTTATTTTTCAAAAAGTTCAGAAGATAAAAATCAACTTCCTTATACACCATTTCTTAAGAAAATTACGGATAAAAACTCGCTTTTTTAGTCTGTACAAGTATCTATTTAAAAACTAAATTTAAAACTGATTAAAAACTAAATTTAAAGAAAAAAATATCAGAAAATATTTAAATTTTTAACAAATCTTAATTCAAATATATTTAAATATTTGAACTATTTTTTTAATAATATCATAAAAATATTTATCCATAACAAATTATAATTAAAATTTAATTAATTTTACATCTTTTAAAGAATATAAATATATATACAACAAATTTTAATTTAATTTAAATTATTTTTTGATAAGATTAGAAAGAAAGAAACAAAAATGATTTAACGTGCAATTTATGTGCATCTTCTAGTAATACATAATGGCCGGATAAATATAACATAAATTGATAGAGAGATGAAGTTTAAGGGTCTGTTTGGATGGAGGGTTAATAAAGTTAAGTGAAAAAGAAGAAGAAGTTAAGCTAGAAAAAATAAAAAACATACTTGGTTTGAGATTGGAAGTCTAGAAGGGGTTGCAGAGGGTTAAGTGAGTGTTTATTTAACCATTGGTTAAGTAGAGGAATTGAAGAGCTTGTTTAAAAAGTCATAAATACATCTTATTTGTTCTATTTTTTTTTAATTTTTTCTTCTTTTCAAAATGCTGCTCCATAACTTCCTCATTTGTGAAGATATTTTGATATGTTTTAATTAAATTTCAATCAAATTTAATTTATGACCTATATAATAAGGATATTTTGATAACTAATGTATTCTTATTAATTTTTTTTCTCTTATAAGTGGAAAGGGGACAAAGTTTAGAGAGGGATGATACCCAACTCAGTTCACTATCTTTTTTTCTTTTACTTTTTAAATTCTAATCTTGTTAGATACAATTGCATACTCATTTTTTTTCTTTTAATTTTTTTTTTTTTCGATTATATTACTGTTGCCATTTTAAAGTTTACTAACTTTATCTTATAATTTATCTTCTCAAATCTATATTTTTTTATGTTTAACGTTTATATTTTTAGTTTCTTATCTTCAAAAATTATGTCCATTCAACCTAAATTTAATTGGATACACTTTCAGGCCTCGTTTCGTTGGGGGAATGGAAGGAAAAGGAAATCAATTTCTTATAATTTCTTTTCCTTTCGAAAATTTTATTTTCCATTGATTTTTCTTTCCGATGTTTGAAAATGCCAAGAAATTTGGAAAGGAAAGCGAATGTGGGAAAGTGATTCCTTGCTTGAATGGATGAAATCACTTTCTCCTATAATTTTTCTTCCATTGGAATCACTTTTCTTTCCTCCTCAATTCTTTTGTTACCAACTTTTATCTTTCAATTTATTATTTTTGATATTTTAATTTTTTTAGCATATTTTAACTTTTATTTAAATTACTGTCACATTTTTCTTTTACTAACTTTATCTAATTTAAATTATCTATAATTATTTCAATACCAAACTTTATCTAAATATATTTAACAAATCAAAATGTTAAATACAATTCAAATAATAAATTTTGTTATTTGAAAATATTTTATTTTACCAAACCTTATATTGTAAGATTTAATTTCTAACAACAATTGAAATTAGACTTGAAAAAAATATCTACGATACAATTGTATTTAAAATTAGATTTGAAAATATCTAAGATGTGAAAACAAATCTAAGATACAATTGTATTTCAAATTAGATTTGAAAATATCTAAGATGTGAAAAAATATCTAAGATTTCAAAATATAAGATTTGAGAAGAATATCTAAGGTTATAATTTTTAAAAAATCTTATCTGTATGCTATTTCTTTAAATATTAGATTTGAGAAATATCTAAAATTTGAAAGAAAAAAAAATCTAAGATTTCAAATTATATGTAAGTTTGAAATAATATCTAAGATTTTAAATTATCTTTTCAAACTTATCTCTTTGATAAGTTTGAAATTAAGTATGAAAAAATGAAAGAATTAAAAAATTGAACTAAAAGACAAAAATAGTAACCATTTGTAATTTGATCTAACAAGTTAAATTTAAGTAGGAAGGGAATATAAAAACTAAAAATAAAAGATAGACAACTAATACATCTTTAGGCCTCGTTTGGTTCACGGAATGGAAGAGAAATGAAAGCAATTTTTTGGCATTTCATTTCCTTTGGGAAATTACAGCTCCCATTGATTTTTCTTTCCTATGTTTGGAAATGCCTAAAAATTTGGAAAGAAAAGTGAATACTTCATTGTGGAAAAGTGATTCCATGCTTTCATGGATGTGATCACTTTCTCCTCTAATTTGTCTTCTATTCGGAGTCACTTTCCTTTACGCCCCAATTTTTTTGGCACCAAAATATAGAAAAGTAATCACTTTCCTTTTCCAATCCGATGATTCTGCGAACCAACGAGGCCTTAAAAAAAACTGTGGAATACGTCAACTGAGTTGTCGTATATCTAGTTCATAGAAATCCGCAACCTAAAGTTGGTTTATCACCTCTCTCAAGCTTGTCCTCCCTGTTTGCCATCTCTTCGTGGTGCTTGAAGGAGAGTTTCGAAGGTTGCAAACGAGAATGTAAGAAAAAACTCCTATGCAGGAATTTTTTAATTATACTTTTTTTTTATCTGGGTTATGACGGTGGAGGGTTGATTATTTACTCCGTTGACGATCTGACGGTGAGGAAGAACTGCCGGACTTAACTTCACTGGCTAATGGGAGCAGCAAGAACTCTCTCTAGAATGCTCAGAAACTCTTGAAAAAATGGGGAGAACTGGGGGGTTTGAATGGAGAGGAACTCCACTTATTTATCGCAGGGAATAGTGACCATGCAGGTGCTTGTCAATGGTAGGCGCGTATGTCTCTGTTTGCCACGTAGCACCCTTAAACATGGTTCAGTCGCAACTGCGCACACACTTCACTGATGTGGGGTTGTAGCTGATTGTCATTGTTGGAATTATTCAATAATTAAGGGGCCACACATGTAAAATTAATTGTGTTTGGGCTATCTAAATAATTAAGCCAAATTAAAGTGGTCTATTTGAAAATTGGCTTAAGGGTATAATTGTCATGGAATTAATGTGTAGATACCGGAGATAATTCTAATTTGATGAGGGGCCAAATTAGAAATATAACACATATATATATATATATATATATGTATTCATATATATATATATATATATATATATATATATATATATATATATATATATATATATATATATATATATATATATGTATTCATTAGGGTTATGGTCCCCAACTTATACGGCCACCAAAAGAGAGGTTTTCTCTTTTTCTCTTCTGCATCCCCATCAACAGAAAGAGAGGGACAAAGGATTCAGATTCTTCTTTGTCATTAAGGGTCGTAGCAAGTTGGAAGATCGAACCCAATAAAGAGACGATTGCTTCAAGACCCATCAAGCCTAGCAATGGATTCAGGTACGCTTCCGCAATTTATTTTATGTTTTTTATCTCATTAATCGACATGGAACAATAAAATTTCTAACAAGTTGTATCAGAGCCTCCATGTTTGATTTATGAGATCAAAATTTCAGAATAATTTTTTTTAGTATTTTTCAGGAACCCTAGATCGTTTCATCTAATTTGATTTAGGGTTACGATTGTTCAAACAATTTTTTTATGATAATCCATTCAATTTAGAACATATACATCTAATGTTGCTTTAGAAATCGTGCATTCATTATGGAGATTCATACTTATGTTGAATAAGTACGAATATGGGTGACTTCAACTTTGGAGATTTATTTAATGTGTCAATTTAGTTCAAATGGATTTATTTATTATTTATTAAAATAATAGTGAATATGAGATGGCTTGGGTTTAGTATTTGGTTTTAATATTCGTTGTTTGAACTAAATTGACCATCAATTTTTAATATTATTGATTATTTTTAATACTGAAGATGTAAATTCATCCGTATTTATTATTAAAATAATGGTGAATATGAGATGTCAATATGAGATTGCTTGGGTGAATATGAGATGTACATCCTTATTGACATCAATTTTAATACTGAAGATGTAAATTCATCAGTATTTTAATATTCGTTGTTTGAACTAATGGTGAATATGAGATGGCTTGGGTTTAGTATTTGGTTTTAATATTATTTATTTATGGATTTATTAGTCTAAGTTTATATCGTATTGGGGTCTGATCTAGAATATTGTAATATCGGGACCATCAATTTTTAGTACATATACATGTGATGATATGGAAATAATATTTTTAAATTATACAAAAAGATTCACATGTTTATGAGCATGGGCGGAGCTACTGCTGGGCTGTCCCGGGCTGCAGTCCGGGTAAAATTTTCTTGGCTAGGTACTAATATATTATTTTCACAACTGAAGGCTGCTAGCAGTCCTAGCCCAGTTGGTAGAGTTCCTTGGTCTGTCTATGTTAGGTCCTGGGTTCGAAGCCTGTGTTATCACTTCACTAGTAGTAAATTTTTATATTTTGTTTGTTTATTTTTTTGAGTATATTACATAAAGAAAAATTCATTCATATATGCAGCCCCCTCTAAAAAAAATTCCTAGCTCCGCCCTTGTTTATGAGATAGTAGATAAATTTTGGTACAATCTTTATGGATTATTTGAAGTAATATTTTGATTGATGGATTCGGTTATTAAATAATTAGTCTCCAAATTGGTCTAAAGTTTGCTTGCTCTTTAGAAAAAAAAAAAAAGATTTTCTTTAGATATTTGGATACTTAAAGAGGAAAGAGGTGCTGATAATGCTCAGTTTAGACCAAATATATTCAGTTTTGGATATATATTTTGGAGTTATTATTTTCAGTTAATGTCTATAAATTTTTTTGGATGCATATTCTCCGTAGATTGTTTCATGAATTTTGTTATACTGATAATATCCAATTTTGTCAAATTGAATTCATGATTATGCTTTTGATTACTTTATTTGAGTAATAATCTTATGAATATGCATGTATATAAAGTTTTGGACATGATTCAGTTTTGTAAAATTCAGTCAACATTCAATTTTTTGGTGCCTTTTAAGACTAGCAATAGTTGTCCAATATTCTAAGTAGACTCATTGAAACAAGATGTCGCCAAAGTGACCTCTCTTGCGTAGATAGTCTATGAGGGATGTCGGATGTTTGTGTGTGTATATTCATGCGGGTATTAGCCGGCCCAAAGAAAGGTTAATACTTGGCCGAATTGCACACATACTTGTGGTGATAAATGTGTGACAATTATACGGTTTACATGTGAATAATAACCCGATCCAAAGATAGGCTTATTATTTGACATGACTTATTGTCAACATTTGATCACTACACCAAGAGTACCACTTGCAGTTAATATCACTGTCCAAAGACTTGATATTAATGATGCACTAGGTATCTTGAGATGGGGTTCACCATTGTTTGGATTTGTTTGACTATATTTTACTTTTTGATTATTAATTAGAGCATGTCCGTTTTTGTTTTGCTTTGTTCTCTTTACAGTTAATGTTGTTAAAATATCTGCCAATAAGATTTTAATTTTCATGTTTAATGGAATAAACTTTAAGGGCAAAAAAAGAAATGAATACAGTAGCTGCTAAGGGTCCAGATCAAAAGAAACAACAATATAAAACTAAGGGTTGTTATTTTGTGATAAGACAGAACACATAAGGAAGAAATGTACAAGTACCACGCATGACGTATAAAGAAAAGTACATTTCTAAATTTGGTCTGTTCTGAGGTTAATTTAGCTTTAGTACCAAGAAACTCATGGTAGTTAGATTCTGGTGCGACTACCCACATTAGTGTTCTAGACAAGGTTGTCTGAGCTATCGAAAGCCAATTGATGGTGAAAGATACATCTATGTGGGTGACGGCAATTCGGTAGAAGTGGAAGCAATAGGACATTTTAGGTTATTATTAGGAACCGATTATTATTTGGATTTGATAGACACTTTTGACGAAATTCAGTTTCAGTTTTCTTAATGGATAAATCTGGTTATCATTGTTCATTTAGAAACAATACGTTTAGTCTATCTTTAAATTCAAATATTATAGGTAACGGTTCCCTTAAGGTTTATGATAACCTATATTTAATTGAAACTATTGCATCTTAATACAATAAAACCTTGCAAGTGGAGTCATGTGGTACTAAACGCAAAATTAACAATAAATATTTTTAGCCTCATTATGACATAAGCGGTTAGGTCACATCTCTAAAAATAGAGTTGAACGACTTGTGTCTGATGAGATTTGAATTTTATTAACTTTATAGACTTTAATGTCTATATTAATGTGTAAAGGAAATACAGACCAAAGTTCAATTGTAAGCAGCTACTTTATTGTCTATGCTGACAAATCAAGGGATTAATAATTATACGATCCCACATAAAAGAAAATTTTGAGACGAGAAGTGTAATAGTTTTTGAGGATGTTGAGTTTGGGGGAGAAATAAAGTCAGGATCATTGTCTTTGAGAAGGAATCAATTATGATTCCTACTATCACTTTTGACGATGTACAGGATTCTATACCTGTCATGATCAAGAAGTGAATTCGGAGCCTCAATAAGACAATGTCGAATTACCTATATAAGTCGTTGTTGAGATACCTTAACAACGACAACGTAGCGGCACCCCATTCAAGATAAGGTAATTATTCCAAAGGATCAAACTCAACAGCCTTGTAACCCCTGTTTTTCAAATTTTTTATATTTTATTTTATTATGTTTGAAAGTAATTTATTTTTGAAACTTTGTAAATGATATTTACTATTTTTCTGCATTTCAAAATGTAGTTTGTAATTAACAGTTTGAAAGTACTATTTAGTTTTAATAAATATTTGTTCTTGAAATTTTATTATCGAAATTATAAAGTTATTATTATGTTTGGATTTTCAAAAATAATATCGGTTTCGAAAATAGTTTGAAAATCATAATTATTTTTGGAGCAATAAAAAGATTTAGTAACTTATTTTGAATAAGATTTAGATTTATAAAATATATTTTACCTTATTTGATAACATCAAACATTATTTAAAATACTTATGGTGACTAATTATGGCATTAAGAATTATCTAATCTAGATTTGAAATATTATTTGATTGAACGATTTATCTATTATATGATTTAAATTGCTTTGATAAACATTAAATTTGTCTTAAAGTTATTATGTTGAATTTGATTTGGATTTAGATTTGGATTTGAATTCATCTGATTTGGATTTAAATAATTTATTTGATTTAAATTTATGGAGAGACTTGTCCGTTAGAAATTCTAATCCTATTTGAATCATATCTAGTATTAGATAGATTATTTCTTATTTGAACTAATCATATTCCTATACAAATTAGTTGGTAATCCTAATCATATCTTTATTGATTGAGTTCTAATCATATCCTAATTCACTAATTGCTTTCCATTATCTATATATATTGAACCTATAAAATAAAATCATCTCTCATACCTTCTTTTCCAAAATTTCTCTCTTTTTTGTCATAATTATCCCAAATTCGTCATAAATTCAGCCTTCCTTTTCAAATGTTTTACCAACTTCGAAGGGCCATAACTTCCAACTCCGGACTCCGTTTGACCTCCAGTTTTTTTTGTTGAAACCGTCTCGAGGTATATTTTCTGAATATAAAATTTATTTTCAAATAATTTTAACCTAATTTTCTGGAAAATTCGTGGAGTGTCAGTTGTCCGAAATTTGATACGATTCGGTGTTTTCGAGATTTCGGGAGAACCAGGAATCGAAATCACGATCCGTTTGAAGTTTCGGAACGTTGATGAAAAAGTACACATCATATATTTTTCTCAACAATTTTCCAAAATATTTTATTTTTTGTTTTTATTTTAGAGGCCCGTCTCATCATCTAAAATCATCTTGCGTAGCTTTAACTTCTGAGACTATTTCTGTGTCGACATGACAATATCGTGCCAGTCAGCTTCAAATCAAACCGAGGCAAGTATCACTATGACCTATGTTTCCTTTATTTTATGCTGCATGTATCTTCGTGTCGTCGTTTCACTATTACTTCCTTTTGGTCCATGATTGTCATTGCTCATGATTAATATTGTGCACGAGAGTTAGAATCGTTAGGATATATACATGTTCATCTTTTACTCATTGTTTCCTATTGTTTACAGTTTATCGTATTGCTAATGTTTATCGTAGTGGACATGTATTGTGAGTGAGTCGGGCGGGGGAATACAACAAGTAAGCATGTGGTCAACGAATTGAATACAGACCCCCTATACATTGATTGCATAATATCAGTCATGCACCACACGTATGACTGACGGATATCCCAAGCCGTCTACATGCTGAAAGTTGGTATTCTAAAACACACAGTACACGTGACTTAATTATTGTTGCCATGTCGTCTATTGTTCTTCTTTCGTCAAGTTTACCTTCTTATTGTCATCATGTCTTAGTGGTACGTCAAGTCTACCTTCATGTTGTTATCATGTCTCAAAGGTACTTTCTTATCATACAATGTCATGCCTTTACTTATCTTCAGTAAAATTCCTTTTATCATTCCTTCATGCTTGTATACTATATTGTGTAATGTAGTGTTATGGTGATCTTGTTCCAATCCTGACTGGATAACCATTTTTCAGTTGACAGATTCTTGATGACTATTCTCGATGACTTGCTCTCTTGCTTGAGTTCCTTCGGGTGGAGTTAGAGCTATATTGGAGGCTAACTATAGATTCTAGATAGAATAGTCACATGTAGCAGGTTTGTATCTGTATACAAAATTGAATGTATTATTGGAATTGTAATTAAAATAATTATTGTGAATGAACAAAATAGAGATATTTGTTGTATTTGAGATTTATATTGAGCCCAGACAGCGTACTACCGCCGATGCTGCGGCGTAGGCTGGACTTGGCCACGTACTCGTATCCCGAAAAGTGGGAGCGGGTCGTGACAAGTTTTTATGGTGGCCCATGCAGGTCCGTTTTCGCAAAATTATACAAACTTGTGGTAGTACCTACATTAATCGTACTACTGCAAGCCTGCTATTAGGATGCACATTCACAATTAGGTTGATTTGATTTTTAAAAAATGACTAGGCCTAGGACTAGGTACACCGTGGATAACCCATAGAATTATTTTGAATTGATTGTATTTGTAGTTAAGGTTGTTACATAGGCTACATGATTAAGGTGGCGTTGTTCGTTGAATTTTGAGATGCCCTATTTGATGAAGTTGAAATTGTGATTTGATAAGTGACTCTAATCAAAGATGGATAGAATTCTCGATTGATAGATTGAATATTTTGGTTACTGTTGAAGATAAATTTTTTAGCTTTTGGTATTCTGAGGTTAAATTTCTATATGATCGATGAATTATTGATAAGGTCGAATATTTAATTTTGAAAGGAAATAATTTTGATTTGAACAATAAAATTGAGGTATGATTTGAAAATTTATGGAATTTAAATTTTTGAGGAGATTATGAAAATGTTGAATTTTGAATTTAAAATAAAATTGAGGAATTTAAAATTTTGTGAAGTTAGATATTGAAGATATTTATCAAGTTGGATTAAGGGTTGTGAATTTGATAAGATGATATTCATGATTACTATATCACGGTATTAAATTGAGTTAGTGATTTAAAAAAATATGATTGAATTTGAGGAATTTTTTTTAAATATTCTTGAGGATAAAATTTTTTTTTGATGAGTGATAACTTAGATGTCATGTAGGTAATACTCCTCCGAACTATATCCATTGACTACATTCTTCCTTCCTTCTTGATCAATCTCCTTATTAAGGAAAAAAATATTATTTTTATATCATTGATCATTACTCCTTTTTAAAATTTTCTATCTTTTCACCTGACCAACCAAGCCTACTTTTTCTGTCATCCTTAAATTTCGAGGACGAAATTTTTCTAAGTAGGGTAGATTTGTAACCCCTGTTTCTCAAATTTTTTATATTTTATTTTATTATGTTTGAAAGTAATTTATTTTTGAAACTTTGTAAATGATATTTACTATTTTTCTGCATTTCAAAATGTAGTTTGTAATTAACAGTTTGAAAGTACTATTTAGTTTTAATAAATATTTGTTCTTGAAATTTTATTATCGAAATTATAAAGTTATTATTATGTTTGGATTTTCAAAAATAATATCGGTTTCGAAAATAGTTTGAAAATCATAATTATTTTTGGAGCAATAAAAAGATTTAGTAACTTATTTTGAATAAGATTTAGATTTATAAAATATATTTTACCTTATTTGATAACATCAAACATTATTTAAAATACTTATGGTGACTAATTATGGCATTAAGAATTATCTAATCTAGATTTGAAATATTATTTGATTGAACGATTTATCTATTATATGATTTAAATTGCTTTGATAAACATTAAATTTGTCTTAAAGTTATTATGTTGAATTTGATTTGGATTTAGATTTGGATTTGAATTCATCTGATTTGGATTTAAATAATTTATTTGATTTAAATTTATGGAGAGACTTGTCCGTTAGAAATTCTAATCCTATTTGAATCATATCTAGTATTAGATAGATTATTTCTTATTTGAACTAATCATATTCCTATACAAATTAGTTGGTAATCCTAATCATATCTTTATTGATTGAGTTCTAATCATATCCTAATTCACTAATTGCTTTCCATTATCTATATATATTGAACCTATAAAATAAAATCATCTCTCATACCTTCTTTTCCAAAATTTCTCTCTTTTTTGTCATAATTATCCCAAATTCGTCATAAATTCAGCCTTTCTTTTCAAATGTTTTAGCAACTTCGAAGGGCCATAACTTCCAACTCCGGACTCCGTTTGACCTCCAGTTTTTTTGTTGAAACCGTCTCGAGGTATATTTTCTGAATATAAAATTTATTTTCAAATAATTTTAACCTAATTTTCTGGAAAATTTGTGGAGTGTCAGTTGTCCGAAATTTGATACGATTCGGTGTTTTCGAGATTCCGGGAGAACCAGGAATCGAAATCACGATCCGTTTGAAGTTTCGGAACGTTGATGAAAAAGTACACATCATATATTTTTCTCAACAATTTTCCAAAATATTTTATTTTTTGTTTTTATTTTAGAGGCCCGTCTCATCATCTAAAATCATCTTGCGTAGCTTTAACTTCTGAGACTATTTCTGTGTCGACATGACAATATCGTGCCAGTCAGCTTCAAATCAAACCGAGGCAAGTATCACTATGACCTATGTTTCCTTTATTTTATGCTGCATGTATCTTCGTGTCGTCGTTTCACTATTACTTCCTTTTGGTCCATGATTGTCATTGCTCATGATTAATATTGTGCACGAGAGTTAGAATCGTTAGGATATATACATGTTCATCTTTTACTCATTGTTTCCTATTGTTTACAGTTTATCGTATTGCTAATGTTTATCGTAGTGGACATGTATTGTGAGTGAGTCGGGCGGGGGAATACAACAAGTAAGCATGTGGTCAACGAATTGAATACAGACCCCCTATACATTGATTGCATAATATCAGTCATGCACCACACGTATGACTGACGGATATCCCAAGCCGTCTACATGCTGAAAGTTGGTATTCTAAAACACACAGTACACGTGACTTAATTATTGTTGCCATGTCGTCTATTGTTCTTCTTTCGTCAAGTTTACCTTCTTATTGTCATCATGTCTTAGTGGTACGTCAAGTCTACCTTCATGTTGTTATCATGTCTCAAAGGTACTTTCTTATCATACAATGTCATGCCTTTACTTATCTTCAGTAAAATTCCTTTTATCATTCCTTCATGCTTGTATACTATATTGTGTAATGTAGTGTTATGGTGATCTTGTTCCAATCCTGACTGGATAACCATTTTTCAGTTGACAGATTCTTGATGACTATTCTCGATGACTTGCTCTCTTGCTTGAGTTCCTTCGGGTGGAGTTAGAGCTATATTGGAGGCTAACTATAGATTCTAGATAGAATAGTCACATGTAGCAGGTTTGTATCTGTATACAAAATTGAATGTATTATTGGAATTGTAATTAAAATAATTATTGTGAATGAACAAAATAGAGATATTTGTTGTATTTGAGATTTATATTGAGCCCAGACAGCGTACTACCGCCGATGCTGCGGCGTAGGCTGGACTTGGCCACGTACTCGTATCCCGAAAAGTGGGAGCGGGTCGTGACAAGCCTCAAGAACCGGTAATATTAAGATGGTCCACCAGAGAAAGGAGAAATATAATTTCGGATAATTTGTCATATTTCTCTAGGAACGTGAGGAAGACTGTGGATACTGGAAGATGATCTAATCAACTTCCGTCAGGCCATGGAAAGTTTCAGTTTTCAAAGTGGATTGATACAATAAATAAGGAGTATAAGTCCATGCAAGACAATAAAGTTTAAGAACTTATCCCATTACCAAAAGGTATGAAGTCCATTGGTTGCAAATGGACATTTAGAACCAAGAAGGATTCGAAGGGTCATGTGGAGAGGCATAAAGTACGTCTTGTAGTAGTGACTTTACTCAAAATTTGGGATTGATTTTAAAGAGTTTTTCTCTTCGGTATCTTTGAAAAACTTCTTTAAAATCAATCATAGCACATGCTGCACATTTTGATCTTGAGTTACATTAAATGGATGTCAAAATGATATTTCTCGGTGGTAACATTGATGAAACAGTTTATATAGTACAACCAGAAAACTTTGTGTCGAAAGACCCAAAGAATATGGTTTGTAAATTGACAAAATCTATTTATGAACTCAAGCAAGCTTCTCGTCAAAGGTACTTCAAGTGATTATCTCGTTTGGTTTTGAGATGAACATTGTTGAAGATTGTGTGTATCACAAGTTCAGTGGGAGTAGGAATAATTTTCTAGTTTTGTATATTGATTAAAGTATTCAATGCAAACCAGGTGACACCTCTCGTTAAATGAGACAAATTCGGTTTCAATCAAGTGCCCTAAGGTTAGCCTTAAAATTAAGAAAATATAATAGATTTTTCCTTCATAATGAGTTGTAGGGAGTCTAATGTATGCTCAAGTATGTACGCGTCAGGATATTGCGTACATATTAGGATGTTAGGCAGATATTTAAGCAAATATGGATGGATTATTGGGTAGCAGCCAAACTACTTAAGTAATTAATAGAGAACAAGGAATTATATGCTCTTTGTAGGAGATGGAATAATTCTGGAGATCATAAGGTATTCCGACTCTGATTTTGTTGGATGCCAACACAGCAGGATATCCACATCAGGTTATGCTGACTAATGGAGATATATTTTGGATGAGTGTCAAACATGCACTCATAATATTTTCCACCATGACAACAAGGTTTATAGCATGTTGTGAGACATCTATTCATGGAATATAGTTACGAAATCTTGTCATAAGGCTGCACCTACAGAAAAGGGTGTTGAAAGACCACTCAAATTACGGTGTGACAATGAATCAGCAATACTGTATTCCAATAACAACAGAAACTTGTATAAGTCAAAGGATATTGACATAAAGTTTCTAGTTGCGAAGGAAAGAATTCAGAATGGTTTAAGTGTCCATATAGCACATTAGGACAAACTCCAAGATTAGCGGATCCGCTTACAAAAGCACTATCACCCAGGATCTTTCATGAGCATACTGCTCATATGGGTGTTATCTTAATTAAGAATATGGCAATACAGTGGGAGTTTGTATTTTATGTATTTGGGTGCTATTTGGTTTTGGACACATTTGTATATTAAAGTATTTTGGATATTTATCTGATCAGATATATAGAAATTCAGTTCATTCTGTTTTCATTATGTTAAAGTATTGATCTCACTAAAGTTAAGGAGGACCAGTTGGAAATAGACATATATTGATCACATTGCGTATAATTTTCATACTACGCATCCATGATTGATCTATGTCGTTTAGCTATATTGGTATATGTGACCATTGATGGTTTAGTTACGCTATATGTGACGAAGGCCGCTTTGATCCTATGTTGATATGGTTAATGGACGAGATTGTCCGGATATATCCTAAAGATTAAGATAGCAATTTATGAGCTCACTAAGGTTAACACAATTATAAGGTTACATATGTGGCCCAGTGGGAGATTGTTGGAATTATTCAATAATTAAGGGGCCACACATGTAAAATTAATTGTGTTTGGGCTATCTAAATAATTAAGCCAAATTAAAGTGGTCTATTTGGAAATTGGCTTAAGGGTATAATTGTCATGGAATTAATGTGTAGATACCGGAGATAATTCTAATTTGATAATGGGCCAAATTAGAAATATCAACACACACACACACACACACACACACACACACACACACACACACACACACACACACAGATATATATATATATATATATATATATATATATATATATATATATATATATATATATATATATATATATATATATATATATATATATATATGTATTCATTAGGGTTATGGTCCCCAACTTATACGGCCACCAAAAGAGATGTTTTCTCTTTTTCTCTTCTGCATCCCCATCAACAGAAAGAGAGGGACAAAGGATTCAGATTCTTCTTTGTCATTAAGGATCGTAGCAAGTTGGAAGATCGAACCCAATAAAGAGACGATCGCTTTAAGATCCATCAAGCCTAGCAATGGATTCAGGTACGCTTCCGCAATTTATTTTATGTTTTTCATCTCATTAATCGACATGGAACAATAAAATTTCTAACAGTCATGTGTCATATTATTGAGATTTTGTTGGACAAGATCTTTGAGCTCCTCAAAACCTACACCTTGGCATGACTAGCTCTTCGACACGTAGCATGCGCCTAGTTCTGCTACAACCAACAAGACACCCGCGCCTAGGAATTCACTATCATAAGTGACGTGTGTTCATGGTGGGAGACAACTATAAGCGCAGGGTAGAAGCACATGCGCTCAGGGGAGGGTTTGGAGGCACACACCTGAATGATCAGGCAACACACACTTGGGTATTTCTTGATAACATGCGCCTGAGTAATCAGGCAACACACGCCTGTCTATACTGTTTCCAAGGTGAATGAACTTCGTTCTTCTATGTTCATTCTTGGCACGAGGATGGAAGCGTTGAGTTGAAGTCTCGAGAGAAGCCCACCTCATTAAATACAGTCCGAGGAAGAGCAATTGTGAGGCGTACGTAGTGATGCAGAGGGTTGGATGCGCCTATATAAGTGAGGCGTGAGTAGAAGGTGGGGCGCGCCTTTAGCGAGGCGTGAGTTGCATAAGCAATCATGACTCTTTGGTCTTCCTACTTTGACCGTCTTTTGGCACGAGGATCGAAACGTTTCGGCCCAAAGTTCAAGATAGGGCGTGGGTCGCATAACGCCTAGGTTAGGCGAGAGTGGGATGACACTCGAATGAGGCGTGAGGCAGCATTTTGCTATGGCGCAGGTAACTCAACGCCTAGGTGGGACGTAGGTAGCATTGAGTCTAAGAAGGTCTGGAGTTATTCATCTTTCTGAGGCGCGTGATCCATGCTTCTACGATCCCTTAAAATTTTCTTAAACACCATCCCTCTAAAGTTTTCCACTAAATTTAACTACAAAAATACCCCTAGAAAATGACAATGATTTAACTTATTTGTTCTTCCTTACACTTTAGTTTCCAGTATTTAGGATATCATCATCATAATGATCATATTGAGAGGATGTCCTGCATATTAACTAAAACAAAATTGTTGAAATGGAAGAGTGATTCTGGAATGCTTTTCGATTGCAGAATACTGTCGGTTGAAAAAAAGTTATATCCGACAACTTTAAGACCATCTATGATTTATGGATTATAGTGTTTGACAATTCAAAGTCAACAATATGTATAGAAAATTAGCGTAGTTGAAACAAAAATGTCAAGTTGGATGGGTGACAATACATAAAAAAATATAATATGAAATGAACATATTTATGAAAATTTGAAGGTAGTACAAATTGAGGATAACATGAGAGAAAAATTATTTGTATGATCATATACAGTGTGCTAGATGCACAGGTCAGAACGAGCAAGAGCTGCATGAAAACCAAGGATAAACCTTAAATTTGAACTGGATTGGTCACAAAGAATACACACACACACAATATATATATATATATATATATATATATATATATATATATATATATATATATATATATATATATATATATATATATATATATATATATTTGCCGATGTACAACATACATATATATAGCTCATGTCACCCAAAAAAGCACTTGGTTAAAGATTTGGGATATTTAATAACAGAGACTCATGTAATAGATAAAATTAGAGTATGGATCTCCAAAATGTTCAGTATTAGTATTTGTTTTTTAGATCATTGTTTATTGGGTAAATTGCAAAAAAAATTTTGTTAAATGTGCCCCTTTTGAGTAGAAAGATCTTTTAGTCAAATTTAGCAAATAAAGACCCCCGCAATCTATGACTTGCTCGGCCAGCCCACTACTGTCAGTTGACCGTTAATTTTGACCGTTAAGTAACATTTTTTTATATATATATAAAAAATCTAAAACTACTCCCCTTTCCTAACATCTCCTCTCCTCCCTCCGGCCAGCCACCCCCCCTCCTCCTCCCTGCCCCCCTCAGCCCCCCTCCTTACTCCGGTGAGCACCCGTCCTCCCCGTTCCGGCCAGCCCAGCCCCCCCTTGTAGTGCCCCGTCCCTACATCGTGCCCCGTCTCCGTCCACGGGGTGCGCGAGAAAGGAACACTGTCGCTATCGATTTGGTCGGAACCGATAGGTCGGGATCAACCGAGTCGATCGAACGGGAACGGTTGAATTAAGATCCATTCCTCGTTATGGAATGTCTTCTTCGGAATCAAGTCCCATATTCAGCGGGTTGCGCCTCGAGGATTGGCTCTGCGGCTGAGTCGGGAGAGACCTCCCGTTGCTCTGGTTTTCATGCCGCACTTGATTTGGCTTTGGCTTTGGCTTTCGTGAATGCATTTTCGTGAATGTTTTCGATAGGTTTTCGTGATGCATTTTCGAGCTTCGCATTCATATCGAATATCCTTGAATTATACAGTGTTCTAATCAGTTGCTTATGCGATTGCAGGTGATCGCGTAGGCGACGTCAGCGCAGCCAACCGGTCGCTCGCTTGAAGCAAGGCTAAGGCGAGTGGCTAACTTCCTTCGTCTCGTCCCTCTATTTCAAACTCAACATGTGAAGTAAATGAATGCTTGTCATAATAGTGTAGAATCAAAGAAATTATGGCACGATTCTTCACGAAACACCTGCTATCAAACTGCCGGTTTTGAAAATAGAAAATGCGCTTTCTTATACAAATCCACTTAGCCTATGCAAACAATGAATGAATCGATTAACGTTTATCGCAACGATACGGCTAAGTAAGCAAATCAACTAAGTCCAAAGGAAAACGGTCCTTGGACAACTTGTCGACAAGGTGAAGTTTCCTCGAACGGTTGCCTAGGCCAAGGGACCGATTCGGCCCGGGAGGAACGAGTGTAGCAGCGCCAACCCTTCATCGGCGCGAGTTATGCGGGCACTTTCGTACAGGGCTAGCTACCCGACGCGAAAGGGGCGTCGTCTAACCAAATGCTATAGTCCGCGATGGCTTGACATTGGCAGTGGCCTTTATACCCCTTTTCACTGCTTAACAGGTGCACGGGGCACGGGATGAATATGATAATTGCTTAATGATATACAAGTTCATATGCTTGCCTCAAAACATGTTAACATGCAAATCGAACAGGATAGTTAGAAAGATCATTGAAATAGCTAGCTAACATGTTTACGAAACTTCTTGAATCAAATGCAGAGCTTGGATTTAATTAGCCATTCGCCAGTACATGTGTTTCGTGCTGATTCTCGCTCTTTGCAGGTCCCGCGAACCAGGAAGGACGCACCAGCTAGCTCGGCGGCGTTCGTGACTTTTGAAGCTTCGGCCGTGTGTCGAAGACTTACTCTGCGACTCCACTTTTGAAGGCTCTCGACAGTCCAAAGGAAATGACTCAGCGTCCCTCCCTTCCAGGTCAATGGAGTGCTTGTGTATACTGAGGGATGTGTACAATGTATGGAACGGCTATCTCATCGGCACTCTTTTGTAAGCGAGTCCTGTTGTAGCCCGCGCGGCAAAGAGTCTTGTATCAGAGTCTGTAGAAGATGTTCATTATCAATAAAGATCAAGTTCCCTTTACTTATTGTGTATATCAATTTGTCTGCGTACTCTCTTAGATCTCGTATCTCGGATTACCTTATGACTAGGCCTTGTGCGATCGCAATTTAGGTTCGCACGGCATCACGCCCGGGGGACGACTATCGATTCGACGGAATCGGGGCGTGACATAATGGTATCAGAGCACGGCTTTACGTCCTTGGCCTCCAGTGTCGAGTTTTAGTCTCCAACCGTTGACCTCGTGTCGATGAGAAGAGTTGTTCCATACGCTGAACTCAGGACATTTTCTGAAACTAACGAGAGTTGCCTTCCTTTTTCCCTGCAGTTACGGGAGCTCAGGCGGAAGACGAGACGAGCGCTTCCAGCGGCTCGAGTGCTTCTAGGCCCGAGCATTCCGTTAACCCAACGGAAATGACGCCTACTGTAGCCGGACCTTCCGGCGACCCGATGCAACGTATGCTGCAGATGCTTGAAATGCAGCAACGTCAGAACGAGCTCTATCGTCAGCAAGCGGAGGCTCGTCAGACCCAATTTGAGAGTCGGTTCGAGGCTCAATTCAAGCTGCAACAACAGCAGCTGAATACCCTCCAACAGATCGTACAGTCGGTCGTCGGCAACAACAACAACTCAATGATGACACCTGCCGTGACCCAGCCTGCGGTTCGATCCAACGAAGCTGAACCAGAGGCGCCCGCGCTCTCACCTGCAGCACCGAGAAGTTCTAACTTCGACGTGTCAAAATTCACGAAAAGCTGTCGCACATCCTTCAACGGCACAGAAGATCCATCCGTGGCGATCGACTGGTTGGAGGAGCTGGAAGACAAGTTCGAGCTTCTGGGTGTCGAGAACTCGAAGAAAGTCGCGTGTGCTCAACTTCTACTTCGAATGAACGCGCACGATTGGTGGGCTATGCAGAAGCGGGCTATTCGACGTGAAGACGAGCCGGCGGCGATCTCATGGACGACATTCAGAAATGTGTTCGAGAACGAATATCTTTCTGCAGCCGTGCGACAGGAAAAAGAAAATGAGTTCATGCAGTTGACGCAAGGGAATATGACTGTACGACAATATGCGGCTAAATTCAACAAACTGGCCAAGTTCGCCGGGGACTATTTACCCACCACCGCAAGTCGAGCAAAACGATTTGTAGTGGGCCTGCGTTCCTCTATCCGTGCTCATGTCTCGGTGCCGGAATACAAAACTGTGGGCGAGGCACTCAACCATGCCATCCGTCTGGAGTCCGAGTATCCTCCTACTACTACCGGCGCTGTTAACTTTAATAACAAACGCCATAGTAATGCGGGAGGCAACAACGCACATAAGCGTCAACATCGCGGCAACCAGATGAAGGAACGGATGGTCTGCAATTTCTGCCACAAGGACGGGCATCTGGACACCGAATGCCGACTTAAGAACAGAGTCTGTTTCGCATGCGGCAAGAGGGATCACCTCGTAAGGGACTGTCCGGAAGCTGCGTCGACCCAACGCCCGCCCCAACATCAACAAAACCGAGGCCAAGCACCTCGGGCTCCACCGACCGCACAACAGAATGGCCAAGACCGTCGCCCCAATGCTCAGGGCCGTGTCTACGCCATGACCCGAGATGAAGTGTTCACATCTGACACAGTCGTGACAGGTATACTGCAATTCAATAATAAACCTGCTCGTGTATTGTTTGATTCAGGTGCCACGCATAGTTTCATATCGGCGGACTTTGCCGCCGAGCACAAATTTCCTCTGACACCGCTCGGTCTCGAGCTCACTGTTAACATCCCGTCGGGCATGCCACTAGCTGCAAGTTTATTCTGCGGTGGCGGAATCATCTGTATAGGTGGTCAAAAGGTCAGTATCGATGCGATAGTTCTAAATATTAAGGACTACGATATCATTCTGGGGATGGATTGGCTCGGTCCGTGCAACGCAACCATAGACTGTGCTGAAAAGAAGGTCACATTCTGCATACCGGGAGTGCCCGAATTCTGCTACTCGTGTGGTGAGGCGTCGTCGACCTGCATGGTGATCTCTGCAATATCTGCTCGACGGATGCTGTATTCCGGGTGCCAAGGCTATCTAGCTTCCGTTCGAGACATGCGACTGGATGGTGCAAACGAGGGTCAGACCGACGTTGTGGCAGAATTCCCCGATATGTTCCCGGACGAGTTGCCCGGCATGCCGCCCGATCGAGAGATTGAGTTCACTATCGATACCTTCCCCGACACTCGACCGATCTCGAAGACCCCATACAGGATGGCCCTTACAGAGCTGAAAGAACTCAAGGTGCAGTTACAGGAATTGCTCGACAAGGGATTTATCCGACCCAGCATCTCGCCGTGGGGAGCGCCCCGTACTGTTTGTCAAGAAGAAGGATGGCTATATGCGTCTTTGTATCGACTACCGCGAGCTGAATAAAGCCACCGTCCGGAACAAATACCCCCTGTCCCGTATAGATGATCTGTTTGACCAGCTCCTAAGGAGCCACTGTGTTCTCTAAAATTGATCTGCGTTCGGGTTACCATCAACTCAAGATCAAGCCGGACGATGTGCCAAAGTCTGCATTTCGCACTCGTTACGGCCATTACGAGTTCCTGGTAATGCCGTTCGGCCTAACGAATGCCCCTGCTGGTTTCATGGATTTAATAAATCGAGTGTTTCGACCATTCCTCGACAAGTTCGTAGTAGTCTTTATCGACGATATACTCGTCTACTCGAAGAATCGGCAGCAACACACTGAGCATCTGCGGACCGTGCTTCAGACCCTTCGAGAAAATCAATTGTACGCGAAGCGAAGCAAATGTGAATTCTGGCTTAGCAGCGTCGCATTCCTCGGACACATCATTTCGGCTGAAGGCATCGCGGTCGACCCAAAGAAAGTTGAAGCCGTCGTTGATTGGAAGCGGCCAACGTCCGTCAGCGAGATTCGAAGTTTTCTTGGCTTAGCGGGATACTATAAAACGCTTCGTGAAAGACTTCGCGAAGATCGCATCGCCTCTGACTCGCCTCACCCAGAAAGGAGTCGCCTTCGAATGGTCAGACGATTGTGAAGCTTCATTCCAAGAATTAAAGCAACGGCTCGTCTCGGCCCCGATACTCGTACTTACAGAAGGGACTGAGGGTTTCCAGATATTCAGCGATGCGTCCGGCCAGGGCTTGGGGTGTGTGCTGCAGCGGAATAAGGTGATATCTTTTGCTTCCCGACAGCTAAAGCCGCACGAGAAGAATTATCCCACGCACGACCTGGAGTTAGCGACGATTGTGTTCGCGTTGAAATTGTGGCGTCACTACCTCTATGGCGTGGCGTGCACGATCTATACCGATCACAAGAGCCTCAAGTATCTATTCACGCAGAGGGAACTGAACTTACGGCAGAGGCGCTGGCTTGAACTGATCAAGGACTACGACTTGACTATCGACTATACGCCGGGAAAGGGAAATGTTGTGGCAGACGCTTTGAGTCGGAAGTACATTGCCTAGTTATCCATCGACCCCAGATTGCTACGCGACCTAGAAGAGATGGGCATCGAGCTCTGAGTCAGATTTCGGAATGTGCAGTTGGCAAAGTTGCAGTTAGAGCCGAGCTTGCTTGAAAAGATCAAGACCGCTCAGACGAACGATCCGTACCTGAAGAAAGTGCGAGAGCTAATTTCGACAGGCAGGACGACCGACTTTGCGGAAGACGAAACCGGCGTGCTTCGATTGAAGGGTAGGCTATGCGTTCCGGACGATTCAGAACTCAGAAAGGAGATCCTGTCGGAGGCGCACTATGCGAAATACACTTTACATCCAGGCAGTACCAAGATGTATAAGGACCTCCGCACGACCTTTTGGTGGCACGGGATGAAGAGAGATGTGGCGCTCTTCGTGTCGCAATGCATGGCCTGTCAGCAGGTGAAAGCTGAGCATCAGCGACCGGGCGGGGAGATGCAGAACCTCGCTATTCCCGAGTGGAAATGGGATCATGTTACTATGGATTTTATTGTTGGCTTGCCGAAGACACCACGGGGGAACGACGCCATCTGGGTCATCGTCGATCGATTAACCAAGTCAGCGCACTTTATCGCCATCAAAGTTACTTGGAGCGTTGATCGCCTGGCGCAGATTTATCTTGACGAGATAGTTCGGCTGCACGGAGTTCCAGTATCCATCGTCTCTGATCGGGATTCACGATTCATGTCGCGATTCTGGAGTAGCCTTCGTCGCGCTGGGAACCAAGTTGCAGTTCAGCTCAGCTTACCATCCTCAGACCGACGGCCAAACGGAGCGCGTCAACCAGATTCTCGAAGACATGCTACGGCTCTGCGCAATTGACTTCAAATCAAGTTGGGACGTCCACCTACCGCTGGCAATTTGCATACAACAATAGCTACCAATCCAGCATCCAAATGGCGCCGTATGAAGCTTTGTACGGCCGGAAGTGCAGATCGCCCATTTGCTGGGATGAAGTCGGGGAACGGCAGATACTCGGCCCGGAGCTGGTGGAACAGACTGTGGAAAAGGTCAAGCTCATCCGGGAAAGATTAAAGACCGCACAGAGTCGTCAGAAAAGCTATGCAGACATTCATCGTCGACCGCTCGAGTTTCTAGTAGGCGATCACGTATTTCTCAAAGTGTCGCCCATGCGGGGAGTTACTCGGTTCGGCGCGAAAGGAAAGTTGAGTCCGAGATTCGTTGGGCCGTTCGAAATACTTGAACGGGTCGCGCCAGTGGCCTACAAAATTGCCCTACCACGCCGGCGCTTGATGGTGTACACAACGTCTTCCACGTCTCTCAGTTGCGGAAGTACGTGCACGACCCTAGCCACGTGGTAGATTTTGGCCAGCTGGAGCTAAAGTCAGACTTATCCTACGTCGAAGAGCCAGTTCAAATCTTAGAACGCAAGGATAAGTTGCTGCGAAATCGAGCGATCCCTCTCGTCCGCGTCCTCTGGAAGAACCACTCGGTCGAAGAGTCGACGTGGGAGCTTGAATCGGATGAAGGATAAATTCCCTTCATTGTTTCGTAGAGGTAGGTTCCATCTTTAAGTTTCGAGGACGAAACTTTTTATTAGTTGGTTATGGTGTAGTGCCCCGTCCCTACATCGTGCCCCGTCTCCGTCCACGGGG
This sequence comes from Iris pallida, assembly GCA_029216955.1. Classification (NCBI taxonomy): domain Eukaryota; kingdom Viridiplantae; phylum Streptophyta; class Magnoliopsida; order Asparagales; family Iridaceae; genus Iris; species Iris pallida. The sequence goes on along the minus strand of JANAVB010033020.1, from coordinate 5,611,551 downwards.
TGCGCGAGAAAGGAACACTGTCGCTATCGATTTGGTCGGGACCGATAGGTCGGATCAACCGAGTCGATCGAACGGGAACGGTTGAATTAAGATCCATTCCTCGTTATGGAATGTCTTCTTCGGAACCAAGTCCCATATTCAGCGGGTTGCGCCTCGAGGATTGGCTCTGCGGCTGAGTCGGGAGACCTCCCGTTGCTCTGGTTTTCATGCCGCACTTGATTTGGCTTTGGCTTTGGCTTTCGTGAATGCGTTTTCGTGAATGTTTTCGATGGGTTTTCGTGATGCGTTTTCGAGCTTCGCATTCATATCGAATATCCTTGAATTATACAGTGTTCTAATCAGTTGCTTATGCGATTGCAGGTGATCGCGTAGGCGACGTCAGCGCAGCCAACCGGTCGCTCGCTTGAAGCAAGGCTAAGGCGAGTGGCTAACCTCCTTCGTCTCGTCCCTCTATTTCAAACTCAACATGTGAAGTAAATGAATGCTTGTCATAATAGTGTAGAATCAAAGAAATCATGGCACGATTCTTCACGAAACACCTGCTATCAAACTGCCGTTTTGAAAATAGAAAATGCGCTTTCTTATACAAATCCACTTAGCCTATGCAAACAATGAATGAATCGATTAACGTTTATCGCAACGATACGGCTAAGTAAGCAAATCAACTAAGTCCAAAGGAAAACGGTCATTGGACAACTTGTCGACAAGGTGAAGTTTCCTCGAACGGTTGCCTAGGCCAAGGGACCGATTCGGCCCGGGAGGAACGAGTGTAGCAGCGCCAACCCTTCATCGGCGCGAGTTATGCGGGCACTTTCGTACAGGGCTAGCTACCCGACGCGAAAGGGGCGTCGTCTAACCAAATGCTATAGTCCGCGATGGCTTGACATTGCCAGTGGCCTTTATACCCCTTTTCACTGCTTAACAGGTGCACGGGACACGGGATGAAATGATAATTGCTTAATGATATACAAGTTCATATGCTTGCCTCAAAACATGTTAACATGCAAATCGAACAGGATGGTTAGAAAGATCATTGAAATAGCTAGCTAACATGTTTACGAAACTTCTTGAATCAATGCAGGATGGTTAGAAAGATCATTGAAATAGCTCTGCGACTCCACTTTTGAAGGCTCTCGACAGTCCAAAGGAAATGACTCAGCGTCCCTCCCTTCCAGGTCAATGGAGTACTTGTGTATACTGAGGGATGTGTGCAATGTATGGAACGGCTATCTCATCGGCACTCTTTTATAATCGAGTCATGTTGTAGCCCCGCGGCAAAGAGTCTTGTATCGGAGTCTGTAAAAGATGTTCATTATCAATAAAGATCAAGTTCCCTTTACTTATTGTGTATATCAATTTGTCTGCGTACTCTCTTAGATCTCGTGTCTCGGATTACCTTATGACTAGGCCTTGTGCGATCGTAATTTAGGTTCGCACGCATCACGCCCGGGGATGACTATCGATTCGACGGAATCGGGGCGTGACACCCCTCATCCTCCTTCCCGTCCCGGGCAGCCCCCTCCCCTCCTGCCCCCCTCAGCCTCCCTCGTTACTCCGCGAGCACCCCCCCTCCTCGTCCCGCCAGCCCCCCCCTCCTCCTCCTCCCCGCCCCGGCCAGCCCCGCCTCCCACCTCCTCCCCCCTCCCCCCTCTTTCCCTTGGAGGGATAAAATGATCATTACACATCCCACTTAACATCAGTTAACGGAAAGGGGACGAAATGAGCCGATTTCATACTTTCAGAATTTTAAGAGTATGGAATCTTTTAGTGCAAAAAGTAAAAATCTAACGAATTTTTTTTTGCACTTTACCCTTGTTTATTTGTCTACGTAAATAGTAATTTTAAGACTCAAACGTTAACAACGGACATATTGAAGATCTAAATTTTAATATCAACTATTATGTAATATTCTATTACTAAGTAATTCTAAAAATTTTGTCGTCGTCGTCGTCTAACCCAAGTTGACTAGTTGAGAGTAGTAATAAGCCTCGTCATCTTCTACGTTCAGCTGTGTAGACTACCTGTGCTTTATTATGGGTAAAGTGCATTTAAACCCTCCTTAGATGTTACGAAAACGCAATTAAAGACTCCCTGATTTGAAAAACCCAAAAAGTTATGAAAATGCTCAAATCATCCCCTAATCTAACTTTTCTGTTAACGGGTGTTAAAATGGGGTTGTGTTGACCATTTTACCCCTGGGCTATCTAAAATTATTTTAATAATATTAACTTGTTAAAAACGGTTAGTTCTAAAATTATTTTGTTAAAAACGGTTAAGCAAAATACTTGTTAAAAGTGGATAAATATTAACAAAGGAAAAATGGTCTTTGCTAGTAAAATTATTTATTAAAATTATTTAAATAAATATTAACTTGTTAAAAACGGTTAGTTCCGTCAAAAAAGTGGATAAATATTATTTAAAATTATTTGTCATAATTATTTTTTATTTAACAAATATATAAATATTTTTGGGAAAAACGAAACTGATAAATACCAAAAAAAAAAAGAAATGATGAAAAACTGGGAAAAAAGATACCAAATAAAAAACAAAAAAATACTATTAAAATATGGAAACAATAAAAAATAGACAAAATATTTCAAAAAACCAAAAAGAGGATAAATCTTAAACAATGAAAAACAAAAACAAAAACTATACAAATTTGAAAATAAAAGTCACTCTTAAAAACTAGAAAAGATTATTAAAAAGATGAAAAAAATATGAAATAAGAACTAAAAAAATGGAAACAAAAAATAAAATATTAAAAAGATTATTAAAATAACCTCCCGTTCTTAAAAATATAGAATTCTCATGCTTGACGTCATTTTCGAAAATAAATGTTTATAATCTAAATAGTAGGTTTTCATCTTAAATTTTTTCTGGAAAAAAATATCTTTTAACAAATGTCCGGTTAGTCCTGAACTATCCAGCCATTTAACTTAGGGCATATTTGGTAACCGTATTTGGAGCTAGATAACTGTAACTAATATTATATTATTTAATATTTTATAATAATTATAATCTTAATTAATAAATAATCTTAGTTAATATTTATTAATTATAATTTTATTATAATATTAATTAATAATAATTTAATCATAATTACAATTATAGTTAATAATTTATATATAATAATTTTAATTAATAATTTAGTAATCATCATTATAGTCTTACTTAATAATTTATTAGTCATGACTATTATCGTAATTATTTATTTATTAATTCTAACTGAAATTGTAATCTTGGTACAAATTTATTTTCATCACATGTATTCCTTAAACAAATAACTTAAATATTACTAAACGTGTCAAAAAAAAATAAATTGTAAAACATGTATGTCGAAGCATGGTCCGGGTTCAGTGGCAGCCACCGCCTTTGTCGATTCTCTAGGAATAGGCTGTAAACCTTGGCCTCGGTGCTCCTTTAATTCTTTCATTAAATTCCACATTAGAATTTGATAGTGTTCTGAAAGTTTCTCATCCTCCCATAGTAGAAAATTACAAGAATTTGTTGGAAAATTTGCACTCCCGTAGAATCATCTCTTTGGATTTGTTGGTGTCAATAAAATTTTCAATGGGCTAATTAATTCACAATAGCAATAAATTGTTTCTTCCATAATTTCTATTGGACGTCTTGAGAAAAAAGGAATAAGTAAAAAAAGCTTCAAACATTAAATGAGAGCAAATAAGTAAAAAAAAAAAGGGAATATAAAAAAAATTTGCAGTTGGATTTGAGATCTGTAGGTAAGAAAAAGCTTCAATACATTAAATGAGCAAATAAGTAAAAAAAAGAATATAAAAAAATTAAATATTATTTTTCTTCCAACCAACCGGTCAAAAATAGAAAATATAAGCTTAGGTTTTATGTTTCAAACAACATTCTTATATATAGAGAATGAAAGAGAGACAGCAGCCACAATGTAACCGTTAGCATTAGGGTATTTTGGGGTGTGCACATTTTTTTTTATCCAAAATATGGGCTCTAACGGCTAGTTCTAACGTCATTTTGACGGAAAGGGACATTCCGAGCAAAAACGATTTTGCGGGAGGTGCAAACTGCTTAAGTTTTCTAAAAGGTCTTATTTTACGAACGAGACGACTCTAAGGAGGGTTTAAATGCACTTTACCCTTATTATGACGTTGAAGTTTCTGGAGTTGTAACTTGGGTTGATAATGATTGTAGTTATGATATCGTGTTTAATCATCCAAGATGACAAATATGAAAACGAGGCATTTTTGAACGGATAATAAAAAAATATTGATTTTATTAAACAATTATTATTATTTTTTATTCGGATACCAATTTTGTTAATTAATTTAACAAATAAATTATAGTAACTATTCTTACTTTTTTTAACAATCAAACAAGATATAAAAACAAAATCGTTTGAAGACAAATAATAAAGTAACTGTTTAGAATAATAATAAAAAAAAATTCTTTTTGAAAACAATAAATAAGTTAGTGTGGTAGCATTAGATGGGTCTAGAGCCTGTTTAAAAATATATGTTATTTAAAATATTTTTAACAGACAAAACATTTTTATTTAAAAAGTAACAAATAAATAAGTTAGTGTGGTAGCGTTTAGGCCTTTAAATACATTTTTTTGACATATGGTTCGAAACATGTTATTGTTATTTTGATTACTAAAGTTTAATACGTATAAATATGTTTAGTATCTTTTTGAACCGTCTCCCTACTCAAGTCATTACTACGAAGTACTACTTAAATGGGTTAGAGTCTGTCCGGACTTTTCTATGGCAGGACTGATTAGACTAGTAAGTAACTTTGTGATCCTGTTTCTGAATCTTACTTATTGAGAGATCTGGAACGGTTGTCCAACTCGCCTACACTCTGGGCCGGCCCCTGATCAATTGTCCGTACGTCCAAAACGTCCCTCCAGGAACTGGTTTGATAACTTTGATTACAATGGGGATGGATCTCTTGCTGCTCATGTGCTCTCATGGTATGGCCTTTGGCTAGTTTTCGGTCGCGTGTACGCAGGATCTTCCCTTCAGGAATTATATACCCTTTTTTGCGATATCCAACGAGACTTTATGCACGTTGTATATATATTATTTGGATCCACTGTTTTCAATTTTTACAAACACATCCACACTTTTCATACGGTTCGATTCAAATACTTGCGCTTAGTCAAAAAAGTTATAACTCTCCTGAGTCTTCTCACTGACCACAAGAGCTATTGATAGACCCACAATTCACTCAATATTGTGAGTAGTTATGGTCACATCTGCCCCACCGCCAACTGCATTGCCACCAACAAGAGGATGTTATGCTGTCCCTACTTCTTCTTCTTCTTCTTCTTCTGTTGTTCTCTTGACAAGAAAGCTGTGTGGTTGAAGAAATTATTCGGTAGGCCGGATTCATAAGTGACAGTGGTAAATAGTACATTTGTCCGATAGTATAACAACATGTGAGAATATTTTTACTATTTCTTATAATATTATTTTAATGATATTTGATTTTTTTTTCGTACTGAGTAATGCTATTATTCCTCCAAAACGGCTTTCCAAGCAATTTTCCCTTACTTCGTGGCATTTGTTATTGAGTAATACTATTCGTACACCTTCAAATTGACCCTCTAATACATCTCTCCTAATAGACAGCTGAAGTGGCATGTTAAATAATATTATGTGAAATAAATAACAAAAAAACTCTTTCTAAATTGGCCATTTTTGCAAAAAAAGATCTCATGCTCTTAAATTTTTAACTAGATTTTTTTTTTTTTTACAAAAAATCTCCAAATGACAATTTTACCCCCCTCCTCCTTCCTCGGCTGTTGGTGGAGGGCTAGGTGGCGGACGATGCCACGGGGAGGGCCGCGGGGCCGGTGAGTGTGGGGAGGGCCGTGCGAAGCCGACGAGGTCGGGGGGAGGCTCGCGGGGGACGGACGGGACTGGGGGCTCACCGCCGGGGGGAGGGCGGAGGGGTCGGGTGGGGAGGGCCGGCGGGGGGGGGGGGGGGGGGGGGGGGGGGGGGGGGTTGGGGGACCGGCAGGGGGCTCGCGGGGGACTTACGGGCTGGGGCGGGCGGGGCTGCGGGGGGGAGGGGGGGGGGGGCTAGGTCGGGCAGGGGAGCTCGTGGGGACGACGAGGCTGGGGGCTCGCCGGCGAGGGGAGGCCAACGGAGGAGGGCATAGGGGGTCGTGCGGGGGAAGGGCAGGGGGGCATGGCCGGCGGGGGAGGGCAGGGGATCGGATGGGGCTAGGGGGTCGCTGCCGCCACCGGGAGGGAGAGGGGACATGGCATTTTCAGGATTACAAATTTTAATTTTGGCTGAGGGGCCTTATTGAGCAGATTTGTAATTTAAGAGGAGCGAATTGCTAAAATGACTAATAAGTCTTAATTTGCAAAAGTCGGATATCTAACGAGGATTTTTTTATCATTTATCCTATTAGTGTCATCTGACATGACCGATAACATGGCAAATTTTAATCAAAAATTAATTACCCAATTTTGTCTATATTAATTTAATGTTAATATTATTAGTGTTATATTACTGTTAATTTAATGTTTACATTAATATTATTGTTAATGTTAACGATAATATTAATTTTAATTTTTGTTACATTAATTTTAATGTTTTTTAATTGCTTTTGAATTTAAAATTTAATTTGTCACGTTACCGCGCCCATTCCACATCATCTCCGTCAGCTGTCATGTAAGGAGAACGTTTTGGAGGTACAATAGTATTATTCTTTGTTATTATAGTTGTCACGACAAATTTTAATATAATAAATTAGTTATCCAAAATTTAATTTTAGTATTAATTTTAGATAATTTTCTACTATGATAGTGATTGTTGATTCTTGTTGCGAAAGGTGGTCTGTGATTAATGGGGCGGCGGTTCTTTGTTTGGTGATGCAACCGCTTATATAGTAGTTATTGTTGAATATCTTTGGATTAGTTGGACGGACCTGTCACCGAAATTAAGAGTTTCATCATCTAGAACCAACTTTGGATTGACTTCTCTGCGAATGTGTTATTGTGCACTTTGTTGGAAATTTCTCTATGTTACCAATATAATTATCTCATTATTAGTAGTATATATAAAAAATTCGTATAGGAGATTAATTTTAACAATATAGCATGATAAAAAAAAATTAAAAATTATAGGAAACGGAGTTGACGAAGGAGCAGAAAAATTGCTTTTCAAGTCAACTGAGTTGGTAAAAATTTAAAAAGTCAAGTGTTGGCAGGTCATGAAAATCCAGCCAAGTGACTTGGGGATATTCCCACCCACGACCAACTCACATGGTGGAAAGTCCACCCCAAGCCTATGATTTGGCAAAAGTCACCCCCAAGCCAAGTGACTTGGCGAAAGTTCACCTGTAGACTGTGCCAGTCTTTGGTCTTTGGTGTGAGACCTTCCAGCCATTTGAATTGGCGAAAAGTCAAGTTCCAGCCATTTGAATGGCAAAAAGACAGAACAGCAAAAAGTTTACAACAAATAAAATGGCTAAAAAAGGGAATCAAGCCAAATGATTGGCTGGAAATGACTTTTTGCCAACTCACTTGGCAGATATTTTTTTTCTTGTCCATGTTGGCTTGAGAACTACCCCTCGCCAATTGAGTTGGCTATTCATCCCTGGTTTTAACAAATTGTTCAAACTTTTCTTTCACAAACAATTTCTATACAAATTATTCCTCCCGTACGGTAAAAAACATCTGTACATATGACGGCTACATATAGTTATTGCATGTTAAGATTGGATTGAGAGGAGTCTTTTTTTTTAGGGTGTCCGCGCATCCCCATCAACCCCGTGGCCACTGCCACCCAGCGGGTTGATACGGTAGGGGACTCGATCCCGGGTCTCCCCCTACGAGCCCGATAGCCCCCCTCCCCCCCCCCCCCCCCCGTACCACTTGCACTACAGCGCCGGGACTGAGAGGAGTCTATTCATCTCAAAGGAACGCATGTTGTGTACAATAAATTTTTTAGAGGAACTCATGAGTTCATACTTTTTAGAACTCGATCATACAGGCCGGTCCAGAAAATTGAGTTGTCCTATTCGTAACTTGTTTAGTTTCCCCCGACCTTTACTGTAGATCGATCATGGACAGTCACCCACGACCCCAATCTCTATTGGGATCACACTAAGTCTAAGAGTTGTCTTAAGCAAAAGAGTTGTTCAGTCCCGAAGTCTTGTTTGTTTACCCTTGGCTGATCTTGCGACCGTAAAAAGTTGTTGGATTACATAATCTCATATCTTGATTTTTTTAAGAGATTAAAAAAATAAGTACACATTCAATTAAAGGTGTGAATATTTGGACCAAACCGAACCAAACCAAACCGAATCGGTCGACTTTTAACCAAACCGATGGTCCAATAGGATTGTTCGACTTGACCATTTAAATCGACCGATTTGGCTCGGTTCACTGTTTGTCAATCCAAAAACCGCTTAAAACGAACCAACCGAACATAGTTATAACAACCTAAAGTGAGTTTATATCCGTCCAACTTATCCATCTCATGGTTTGTTTATTTCCATCTTCAATCATAGATCTATAGAGATTATGTTTATTTTCGAGAATCATTTTGGTTTTGTGGAAGAAATTTATTAGACAATTGAGTACTTAGAAGATTATTGTCCACTTTGGTATCTCATCCGAACATCTTCCAAACATGAGAGTTAGAAATTTTTTTTTAAATTTATTTTGTGAAACACTTTTATAGACTGAATTTTTTTTTGTCTGATCAAAACCGATCAACCGAACCGATCCAAACCGAACGAAGTCGGTCGTTTTCAAACTGAATCGACCAATTGGTTGGTTGGTTCGGTTGTGATTATTTTCAACCAATTAACTTCGATTCGACTTCGATTCGACTTCGATTGTGACCAATAGACCGACCATCGACCGATACACACCTCTACATTCAATAGACATCCACGTGTCACATACATATTGTGAATTCTTATTTGAGTTTATGTAGTCGAACTCCTTTACAAATCCCATGGTATCAATATATGAAAAGAGGGCCCTGATCAGGGTGGCGATTTTGCCCTCATACCCTCTACCCTAGCCGGGTACCCTGTACCCTCAGGTGCCCACGGGTACCCTCTACCCTCGAGGGCATGTCCTATCCTTACCCTCTTGGAATTAGGGTAGAGTAGGATTTTATTCTGTTACCCTAGTGCCAATTACCCGGGACCCGTCCTACCCGCCCTACCCTCTGCCCTGTAACCCTAACCCTGAACCCTACCCTAACCTGAACTACCCTATCCACTACCCGTTAACCCTAACCCTTTAAAACCTCGACCCTACCCTTCTTCCAACCCGCTTTGTAATTTTGTATAGTCCCACTGCCATAGTATTACTACTACTGTAGTTTTTTTAATTTACTTAGGATTAGGAGAACTACATGTGCTTGATCCTAAGGAGTCAGGTCTAGCCCCCTCCTTGGGTATGTAGGCAGCCCAGGTTCTACTATATAACTGGGTTCAGCGCCTTTAGTAAAAAAAAAATATTCCCTGTTATTTCTTGTTAAGTTGTTATAATTTTTGAATGCTGTCAAAATCTGAAAAAAAAAATGGAAAGAAAAATATTCCCCCTGTTTACTAGCAAAAATTTGATTTTCAAAGTTAAAAAAAAAAGGCAAGGGTAATACCCTTAGCCTCCCTACCCTGACCCTCAGCTACCCTGTGAGGGTAAAGGGCAAGGACGGGTAATGGGTATTGATTTTTGGAAGAGGGCTAACCCTACCCTACCCTCATGACTCCCCTAGTATATCAAAAAAAGGTCATACCCTACCCTACCCTGCCCTCTTCCTGTCCTTACCCTACCCTACCCTACCCATCGCCAGCCCTAGCCCTGATGCTTACTGCACAATGGCGACTAAAGAGGCGACAAATCTAGCGATAGAACTATATTTAGTGGCTAAACAAACACATTTAACATGTTTATGCCCATAACGAGTAAAGAGCGACATAATTTAGGGATATCGCTCTATTTTGTGTCCGACACTTACTGCTGCTTACACACATTATTCTGCTCACACACTGAAGTAAAATTGTATCCGTATCCATATTTATGACGGTCGATGGTAGTTAACGACATTGTTAGTCGTGGTTCCATCTTGACTCCAACTTTTTCTTCTTCTTCTAACTTATCCTAGTGACATCTCAAATATAGAGGTTAGACGTTTTTGGCTGTTTCGATTTTGATATCCCAAACTTCATAAATTATTTTTTTAAGACATTAAATTTTGAAAGTATCGAGAACATCAAATATATATCCCTTAGTAAACAAACTTAATTTTATATTATATTTTTTGAAGTGCTTCTGAAAAATTAATGAAAAGTGCTTCAAAGAAATAATTTATAAATTTGGATATCAAATAGAGTAGTGAAAAGTTAGGATATCAAAAGTTCGAACGCTATAATTGGATGCCTTTAGAATAATTAGATATAGTTTACACAAACCGGCTATTTGGCACCCCCGTGCACAGTCGGTGCACCCGGGACCGAGGACGCTGCCGGCGTCGTAGCGA
>JANAVB010033020.1:5540367-5601032 GCA_029216955.1 Iris pallida | reverse complement strand
TGCCGAAGACACCACGGGGGAACGACGCCATCTGGGTCATCGTCGATCGATTAACCAAGTCAGCGCACTTTATCGCCATCAAAGTTACTTGAGCGTTGATCGCCTGGCGCAGATTTATCTTGACGAGATAGTTCGGCTGCACGGAGTTCCAGTATCCATCGTCTCTGATCGGGATTCACGATTCATGTCGCAATTCTGGAGTAGCCTTTAGTCGGCTCTGGGAACCAAGTTGCAGTTCAGCTCGCTTACCATCCTCAGACCGACGGCCAAACGGAGCGCTCAACCAGATTCTCGAAGACATGCTACGGCTCTGCGCAATTGACTTCAAATCAAGTTGGATGTCCATCTACCGCTGGCAAAATTTGCATACAACAATAGCTACCAATCCAGCATCCAAATGGCGCCGTATGAAGCTTTGTACGGCCGGAAGTGCAGATCGCCCATTTGCTGGGATGATAGTCGGGGAACGACAGATACTCGGCCCGTAGCTGGTGGAACAGACTGTGGAAAAGGTCAAGCTCATCCGGGAAAGATTAAAGACCACACAGAGTCGTCAGAAAAGCTATGCAGACATTCATCGTCGACCGCTCGAGTTTCTAGTAGGCGATCACGTATTTCTCAAAGTGTCGCCCATGCGGGGAGTTACTCGGTTCGGCGCGAAAGGAAAGTTGAGTCCGAGATTCGTTGGGCCGTTCGAAATACTTGAACGGGTCGCGCCAGTGGCCTACAAAATTGCCCTACTGCCGGCGCTTGATGGTGTACACAACGTCTTCCACGTCTCTCAGTTGCGGAAGTACGTGCACGACCCTAGCCACGTGGTAGATTTTGGCCAGCTGGAGCTAAAGTCAGACTTATCCTACGTCGAAGAGCCAGTTCAAATCTTAGAACGCAAGGATAAGTTGCTGCGAAATCGAGCGATCCCTCTCGTCCGCGTCCTCTGGAAGAACCACTCGGTCGAAGAGTCGACGTGGGAGCTTGAATCGGAGATGAAGGATAAATTTCCTTCATTGTTTTCGTAGAGGTAGGTTCCATCTTTAAGTTTCGAGGACGAAACTTTTTATTAGTTGGTTATGGTGTAGTGCCCCGTCCCTACATCGTGCCCCGTCTCCGTCCACGGGGTGCGCGAGAAAGGAACACTGTCGCTATCGATTTGGTCGGGACCAATAGGTCGGGATCAACCGAGTCGATTGAACGGGAACGGTTGAATTAAGATCCATTCCTCGTTATGGAATGTCTTCTTCGGAACCAAGTCCCATATTCAGCGGGTTGCGCCTCGAGGATTGGCTCTGCGGCTGAGTCGGGAGAGACCTCCCGTTGCTCTGGTTTTCATGCCGCACTTGATTTGGCTTTGGCTTTGGCTTTCGTGAATGCGTTTTCGTGAATGTTTTCGATGGGTTTTCGTGATGCGTTTTCGAGCTTCGCATTCATATCGAATATCCTTGAATTATACAGTGTTCTAATCAGTTGCTTATGCGATTGCAGGTGATCGCGTAGGCGACGTCAGCGCAGCCAACCGGTCGCTCGCTTGAAGCAAGGCTAAGGCGAGTGGCTAACTTCCTTCGTCTCGTCCCTCTATTTCAAACTCAACATGTGAAGTAAATGAATGCTTGTCATAATAGTGTAGAATCAAAGAAATTATGGCACGATTCTTCACGAAACACCTGCTATCAAACTGCCTGTTTTGAAAATAGAAAATGCGCTTTCTTATACAAATCCACTTAGCCTCTGCAAACAATGAATGAATCGATTAACGTTTATCGCAACGATACGGCTAAGTAAGCAAATCAACTAAGTCCAAAGGAAAGCGGTCATTGGACAACTTGTCGACAAGGTGAAGTTTCCTCGAACGGTTGCCTAGGCCAAGGGACCGATTCGGCCCGGGAGGAACGAGTGTAGCAGCGCCAACCCTTCATCGGCGCGAGTTATGCGGGCACTTTCGTACAGGGCTAGCTACCCGACGCGAAAGGGGCGTCGTCTAACCAAATGCTATAGTCCGCGATGGCTTGACATTGCCAGTGGCCTTTATACCCCTTTTCACTGCTTAACAGGTGCACGGGGCACGGGATGAATATGATAATTGCTTAATGATATACAAGTTCATATGCTTGCCTCAAAACATGTTAACATGCAAATCGAACAGGATGGTTAGAAAGATCATTGAAATAGCTAGCTAACATGTTTACGAAACTTCTTGAATCAAATGCAGGATGGTTAGAAAGATCATTGAAATAGCTCTGCGACTCCACTTTTGAAGGCTCTCGACAGTCCAAAGGAAATGACTCAGCGTCCCTCCCTTCCAGGTCAATGGAGTACTTGTGTATACTGAGGGATGTGTGCAATGTATGGAACGGCTATCTCATCGGCACTCTTTTATAATCGAGTCATGTTGTAGCCCGCGCGGCAAAGAGTCTTGTATCGGAGTCTGTAAAAGATGTTCATTATCAATAAAGATCAAGTTCCCTTTACTTATTGTGTATATCAATTTGTCTGCGTACTCTCTTAGATCTCGTGTCTCGGATTACCTTATGACTAGGCCTTGTGCGATCGTAATTTAGGTTCGCACGGCATCACGCCCGGGGGATGACTATCGATTCGACGGAATCGGGGCGTGACACCCCTCATCCTCCTTCCCGTCCCGGGCAGCCCCCTCCTCCCTGCCCCCCTCAGCCTCCCTCGTTACTCCGGCGAGCACCCCCCCTCCTCGTCCCGGCCAGCCCCCCTCCTCCTCCTCCTCCCCGCCCCGGCCAGCCCCGCCTCCCACCTCCTCCCCCCTCCCCCCTCTTTCCCTTGGAGGGATAAAATGATCATTACACATCCCACTTAACATCAGTTAACGGAAAGGGGACGAAATGAGCCGATTTCATACTTTCAGAAATTTTAAGAGTATGGAATCTTTTAGTGCAAAAAGTAAAAATCTAACGAATTTTTTTTTGCACTTTACCCTTGTTTATTTGTCTACGTAAATAGTAATTTTAAGACTCAAACGTTAACAACGGACATATTGAAGATCTAAATTTTAATATCAACTATTATGTAATATTCTATTACTAAGTAATTCTAAAAATTTTGTCGTCGTCGTCGTCTAACCCAAGTTGACTAGTTGAGAGTAGTAATAAGCCTCGTCATCTTCTACGTTCAGCTGTGTAGACTACCTGTGCTTTATTATGAGGGTAAAGTGCATTTAAACCCTCCTTAGATGTTACGAAAACGCAATTAAAGACTCCCTGATTTGAAAAACCCAAAAAGTTATGAAAATGCTCAAATCATCCCCTAATCTAACTTTTCTGTTAACGGGTGTTAAAATGGGGTTGTGTTGACCATTTTACCCCTGGGCTATCTAAAATTATTTTAATAAATATTAACTTGTTAAAAACGGTTAGTTCTAAAATTATTTTTGTTAAAAACGGTTAAGCAAAAATACTTGTTAAAAAGTGGATAAATATTAACAAAGGAAAAATGGTCTTTGCTAGTAAAATTATTTATTAAAATTATTTAAATAAATATTAACTTGTTAAAAACGGTTAGTTCCGTCAAAAAAGTGGATAAATATTATTTAAAATTATTTTGTCATAAATTATTTTTTATTTAACAAATATATAAATATTTTTGGGAAAAACGAAACTGATAAATACCAAAAAAAAAAAAGAAATGATGAAAAACTGGGAAAAAAGATACCAAATAAAAAACAAAAAAATACTATTAAAATATGGAAACAATAAAAAATAGACAAAATATTTCAAAAAACCAAAAAATGAGGATAAATCTTAAACAATGAAAAAAGACAAAAACAAAAACTATACAAATTTGAAAATAAAAGTCACTCTTAAAAAACTAGAAAAGATTATTAAAAAGATGAAAAAAAATATGAAATAAGAACTAAAAAAATGGAAACAAAAAATAAAATATTAAAAAGATTATTAAAAATAACCTCCCGTTCTTAAAAAGATAGAATTCTCATGCTTGACGTCATTTTCGAAAATAAATGTTTATAATCTAAATAGTAGGTTTTCATCTTAAATTTTTTCTGGAAAAAAAATATCTTTTAACAAATGTCCGGTTAGTCCTGAACTATCCAGCCATTTAACTTAGGGCATATTTGGTAAACCGTATTTGGAGCTAGATAACTGTAACTAATATTATATTATTTAATATTTTATAATAATTATAATCTTAATTAATAATTATAATCTTAGTTAATAATTTATTAATTATAATTTTATTATAATATTAATTAATAATAATTTAATCATAATTACAATTATAGTTAATAATTTATATATTATAATAATTTTAATTAATAATTTAGTAATCATCATTATAGTCTTACTTAATAATTTATTAGTCATGACTATTATCGTAATTATTTATTTATTAATTCTAACTGAAATTGTAAATCTTGGTACAAATTTATTTTCATCACATGTATTCCTTAAACAAATAACTTAAATATTACTAAACGTGTCAAAAATTCAAAAATAAATTGTAAAACATGTATGTCGAAGCATGGTCCGGGTTCAGTGGCAGCCACCGCCTTTGTCGATTCTCTAGGAATAGGCTGTAAACCTTGGCCTCGGTGCTCCTTTAATTCTTTCATTAAATTCCACATTAGAATTTGATAGTGTTCTGAAAGTTTCTCATCCTCCCATAGTAGAAAATTACAAGAATTTGTTGGAAAATTTGCACTCCCGTAGAATCATCTCTTTGGATTTGTTGGTGTCAATAAAATTTTCAATGGGCTAATTAATTCACAATAGCAATAAATTGTTCTTCCATAATTTCTATTTGGACGTCTTGAGAAAAAAAAGGAATAAGTAAAAAAAGCTTCAAACATTAAATGAGAGCAAATAAGTAAAAAAAAAAAAAGGGAATATAAAAAAAATTTGCAGTTGGATTTGAGATCTGTAGGTAAGAAAAAGCTTCAATACATTAAATGAGAGCAAATAAGTAAAAAAAAAGAATATAAAAAAATTAAATATTATTTTTTCTTCCAACCAACCGGTCAAAAAATAGAAAATATAAAGCTTAGGTTTTATGTTTCAAACAAACATTCTTATATATATAGAGAATGAAAGAGAGACAGCAGCCACAATGTAACCGTTAGCATTAGGGGTATTTTGGGGAGTGCACATTTTTTTTTATCCAAAATATGGGCTCTAACGGCTAGTTCTAACGTCATTTTGACGGAAAGGGACATTCCGAGCAAAAACGATTTTGCGGGAGGTGCAAACTGCTTAAGTTTTCTAAAAGGTCTTATTTTACGAACGAGACGACTCTAAGGAGGGTTTAAATGCACTTTACCCTTATTATGACGTTGAAGTTTCTGGAGTTGTAACTTGGGTTGATAATGATTGTAGTTATGATATCGTGTTTAATCATCCAAGATGACAAAATATGAAAACGAGGCATTTTTGAACGGATAAATAAAAAAATATTTGATTTTATTAAACAATTATTATTATTTTTTATTCGGATACCAATTTTGTTAATTAATTTAACAAATAAATTATAGTAACTATTCTTACTTTTTTTAACAATCAAACAAGATAATAAAAACAAAATCGTTTGAAGACAAAATAATAAAGTAACTGTTAGAATAATAATAAAAAAAAAATTCTTTTTGAAAACAAATAAATAAGTTAGTGTGGTAGCATTAGATGGGTCTAGAGCCTGTTTAAAAATATATGTTATTTAAAAATATTTTTAACAGACAAAACATTTGTTATTTAAAAAGTAACAAATAAATAAGTTAGTGTGGTAGCGTTTAGGCCTTTAAATACATTTTTTTGACATATGGTTCGAAACATGTTATTGTTATTTTGATTACTAAAGTTTAATACGTATAAATATGTTTAGTATCTTTTTGAACCGTCTCCCTACTCAAGTCATTACTACGAAGTACTACTTAAATGGGTTAGAGTCTGTCCGGACTTTTCTATGGCAGGACTGATTAGACTAGTAAGTAACTTTGTGATCCTGTTTCTGAATCTTACTTATTGAGAGATCTGGAACGGTTGTCCAACTCGCCTACACTCTGGGCCGGCCCCTGATCAATTGTCCGTACGTCCAAAACGTCCCTCCAGGAACTGGTTTGATAACTTTGATTACAATGGGGATGGATCTCTTGCTGCTCATGTGCTCTCATGGTATGGCCTTTGGCTAGTTTTCGGTCGCGTGTACGCAGGATCTTCCCTTCAGGAATTATATACCCTTTTTTGCGATATCCAACGAGACTTTATGCACGTTGTATTATATATTATTTGGATCCACTGTTTTCAATTTTTACAAACACATCCACACTTTTCATACGGTTCGATTCAAATACTTGCGCTTAGTCAAAAAAGTTATAACTCTCCTGAGTCTTCTCACTGACCACAAGAGCTATTGATAGACCCACAATTCACTCAATATTGTGAGTAGTTATGGTCACATCTGCCCCACCGCCAACTGCATTGCCACCAACAAGAGGATGTTATGCTGTCCCTACTTCTTCTTCTTCTTCTTCTTCTGTTGTTCTCTTGACAAGAAAGCTGTGTGGTTGAAGAAATTATTCGGTAGGCCGGATTCATAAGTGACAGTGGTAAATAGTACATTTGTCCGATAGTATAACAACATGTGAGAATATTTTTACTATTTCTTATAATATTATTTTAATGATATTTGATTTTTTTTTCGTACTGAGTAATGCTATTATTCCTCCAAAACGGCTTTCCAAGCAATTTTCCCTTACTTCGTGGCATTTGTTATTGAGTAATACTATTCGTACCTTCAAATTGACCCTCTAATACATCTCTCCTAATATGACAGCTGAAGTGGCATGTTAAATAATATTATGTGAAATAAATAACAAAAAAACTCTTTCTAAATTGGCCATTTTTGCAAAAAAAGATCTCATGCTCTTAAATTTTTAACTAGATTTTTTTTTTTTTACAAAAAATCTCCAAATGACAATTTTACCCTCCCTCCTCCTTCCTCGGCTGTTGGTGGAGGGGCTAGGTGGCGGACGATGCCACGGGGAGGGCCGCGGGAGGCCGGTGAGTGTGGGGGAGGGCCGTGCGAAGCCGACGAGGTCGGGGGGAGGCTCGCGGGGGACGGACGGGACTGGGGGCTCACCGCCGGGGGGAGGGCGGAGGGGTCGGGTGGGGGGAGGGCCGGCGGGGGGGGGGGGGGGGGGGGGGGGGGGGGGTGGGGGAGGTCCGGCAGGGGAGGCTCGCGGGGGACGGACGGGGCTGGGGGCTCGCCGGCGGGGGTCGGGCGGGGCGGTCAGGCGGGGGGGAGGGGGGGGGGGGGGGCTAGGTCGGGCAGGGGAGGCTCGTGGGGGACGGACGAGGCTGGGGGCTCGCCGGCGAGGGGAGGCCAACGGAGGGAGGGCATAGGGGGTCGTGCGGGGGAAGGGCAGGGGGGCATGGCCGGCGGGGGGAGGGCAGGGGATCGGATGGGGCTAGGGGGTCGCTGCCGCCACCGGGAGGGAGAGGGGGACATGGGCATTTTCAGGATTACAAATTTTAATTTTGGCTGGAGGGGCCTTATTGAGCAGATTTGTAATTTAAGGAGGAGCGAATTGCTAAAAATGACTAATAAGTCTTAATTTGCAAAAGTCGGATATCTAACGAGGATTTTTTTTATCATTTATCCTATTATGTGTCATCTGACATGACCGATAACATGGCAAATTTTAATCAAAAAATTAATTACCCAATTTTGTCTATATTAATTTAATGTTAATATTAATTAGTGTTAATATTAATGTTAATTTAATGTTAATGTTAACATTAATATTATTGTTAATGTTAACGATAATATTAATTTTAATTTTAATGTTAACATTAATTTTAATGTTAATTTTAATTTGAATTTGAATTTAAAATTTAAAATTTGTCACGTTACCTGCCACATCAACATATCACGTCAGCTGTCATGTAAGGAGAAACGGTTTGGAGGTACAAATAGTATTATTCTTTGTTATTATAGTTGTCACGACAAATTTTAATATAATAAATTAGTTATCCAAAATTTAATTTTAGTATTAATTTTAAGGATAATTTTCTACTATGATAGTGATTGTTGATTCTTGTTGCGAAAGGTGGTCTGTGATGAATGGGGCGGCGGTTCTTTGTTTGGTGATGCAACCGCTTATTAGTAGTTATTGGTTGAAATATCTTTGGATTAGTTGGACGGACCTGTCACCAGAATTAAAGAGTTTCATCATCTAGAGACCAACTTTGGATTTGACTTCTCTGCGAATGTGTTATTGTGCACTTTGTTGGAAATTTTCTCTATGTTACCAATATAATATTATCTCATTATTAGTAGTATATATAAAAAAATTCGTATAGGGAGATTAATTTTAACAATATAGCATGATAAGAAAAAAAATTAAAAAAATTATAGGAAACGGAGTTGACGAAGGAGCAGAAAAATTGCTTTTCAAGTCAACTGAGTTGGTAAAAATTTAAAAAGTCAAGTGTTGGCAGGTCATGGAAAATCCAGCCAAGTGACTTGGGGAGTATTCCCACCCACGACCAACTCACATGGTGGAAATTCCACCCCAAGCCTAGTGATTTGGCAAAAAGTCACCCCCAAGCCAAGTGACTTGGCGAAAGTTCACCTGTAGACTGTGCCAGTCTTTGGTCTTTGGTGGGAGACTGTGCCAGCCATTTGAATTGGCGAAAAGTCAAGTTCCAGCCATTTGAAATGGCAAAAAAGACAGAACAGGCAAAAAGTTTACAACAAAATAAAATGGCTAAAAAAGGGAATCAAGCCAAATGAGTTGGCTGGAAATGACTTTTTGCCAACTCACTTGGCAGATATTTTTTTTCTTGTCCATGTTGGCTTGAGAACTACACCCTCGCCAATTGAGTTGGCTATTCATCCCTGGTTTTACAAATTGTTCAAACTTTTTCTTTCACACAAATTTCTATACAAATTATTCCTCCCGTACGGTAAAAAAAAATCTGTACATATGACGGCTACAATTATAGTTATTGCATGTTAAGATTGGATTGAGAGGAGTCTTTTTTTTTAGGGTGTCCGCGCATCCCCATCAACCCCGTGGCCACTGCCACCCAGCCGGGTTGATACGGTAGGGGGGACTCGATCCCGGGTCTCCCCCTACGAGCGCCGAGAGCCCCCCTCCCCCCCCCCCCCCCCCGTACCACTTGCACTACGAGCGCCGGACTGAGAGGAGTCTATTCATCTCAAAGGAACGCATGTTGTGTACAATAAATTTTTTAGAGGAACTCATGAGTTCATAATTTTTAGAACTCGATCATACAGGCCGGTCCAGAAAATTGAGTTGTCCTATTCGTAACTTGTTTATGTTGTCCCCCGACCTTTACTGTAGATCGATCATGGACAGTCACCCACGACCCCAATCTCTATTGGGATCACACTAAGTCTAAGAGTTGTCTTAAGCAGAAAGAGGTTGTTCAGTCCCGAAGTCTTGTTTGGTTTACCCTTGGGCTGATCTTGCGACCGTAAAAAGTTGTTGGATTACATATATCTCATATCTTGATTTTTTTAAGAGATTAAAAAAAATTAAGTACACATTCAATTAAAGGTGTGAATATTTGGACCAAACCGAACCAAACCAAACCGAATCGGTCGACTTTTAACCAAACCGATGGTCCAATAGGATTGTTCGACTTGACCATTTAAAAAATCGACCGATTTGGCTCGGTTCACTGTTTTGTCAATCCAAAAACCGCTTAAAACGAACCAAACCGAACATAGTTAGTAACAACCTAAAGTGAGGTTTATATCCGGTCCAACTTATCCATCTCATGGTTTGTTTATTTTCCATCTTCAATTCATAGATCTATTAGGATTATAGTTTATTTTCGAGAATCATTTTGGTTTTGTGGAAGAAATTTATTATACAATTGATTTACTTAGAAGATTATTGTCCACTTTGGTATCTCATACGAACATCTTCCAAACATGAGAGTTAGAAATTTTTTTTAAATTTATTTTGTGAAACACTTTTATATACTTGAATTTTTTTGTCTGATCAAAACCGATCAACCGAACCGATCCAAACCGAACGAAGTCGGTCGGTTTCAAAACTGAATCGACCAATTGGTTGGTTTGGTTCGGTTGTGATTATTTTCAAACCAATTAACTTCGATTCGACTTCGATTCGACTTCGATTGTGACCAAATAGACCGACCATCGACCGATACACACCTCTACATTCAATACGACATCCACGTGTCACATACATATTGTGAATTCTTATTTGAGTTTATGTAGTCGAACTCCTTTACAAATCCATGGTAATCAATAATATGAAAAAGAGGGCCCTGATCAGGGGTGGCGATTTTGCCCTCATACCCTCTACCCTAGCCGGGTACCCTGTACCCTCAGGTGCCCACGGGTACCCTCTACCCTTCGAGGGCATGTCCTATCCTTACCCTCTTGGAATTAGGGTAGAGTAAGGATTTTATTCTGTTACCCTAGTGCAATTACCCGGGTACCCGTCCTACCCGCCCTACCCTCTGCCCTGTAACCCTACCCTGAACCCTACCCTAACCTGAATCACTACCCTATCCACTACCCGTTAACCCTAACCCTTTAAAACCCTCGACCCTACCCTTCTTCCAACCCGCTTTGTAATTTTGTATAGTCCCACTGCCATAGTATTACTACTACTTGTAGTTTTTTGTAATTAGTACTTAGGATTAGGAGAACTACATGGTGCTTGATCCTAAGGAGTCAGGTCTAGCCCCCTCCTTGGGTATGTAGGCAGCCCAGGTTCTACTATATAACTGGGTTCAGCGCCTTTAGTAAAAAAAAAAATATTCTCCCTGTTATTTCTTGTTAAGTTGTTATAATTTTTGAATGCTGTCAAAATCTGAAAAAAATGAAATGGAAAGAAAAAATATTCCCCCCTGTTTACTAGCAAAAAATTTGATTTTCAAAGTTAAAAAAATGAAATGGCAAGGGTAATACCCTTAGCCTCCCTACCCTGACCCTCAGCTACCCTGTGAGGGTAAAGGGCAAGGACGGGTAATGGGTATTGATTTTTTGGAAGAGGGCTACCCTACCCTACCCTCATGACTCCCCTAGTATATCAAAAAAAGGTCAATACCCTACCCTACCCTGCCCTCTTCCTGTCCTTACCCTACCCTACCCTACCCATCGCCAGCCCTAGCCCTGATGCTTAAATGCACAATGGCGACTAAAGAGTCGACAAATCTAGCGATAGAACTATATTTAGTGGCTAAACAAAGACACATTTAACATGTTAGTGCCCAATAACGAGTAAAGAGCGACATAATTTAGGGATATCGCTCTATTTTGTGTCCGACACTTACTGCTGCTTACACACATTATTCTGCTCACACACTGAAGTAGAAAATTGTATCCGTATCCATATTTATGACGGTCAGATGGTAGGTTAACGACAATTGTTAGTCGTGGTTCCATCTTGACTCCAACTTTTTCTTCTTCTTCTAAATTATCCTAGTGACATCTCAAATATAAGAGGTTAGACGTTTTTGGCTGTTCGATTTTGATATCCCAAACTTCATAAATTATTTTTTTAAGACATTAAATTTTGAAATGTATCGAGAACATTTCAAATATATATCCCGTAGTAAAACAAACTTAATTTATATATATATTTTTTGAAGTGCTTCTGAAAAATTAATGAAAAGTGCTTCAAAGAAATAATTTATAAATTTGGATATCAAAATAGAGTAGTGAAAAGTTAGGATATCAAAAAAGTTCGAACGCTATAATTGGATTGCCTTTAGAATAATTTAGATATAGTTTAACAAACCGGCTATTTGGCACCCGCCGGTGCACAGTCGGTGCACCCGCGGGACCGAGGACGCTGCCGGCGTCGTAGCGGAGGGAGGCAGAGCGGTTGGGGGGAGGGTTCGGCGGTGGAGGAGGAGGAGGCGGCACCGACGTTGAAGGTAGGCAGAGCAGCAGGAGGGGGTGGTCGTCGTCGTTGTAGCCGGAGGAGAAGTTGCCCTGCGGTGGAGAGGGGGGTGGGGAAGACGGCGGCGCAGAGGTAAGGGTGGCGGCGGCATCCTCGACCTCGTGAGTGCATCGACTGTTCATCCGCGGGTGCCAAATAGTTTTTTTTTTCCCGATAGTTTAATGAGCAATGGTCTTATGAAACTAATCACTCCTAGACTTTTTGTTTTTTGTTTTTTTTAGATGTCATTTTTTTCCGGATTGACAAATATTAAGGAAGGATTCGAACCTGCGTCTTCCGTGCTGGAATCCGTTGCTACCACTATGCCACAACCCAGGGACAACCTAGACCATTCAATTAAGGCCAAATCGCTCTCGTCACATACTTTGTTTATGTAGGTAAACTGCATGGAAAATTCGAGACCAATGCTCTTTGGTGGACTTGTTCAGAGGGTCTGCAGGAGACCCACCAATTCTGATCAAATTCTTCTTATGCAACAATGGCAGACCCTGTTGAATGGAGCAGGTTAGGTGTTTGTTTGGTGTTACAACACGGGTTTTTTGTGTTGAAACTTTCTTTGTTAAATTGACCGTTTGTTTTTGTCAATTTGGATTAGTTGGACTTGGACCTGGTTATATAGAATCAGCTTTCATCGGATCATGTATGTTCCAACGATAGGGACTTGACAATTGTCTTCTACACAGTTTGCCATAACTAGGGGTGCAACTCGGACGGACTTCACAATTGTCTTCTTCGCAGTTTGCCATAACTAGGGGTGCAACTCGGACGAATTGGATCAGACTTAAGCTCAACCCGAGCCGATGTGTCATAAGTCTAATCCGAGCCCAAGTCCAACCCGCCCTCGGGTCAACGTATGAAGCCCAATACCGAGCTAGCCCAGAGGAAGGTCGGATTGGGTCGGATTCATCGGGTTTATTAGACTCTAATACGATATTTAAAATAATCTTAAGCAAAATTAATATTAAATACATAACCAAATTGTAATCAAGCATGAATCATTATAAAATACAAACTGAACTGAGATTTAGGAGAAGGAGTTGATGAGTTTGGGTGAAAAAAATTTAGGGTTTAAATTTTTTTATTTAAGAAGTATGAAACAATATATACATAAATATGTATATAAATTATATGTATGTCGACTTTTGGATTTTTTGAGTAACCCGACACATGAATTCGAGCTCAACCGAATTTTTGATCGGGTTCAGATATTTTAATCCGAATCCGAATCTGAACTCGAGCACGGATTTCTTTAATCCTAACCCGACCCATTAACAAATTTGTCTGATCGGACTCAGGTTTAGCCCATTGGAGCTGCACCTACCAAGAGTGAATGAGTCGGGACGGATTAGATACCATATTATATTGTCACAAGAATAATATGTCGTTTTGATAAATTAATGGTATGGGCCACATCACGCATCTATGTGATTGGTTGGGACTCGACATGGGTTCAATAGTTTCAAGGGCGGGGATGGGCCACCTAGGTTTACACAATTCAAAGCCCACGACAATGGTTGTTTGTGCATCCATGGCTCTAGAGAGAATTTGTTTCTTGGTTCGACTGCATAAACTCAAATAGAAACTTGCAATATGATGATGACATGTGACATTTATATTCTACTTAGACCATTGCCATGCAGATCCAGTATAGTGTTTTTTTCCGCTCCACAAGGATCATGATCAAATGAATGTTCATTCTTTTTCTGTCGAAAAAAGATATATCTCTGACCTCTCAATCACTAATGATTGAGTAAAACATAAATTGTTGGATACTTCTAATAAAAAAGATAGGAAAATTCTTGACTATTCAAGACTTGATGGAATCAAATCCAAAGGTCATTGGAATTTCATATTTTCTTTGGTTATACAAGAGAATTCTGATTTTTTGTCGAAAAGGCGAAGAAATCAATTTCGTATCCCATTACGGTATGATCAAGAACGAGAGAAAGAACTGATACCCGATTTTGCCATTGACTATTAATGATCAGAGTTTCAAAAATTAAGAAATCATGAGTTCTGTAGGAAATAATAATGCCTTGTTCTCATTGCTAGGATTTGTTACAATATATATAGTGTCTACAGTTGGGCTTATGGGTATGGGCCATATTTACATTACAAATATAATCTAACATCCCCCCTCAAGTTGGAGCATGCAAGTCACAAATGTCCAACTTGGGAAGGAAAGAATCAAACACTTGCTTTCCAAGGGGCTTGGTGAAGATGTCAGCCAGTTGAGAAGAAGTAGGAACATGCGAGGCTATTACGGTGCCATCTCGAATAGCATCGCGAACAAAATGCAAATCCACCTCAATATGCTTACTGCGCTCATGAAATACCGGGTTCTGAGCCAGGTGCAGGGCTGACTGACTGTCACAATACACCGATATAGTAGACTCCTGGCGAACGCCCAAACACACCAATAACTCCTTCAACCATTTCAACTCACAAACAAGCGCAGCAAGAGATCGGTATTCAGCTTCAGCGGAAGATCGGGAAACAGTTGGTTGCTTCTTGGTCTTCCAAGAAATAGGAGACCCCCCCAGAAACACCAACCAGCCCGTAACAGAGCGACGAGTCAAGGGACAACTTGCCCAGTCGGAATCACACCAACCAGAAAGACGGAGATCACAATCAGCTTTCAAAAGAATACCCTGTCCCGGTGCATGTTTGAGATATCTGACAACTCTCAAAGCAGCATGCCAATGATCTTGTCGAGGCTCATGTAAGAATTGAGACAAGATATGCACAGCATAGGTTAAGTCAAGGCGAGTAAAAGATAGATAAATCAACCTCCCAACCAGCCTCCGATAAGGCTCTGCATCCTCCATCTTTGGACTAGTCGATTCTGCCAGCTTGTGATTGGGCTCCATGGAAAAGCCAGCAGGTCGAGACCTCAT
This sequence comes from Iris pallida, assembly GCA_029216955.1. NCBI lineage: Eukaryota > Viridiplantae > Streptophyta > Magnoliopsida > Asparagales > Iridaceae > Iris > Iris pallida. Next base: position 5,586,191 of record JANAVB010033020.1, on the reverse strand, counting down.
CAAGCCGCATTCTGAAATGATGTCCAAAGCATACTTCCTTTGACACAAGGAAATTCCTTCTGTACTCCGAGCCACCTCTATACCAAGAAAGTACTTCAACACACCAAGGTCCTTCATGTGAAAGCAAGAACTAAAGTACTTTTTGAAAGCATCTAAAGCACCTGAGTCATTACCAGACACAATCATATCATCCACATAGATCAGAACATGCAACTCTACCTTTCCTTTAAAAAGAGAGAAAAGAGAATAATCGAAATGAGATTGAACAAATCCATAGGATATTAGAGAAGCAGCAAGCTTAGCAAACCAACAACGTGGTGCCTGTTTCAATCCATATAGAGATTTACGCAAGCGACACACTTTATTTGGTTCACCATACGAAAAACCTGGCGGCAACTTCATATATACTTCTTCTGTCAGATCCCCATGAAGAAAAGCATTGTGCACATCCATCTGGTGCAAAGTCCAGCCTCTCACAGCTGCAACAGCCAAGAACGCCCGAACTGTAGGCATCTTAGCTACCGGGGCAAATGTCTCTGAATAGTCGATCCCCTCAACCTGATGATTACCGAACACAACCAGCCGTGCTTTTAAGCGCTCAATACTTCCGTCAGATTTGTACTTGATTTTATACACCCATCGACTTTCCAATGCTTTCTTCCCATGAGGCAAATCGACAAGACTCCATGTCCCATTATCTTCCAGAGCCTGTATTTCAGTTTGTATAGCCGCACGCCAGCCTGAATCTCGTGAGGCCTGGCGATATGAAGTAGGCTCAACACCTGCAGTGATGGCTGCAAGAAAATCTCTGTGTCCAGCAGTAAATATGTCATAACTTAGAAATTGTGTTAGAGGATACGAAGTACCTGAGGAAGTGACGGGAACAGATGCACTGTGGTGAAGGGGGGACTTTTACTTCGAACAGAATTCGTCACAAAATCCTGTAATCGTACTGGCTGTGATTTCTTTCTCATTCCTCTTCCCAATACTACCTCGTCGGGCACCTCTGACAACACTGTATCCCCTGTATCATCAGTAGAATCTGCATTACCCCCAGCGGATTTGCCTGTCAATACTTCTGCAGCTACCTGTGCATCCTCGTTACTCGGTGCCGCGCCACTAGCAACCACGCCGGCCTCAGCCACCGTAGCCGGCACCATCCCAAGAACCTCTATATCGTCTCCCGGCACCTCAACAGATGTATGGCGTGTCGCAGAAGACGTCTCGCTAGCAGAGCCACACCCAGGAAATTCTTTTTCATAAAAAGTAACATCACGGGACACAAAAAATTCACCAGTCTCCAAATCATACAGTTTCCATCCCTTTTTATCAAGTGGATACCCAACAAAGATACATTTTCTGCTTCTGCTAGCAAATTTATCATGTCGGGATTTCAAATCATACGCATAGCACAGACAACCAAAAATACGTAGATGATCATACGAAGGAGCCGAACCATATAAAACTTCATAAGAAGACTTAAAATGCAAGATACTAGAAGGTGTTCTATTTATCAAATAACATGCAGCCAGAACACATTCTCCCAAAAAATCCACGGAAAGAGAACCCTGAAATCTCAATGCCCTGGCTACATTTAAAATATGTCGATGTTTTCTTTCAACCCTTCCATTCTGCTGAGGTGTCCCAACACATGATGTTTGGAACAATATACCTTGAGATGAAAAATAATCTCGTAAACAATTAAATTCAGTGCCATTGTCACTCCGCACACGACGTATATCAGCCCCAAACTGACACTTTACCATAGCAATGAATTTAAGAAACATAGAATAAACAGTACACTTATCCGTCAATAAAATAACCCAAACAGCTCTAGAGAAATCATCCACCAAAGTCAAAAAATATCGTGCCCCATTAGATGACGAAACACGATATGGTCCCCACAGATCACAGTGTATAAGCTCAAAGCATCTCAAAGCACGACTACTACTATCAGGAAAAGCATCACGAGTCTGTTTAGCTTGATGACAAATATCACAAGCCTTATGAGAAAACATACTACTACCTGAGAGAAAAGGTAAAGTCTGTATTACTTTATCTGAAGGATGCCCCAGTCTACTATGCCACACCTCGGAATCACTCTCTTTGCATGCCAGGATTACAGAAGCCAAAGAAGCTGGAACCTCCCCCAAGAAGTAAAGTCCACCCCGTTGTTCACCTGCTCCAATCACCATCCTCGTACTTCGGTCTTGAACAAAACACAAATCAGGAGTAAATAACATATCACAATTTCTGGCACCATCAATTGGGAGACAGAGATCAAATTGCAAGTCAATGTCGGAACATAAAGAACATCCGTCAACACCAACGAAGCAGTCAAAAATACTTTGCCTCTCAGAACAGCCTCAATAGTGCTTCCATCAAGCAAAATCACAGGACAGACAGGGCCCTCAAAGCAATCAACTAAACAATCACGAGAGCCTGTCGCATGAAGAGTAGCCCCAGTATCGAATATCCAAGAGACAAAAGAATTCTTACCCATCAGACGATCAGGGTTGGAAGAATTGTCGTTACCCAGCAAGCTCATCAGTTTCTGCTATTGTTCACCTGAGAGTGGTCAAGGATACCCTCCATGCATCATATCCGTCGAACTCCCAACAAGACCAGAAGGGACACCATGACTAGCAGCGGCGACATGATGAACAACCCCTGCGCCATGACCAGCAGGGACACCATAACCAGCAGCGACGACATGATGAACAACCCCTGCGCCACCAGCACCACGTCCCCCATCACGTCTCTGCGGTGGTGCCGGGCCTTTGCCACCACCAGCACCACGTCCGCCCTCACGCCGAGGACGAGTCTCCCACCACTCTGGATAGCCAATCTTGGCAAAGCAAGTTGCAATATCATGACCTGTTTTCTTGCAATGAGTACAGATCATACCTGATTTGTCCCTGGAATCTGAGGTTCTAATATTAGAAGTTGTAGAAATACGAGGTGAAGACTTGACAGCCAGCGCCATCCCCTCCTCAGTAGCGGATTGGACTTGAGATTTGTGCATATCTTCCTCCTTACGGACCGCCTGGTATGCCCGATCTAAACTTGGCTGAGGATCCTGAGCCAGAAGATTAGATCGGATATGACCATACAACTCAGCATTCAACCCATACATAAAGTCCTGAAAGTGGTCTTCATCCCTCATAGCCTGTAGCTTTGCAGCAAGTTCACCACAGGTACAAGCAGGCAGTGGGAAATAAGCAGCTTGTTCATCCCACAAAGACTGCAAATTTCCAAAATTGGTTTCCACAGACATCGACGCCGTTTGTTTGCATTCGGCCAAAGCCACCTTAATTTGTTGCTTCCGAGTGCCATTGCTAACAACAAATCTTTTCTCCAACAAGTTCCACAATGGATAAACCTCCTCAAAGTACGGCAAAGATTTCTTCAGAGACGGATCAATGGTATTAAGAACCCATTGAACCAATAGCGCTTGCACACATCGCCAATCAAGCAATTTACTAGCATCATTAACAGGTTTGACTTCAGTACCTTCCAGAAAAGTGATCTTTCGCCTAGAGATCAGGGAGAGACGTATCGACCGAGACCACTCAGCATAGTTCGGTCCACGAAAAATAATAGGAGTAATGATATTTCCTGGTTGATCAGCAGAACTCAGAAAATATGGATCCTTGGGATTAGGATAATTTGGGTTGTGTGCACCGCCACCGCCAGTCGTGACGGAGTAGCTGGATGCAGCATCATCTGTCATTGCGGATGTCGGGTGTACAAAAATGTTGGACAACTCCGACGAATCAGCCGCTGATGGACGGGGTCGGCGAGCGGATGTCGGGTGTACAAAATTTTGTACAACTCCGACGAATCGGTCACGATCAGGGGCGCCGAATATATATATATATATATATATATATATATATATATAGATAGATTTTTTTTTTACACCAAAAACTTAAAATATCACAAACCAAAAAAAAAAACTTTGCTAAGGACCCCCTCACAAACCAGATGGCAGCTTTTAGAAAAAAAACTTTTGCATGTCTGGAAGAAATCAGAGCTAAAGCACGGCTATGGGTTATGGGTTTGTTAAAATATTTGTAATCTTGCTCACAAATATAATTTAACAATCACCATTATTACACCCGACAAGCAAGCAAAAGCTGTGCATCTCCACCAGAAATACAATCTAACATTGTTAGATTGTTAGGGTTATGGGTAAAATCGGTGCACGGTCAGGTGCGGGAGCGGGTTCGCCGGTGCAGTCGGGAGGAGAGGCGCCGGGTCGGACGCCGCGCGGAATCGGGTTCGTCGGTGCAGTCGGGCGCCGGATCAGAAGGAGGGGCGTCGGATCAAACGCGGGTGGAGGAGAAGGTAAAAAGTATTTGGCGGGTAGGGTTTTTCAGAACCTTGCTCTGATACCATGTAGGAAATAATAATGCCTTGTTCTCATTGCTAGGGTTTGTTACAATATATATAGTGTCTACAGTTGGGCTTATGGGTATGGGCCATATTTACATTACAAATATAATCTAACAAGTTCAGATTTTTTGTTTTTTGAAAGGGCTTCGTGTAACCCAGAAGTCAAGCTCTGTAACATTGGGCTAGTCTTAGTTTGGCCCGCTAATGATAAGCTTGGTCTCCTCTGACATATGCAGACATGAAATGTTCCTACTGATACCAGAGCATAGGGGTGAGTATTCGGTTTATTCGGTTCCAACCGAACCGAATAACCGAAAACCGAATTGGACCGAAACCGAATAAGCAAAACCGAAACCGAACCGAATTGGTCAATAACTGAACCGAATCGAACCGAATTAAATCGGTTCGGTTTTCGGTTTATTCGATTTTTGGGTTTATTTGTATTTTTTTTGTTAATATATATAATAACTAAATATATCTAGATATATTTATTATATACCTATAGTATATACCTATATATATATATATATATATATATATATATATATATATATATATATATAAACTAAATTTTCTTATATATATATATATATATATATATATATATATATATATATATATATATATATAAAAATATATATATATATAAACTAAATTTTCTTATTCGGTTTTCGGTTTTGGACCGAAACCGAAATCCAAAACCGAAACCGAAACCGAATAAGAAAATTTAGTATTTTCAAAACCGAAACCGAACCGATTTTTTTAAAAACCGAACTGAATCTCTTATTCGGTTCGGTACGGTTCAATTTTCGGTTCAAAACCGAATAATGCTCACCCCTACCAGAGCATGCTTAACAAGAGTGCTATATAGACAAAAGATGGAAATTTGAATACAGAAATTTTTCTGCAAGGGGATATATTTTGGCCAAATTGACTGTAGGGAAAAAAAGTAAGGGCCTGTTTGCTTATGATTTATAACTCAGTTTTCTGAGTTATAAATCAACCCCTCCCTCAAATAACGTTTGGACAGCACCATTCTAAACATCACGTTCAGAAATTTTTTTTCCAAACTCTTACTTTTAAACGAAGCTTTCTGGAAACAGAAAAAATGTGTTTTCTAAAAGGTGTTTTAGAAAATGGTGGACCCCACCCTCACCAACCCCCCCAATTCCCAAGTCCAACCCGCTCTCTCTCTCTCTCCTCCTTTTCATTGGTCTTCTCCAGAAAGAAAAATGGAGATCACGTTGAGGACGGAGTTGGCGACCTCGAGCTCGGCTCCGACTCGGTTGGCGATAGACTTGGCGGTGACGAGGACGAACGACGGAGAAGACGAACGGCGACGAGGACGAACATGCCCTAGACGACGGTGGACTTGGCGGCGGTGGCGAGGACTCGGCGGCGAAGACCAGCGGTGATGAGGACTCGGCGGCGAACATGCCCTAGACGACGGTGGACTCGGCGGCGGTGACGAGGACTCGGCGTCCTCCACCTTACCTCCACCACGTCGAGGCCATCGCTGACGATGTCGACCTCCGCAGGAGGGAGTGCAGGCTCTTTTCCGTCTGCTCTCGACACTGTGGCCGTTGAGCCGAAGCTCAGGGACCGCCATGGCCAAGTTCGTGAACTACGACGTTGTCACCCTCATTTCCCGTATTTCGTATTTTGCCCGTATCTTGATTTTGCGTATATTTTAAATCTTGCCTAACTGCGGTATTTCGATATTTCTCGTATTTTTCTTATTCGGATTTTCGGTTTGGTTTAATATGACTTGGTTTGGTTTGTAGGAATGAGAACACCTTTAGCTATCATGCATCCTCAAGAACACCACAACAACCCCTATTAAAATCCTACCAACTTTTCTCTCTCCCCATAACTTCCATTTATTTCTTCTTCTTCTTCTTCCTCCTACCACCACCAACATCCCCACCATAGGCAAGTTGCATCTTGCCATTTAATGAGGACCCATTTTTATTTGATATTTAGTTAGACTAGAGCTCTAGGACCAATGTTAGAGCTTGGCATTTTGGGTTTTGAAGCTTGGATTTCCCTAGATCTAGACTTTGTTCATTTTCGGATTTCTTTAGATTTGATCTATTAAACTTGAATTTTGGTTGGTTTTATTGTTCCCATGTTGTAGAGGGTGGAATTTTACCCAAGTTAGAGCCTTGGAAGTCCGGATTTGGAGCTTGGATGGCCGACTTATGGTGGTCCAAAGTTTTGGAACCCATGGGTTCTTCTCCTCGGCTTGAGGAGGAAGACGACCTCCAGGCGCGCCTCCCTGGCCGATCGCGCCTACTTTCCTGGCCGCGCGCTGTTTAGCGCTGCGCGCCTCCCTGGCCGATCGAGCCTACTTTCCTGGCCGCGCGCTGTTTAGCGCTGCGCGCCTCCCTGGCCGATCGCGCCTACCTTCCTGGCCGGGCGCTCTTTAGCGCTGCGCGCCTCTTTTGGCCGTGCGCTGTTTAGCACTGCGCGCCTCCTTGCGGGCCACGCTGTTTAGCGCCTGGTCCGATTGCGCCTGCTCCCCTGACTAGGCGCACTTTAGCGCGTAGTTACCTAGGCGCACTTTGACCCTTGGATCCTAGGCGCGCCTTGCTGGCTCGACCCAGGCTCACTCTAGTGCACCCTGACTAGGCACGTTTCACTGGTCAGCGGCCAGGCGCACCTTGTTGGTTTCGACTTAGGCGCACTCCAGTGCACCTCATCCTAGGCGCACTTGACCCTTGGATCCTAGGCGCACTCTGGTGTGCTGCCTCAACCAGGCGCGCTCTAGTGTGCTGCTACCAGGCGCACTCTAGTGTGCTTGTTCCCTGGCACCCCCTAGTTCACCTACACCCTAGTGCCTTAGTGCCTGCTTTATAACTTGGTTTTCTTTGATATGATTGGAGCTTTTGAGATTTTGATTGCTCACATGCACAACTTGACTTGGTCTGACACGTCTTGACACTATTTTCTATGATTTGGCATGGTTTGGCCTGCAGCTAGTTTTTTCCTATCTGTTGAATATCTTGTTAATAACTGGGACCGGTAACTAGATAACTCGGCTTGACTTGATAGTGGCCCGCGGTGGCGCACTCCCGACTTGGCATGACTTGATAACTCAACTTGACTTGACTTGGTATGACTTGGCTTCACTTGATAGTGGCCCGTGGCGGCGCACTCTTGACTCGACTTGACTTGTCTTGACACCGTGGGTGTACTACCTGTTGCTCTGTGCAAATCACTTGTCTTGTCTTGCATCATGTCTAAGGGGTGACTCCCTGGGTACCACGGCCAGGGACTCACACTAAAATTGGACTAGGTAATGAGTAGACCAAATTAGAACATGGAGAATTCCCGGTCACAGGCAGTCTCGTTATCTGGAGGCATTAATGGACTTGTAGCTTGCCGACGAGTAGAGCACATTTCCAGCACACTGTCATGTGTTGCACCCTCTAAGTCACCTAAGGGTACATTTGTCTCCCGGGCAATGTACCCACCTATAACTCTCAACCCGCGGAAGGATAACTGGATGGTCTGCAGGGCTTGGGATTTGGAATTCTCGCTTGCATCTTGTTAGTACTTAGGCTTGTGATAATCCTAGTTAGTTAACATAGTAAGCCGTAGACTTGCTTGGCCGTTGTGAAATGGATGTGGTCCAGCCCTGTCTAGTCTTGTCTAGAACTTGTACTTGACTTGCCCTGTACTTGTGATGTTTCTTTTGCTTGCTCTCTGCAATAAATGGTTAGTGACGAAGAAACTATTCAGGCGAAGGGGTACAATCCCGGTCCTTGTTTTGTTTGAGGATTGTAACCTGGCTCCCGGAATGGCTCCTAAGTCCCTAGTCGTATATTGTCATGACGCGTTTTCTTTTCTTTAATGCTTTTCTTATTTCATTTTATTCTGATATGCTGGTTTTGTTCTTATTTGTGGCCTCCTTTGTGGCACTTGCTCTTTCTGGGGTTTGACCCAGCTGGTTTTGTGTGGCCAGATTTTGGAGCAGCTCCCGAGGATCTACCAAGCTTCCAGCCCAATGGTGAACACTAGACGGAACCCGGGCTACGAGTGGGTCTTCCCTTTTTGTTTCACCCACTCATATGTAAATTTATTCTTTTGAGGCGTTTGCCGACGAGCACCTGTTAGCTCGATGCACATTTACTTACTGTCTGCCTACGGGCTGTAACATGATTAACAAATCCTAGGGTTGATCATGTATGACTGAACTCTTGCTAGTCCTATCATTTTGTACGACTAGCTTCATGATCATCCAATATGTAATATTTGGGACGCATTATATATATATATTTGATGCTCTAACATCTTGTAACTCTGTTAATTGCTTGAGATTGAGACAATAGGCTTGACCTTAAGAGACTGCTGGCTTGTAGTAAACCCTCATATCTAGACAGCCGTGACCGTATAGTTGAGATGTATTCTATTTCAATATACGTAGCTGGCTGTGTCTGCCCCCGCTCTCCAGTATTCTTGTTCTGGGGCGTGACACGGTTTAAGTGGTGGCCCATGCAGGTCTTGGCATTCAAGAAATGTGAGGGTTTACCAAATAGATGTCTCAATCAATATTCGCCCTTGATCTCTGCTCGTATCTTCAAATCCCTGAGATTCTTGACCTGATCATATTGCTTGTATAATTGATCTGTCCTGGTCCTTTCCTTATTGTTCCCTATGTCATCTTCTTCAGCGGCATTACTCCCGGACCTGCCAACCAGCCAGAGGAAGCTCGACAAGCACTCCAGCGCCAGAAAGATCAAGCTCAGCACTCTGGAGTAGCCTCTCGAGTTATGCCTTCCGGAGGCCCGGAACCTCCAGTTCAGGCAGCTCCGCCCGTTCAACCAGCTAGACAGGATGAGGGGCCTTTGGTAGGGCTTATCAGAGAACTGCTTGCATCCCAAGATCGTCGAGGTGACGCCTTGCACCAGGAGGTTCATGATGCACTAAACCGAGGAGGTCCCCAAGGAAATCAGGCGGCCAACAGTTTCAAGCGCTTGAACCCTCCCTTCTTTGACGGCAGTGAATATGCGATCGCCGCGGATGCTTGGCTTCAGGATACCGAGGTGGTCCTGGAAGCAGCTAGGACACCTGAAAATGAGAAGGTAGCGGTGGTACGTCTACAGTTGTTAGACTTGGCTCGCGATTGGTGGGCAGCTCAGGCCATGGGGTTAGCAACACCAGTCACTTGGGCGACGTTCAGAGAGAGATTCCAGACAAAGTACTTCGATGCGGTGGCACGGTACGACCTGCAGACCAGATTCACTAACTTGAAGCAAGGGGGCAGGACGGTCGATGGCTATGCGACCGAGTTTTCTAGGCTGAGTAGGTTCGCCCCCACTTTGGTGGCAACCGAGTTCGATAGGGCTCAGCGGTTCCAGCAAGGACTGCATTTGGAGATATTATTGGCTGTGGAACAGTTCGAGCACCAGGCGTTCGATGCAGTATTGAAAGCAGCAAGGAGGCATGAGTATACCTCCCGGAGAATTGTGGACAGGACCGGAGGCAGGAAGCGGTCCCACAACCAGATGCACCAATCTTCAGCTCCAGCCCCGGCAGCTAGGGGTATAACCATTGGAACTCCGAGGCGGGCGGCCTCAGTGACGTCGGTTCAGCATTCGACCCCGACGTACCCGCAGCAGCAGAAGCAGAAGCAGTCTTCCGCGGTGGGATGTTCTCATTGCGGGAAGCCGGGCCATGTAGTGGCAGAGTGCCGTAGGGCACAAGGATTGTGCCTGGCTTGTGGAGGAGCAGATCATAAGATAGGGACCTGCCCGAATAGGGGAGGTCCATCATCATCCAACCTTTCTAGTTCTTCGGTGAGGGGACCAGCCCCAGTTCCAGTCCAGCAGCAGCAGCAACAGCAGTACCCGAGGCCATTGGCGCCCCAGGCCCAGGCCTTTCAGCAGCAGAACCAGCAGCAGTTCACCCAGGCTCCAGCACAGAACCGACAGAGGGGTTTCCAGCAGAGGGGACCCGCAGCTAGAGGTCAGGTTATGATGATGACCATGGAAGAAGAAGTTGCACCAGGTGAGGTAGTGGCAGGTACTATTCTCGTCAACACTTTTCCAGCATATGTATTATTTGATTCTGGTGCATCGCATTCATTCATGTCTGCACGATTCGCGACACGAATAGGGTTGGAGCCCGAGTCATTATCAGTGAGGCTCAATATACTTACTGGTAATGGTCTTGTGGGAGTAGATCGAGTGTTCTCCTCGTGTCGGATCGTAGTTAGCGGTAGAGAGTTCCCCGCTAGATTCATAGAATTCCCTATGGCAGACTATGATGTAGTCCTAGGCATGGATTGGTTGAGGAACCATTATGCTAGGATAGACTGCCATATTGGCAGAGTTGTCTTTAGTATTCCCGGAGAGCCAGAGTTTTCATTTTCCAGAGGCACAGTAGAGCCATCTCCTCCAGTATTGCGGATGGCAGTAGCAGCAGTGCAGTTGCCCCGGATAGTTGAAGAGTTTCCAGATGTCTTCCCAGAGGAACTTCCAGGGATGCCACCAGAGCGGGAGATCGAGTTCACCATTGACTTGATTCCCGGGACAGCACCAGTATCAGAGCGAGTCTACAGAATGGCGCCTTCAGAGTTGGAGATTTTGTACAAGATGATTGAAGAACTCAGGACCAAGGGATTCATTCGTGCAAGTGGATCGCCTTGGGGAGCCCCGATGCTTCTTGTGAAAAAGAAGGATGGTACGTCCAGGCTATGTGTTGATTATCGTACCTTGAACTCAGTGACAATCAAGAACAGATACCCTCTTCCAAGGATAGATGACTTATTTGATCAACTCAAAGGGGCTTCAGTTTTCTCGAAGATAGACTTGCGGTCAGGATACCACCAGATTAGAGTTAGAGAGCAGGACATCCCGAAGACGGCGTTCAGATCTAGGTACGGGCATTGGGAGTTTCTAGTTATGCCCTTTGGAGCGACCAATGCGCCGGCAGTGTTCATGGATCTCATGAACCGTATTTTCATGCCTTACTTGGATCAGTTTGTGATAGTATTCCTTGATGACATCCTGGTCTACAGCAAGAGTGAGGCGGAGCAAGAACAGCATCTCCGTGTGGTTCTTCAGATTCTCAGAGAGCACCAGTTGTACGCCAAGTTCAGTAAATGCGAGTTCTGGCTCGATCGCATTTCATACTTGGGTCACATCATTACCCGAGGAGGAGTGGAAGTGGATCCCCAGAAGATTGTGGCCATCGAGGCATGGCCAGTACCCAGCTCAGTGGCAGAAGTTCGCAGCTTTCTTGGATTGGCCGGCTACTACCGGCGGTTCGTCTCTGATTTTGCAAGGATTTCAGCGCCGATGACCCAGCTGACCCGCAAGGATGTGCCGTTCGTTTGGACAGCAGAATGTCAGGAATCATTTGAGAAATTGAAGCGAGGTTTGATAACGGCTCCCATTCTCACCCTTCCAGATGGGACCGGAGGATTCACAGTTTATTGCGACGCTTCAGGCAGAGGATTGGGATGTATTTTGATGCAGCATGGGAAGGTAATTGCTTATGCGTCACGTCAACTCCGTGATCATGAGAAGAATTACCCGACCCACGACTTGGAGCTAGCAGCAGTAGTGTTTGCACTTAAGTTGTGGAGGCACTACTTGTACGGAGACAGAGTGGAGATATTTACTGATCACAAGAGCCTGAAGTATGTTTTCACCCAGAAAGATCTTAATATGCGGCAGAGAAGATGGCTCGAGCTACTTGTGGACTATGATGTGGACTTGCAATATCACCCAGGGAAGGCCAACGTGGTAGCAGATGCATTGAGCCGGAGAGCCGGGGTCTACCTTCTAACAGCGCAACCAGAGCTATTGGCAGATCTTCAGAAGATGGGAATTGAAGTGATTCTCCCTTCCAATGTGGTCTTGATGGCCAGCCTACAGATACAGTCCACCATAGTTGAGAGGATCCGGACAGCACAATTAACAGATTCTAAGATTCAGCGGCTCAGAGCAGAGTGCGAGGCAGGGAGAAGGCCAGAGTTATGTATTCATGAGGATGGTACACTTCGACACGGCACGCGTCTTTGTGTACCCAGTGGAGATATCAGACAGGAAGTCATGGCAGAGGCTCACAGTTCGCAGTATTCCATTCACCCAGGCGGCACGAAGATGTACAGAGATATTCGTCAGCACTTTTGGTGGAATGGTATGAAGAGGGAGATAGCCCGGTATGTCTCTCGATGTTTGGTTTGCCAACAAGTCAAGGCTGAACATCAAAGGCCGGCTGGACTTCTTCAACCTTTACCGATCCCAGAATGGAAATGGGAGCACATAACCATGGATTTCGTGACTGGGTTACCCAGATCTCCGGCAGGCAGAGATGCTATTTGGGTCATTGTAGACAGGCTTACCAAGGTGGCACACTTTCTTCCCTTTAGAGTTGGACAGTCGACGGCGCAGCTAGCAGAGATGTATCTCAGGCAGATCGTCCGACTTCACGGAGTGCCAGTCAGCATAGTATCAGACAGGGATACGAGATTCACATCACACTTCTGGCGCAGTCTTCATCAAAGTTTGGGGACTCGTCTTAAGTTCAGCTCAGCGTATCATCCGCAGACAGATGGGCAGTCAGAGCGTACTATACAAACTCTCGAAGATATGTTGCGGTCATGTACTCTTGACTTCGGTGGTTCGTGGGAGGATCACCTGCCCTTGGTGGAATTCTCGTACAACAATAGTTTCCAGGCTAGTATCCAGATGGCACCCTTCGAGGCTCTGTATGGCAGGAAATGCAGATCTTCGTTAGCATGGGACGATATTGGAGAGAGGCAGATGCTCGGTCCAGAACTGATTTCTCAGACGGTTGAAGTGGTCAGAAGAATCAGAGATCACCTCCGAGTTGCTCAGGATCGCCAGCGCCATTGGGCCGATGCTCATCGGCGTCCCTTAGAATTTGCTGTCGGCGACCATGTATTCCTTAGGATCTCGCCTACCCGCGGCGTCATTCGTTTTGGCGTACGGAGAAAGCTTAGTCCTAGGTATATAGGGCCGTTCGATATTCTGGAGCGAGTAGGCGATGTGTCCTATCGTCTTGCTCTTCCGCCATCGTTAAGTGAGGTACATGATGTATTCCATGTGTCCCAGTTACGACGGTATATTCCGGACCCGAGCCATATCCTAGATCATTCGGAATTGGTTGTTGGTACCAACCTTTCGTATGAGGAGAGGCCCGTGTCTATTTTGGACCGGAGGGAAAAGATACTCAAGAACAAGACTATTAAATTGGTCCGTGTTGCTTGGGGTCATCACTCTCCAGGTGAGTCAACGTGGGAGCGTGAGGACGACATCCGATCGCGATATCCCTATCTGTTTGACTCGTAAGGTATAATGTCTTTCTTATGCCTTACGCCTTCCCTTCCTTGCTTGCATTGCATGATTGTATGATTGAACTGCTTAGTGTAGCTTGCCTGTGATTAGTGTAGCTTGTCGTGGCAATCTCTAGCTCCTTGATTAAATTCCGAGGACGGAATTCTTTTAAGGTGGGTAGAGTTGTCACCCTCATTTCCCGTATTTCGTATTTTGCCCGTATCTTGATTTTGCGTATATTTTAAATCTTGCCTAACTGCGGTATTTCGATATTTCTCGTATTTTTCTTATTCGGATTTTCGGTTTGGTTTAATATGACTTGGTTTGGTTTGTAGGAATGAGAACACCTTTAGCTATCTTGCACCCTCAAGAACTGTCACGCCCCGCTCCCGAATAATCGGATACGAGACGGACATGCCCAGCCTTCGTCGTTGGACACGACGAAGTAAGCTGTACAATACTAAGGAAAACTCAAAGTCACAATGTAATGTAAACCAAAACACAGCTTTTATTACGTTCCCAGAATCACCAATATCCATCAAATGTTTTAAAATACAAGCTCAGCCGGAGACAAATCCGGTCCAAAAGAAATAATATACAATAATGAATCTCTAAGATACAATCTCCAGCAAAAATAAACTGAAATAAATAAAAAGCTGCAAAATCCAAGCAATCACCAGCTCCATGTAATCTCCCACTCACCTGCAACGATCCTATCAGGAAAAGAGCAAAGTACAACCCTGACTAGACAATATACAATGTAATCTGTAATCCAGAGTACAAGGTGAAACAAGAATACCAGAAACTAGAACATGAAATGAAACTGAACTGTGGTACCAGAAATGAAATGTAAAACTGCAGGCAATGGATGACAATCAAGATGCTAGACAATGAACACGGCTATCAATGTACAAGGCAATCAATCAATCAATCAATCAATATGCAATTGTGACCACTTTGAAATATTAAAACTAATGTGTGACCGGCTTAGGAGCAATCAATCAATCAATCAATGAGTCAATTCTACATGGTACGGCTTCATCGTACGTGATGTGTACGATTAGGCTATCTTCAATGCTATATTGGGTGTGGTCACACAAAAGCTAATATTTCCCCCAATCCCGCAATGAACAATGACGCACAAGCAATGAACAAGAGTACAAGACAATCGTGTGTAATTCGTGTCAGATATGAGAACATGGCACATGAAGGTAAGACAGAAACAAGGTACAAGTCAAGTCAGTGTACTTGCCTCGGTTTTGTTGCACGAGAGTAGTACTGCATGGTTGCAATGATTTACCTGTTATATTTTTGTACAATTGATCAGGGTTTTGAATAATGACATTGCTAATAAGTTATCCAAAAACTAGCTAAAGAAAAATATACTAGCTAACCATTATTTTTAGAAAATATATATAGCCTCGAAGAAATAATTACTAGTAAAAACTTTAATTATTTCTAGAATTATTAAAACATTTGCTAGTAAAAATAATTATAACTATATAAACTTTAGAAACATTTTTGATATACTAAAATGATTTAGCAAGAAAATACTAGAACATTATTATTATTTAAAACAACCAATATTATATACAAATGATATAATTTCTATAACAGAATAATTTTAGCAAATAGTTTATATTTGATAACTACTTATGAAAATATTTGCCATCTAGAATATTTCAAGAGTGGTAATAATAATAACAATTATTATTGGTAATAGTGGTACCACTAAAATATTAGGAATAATATCAATATATAAGACTAGTCCAAACTTGCAAGCCCAAACGACAACTGCAGTCCCAAGCCCAGCCCATATACTTAACACCAACAGTATAATTTCCACAGTTTAAATTCCTACATTAGAACCCAACTCCAGACCCAAGTCCACTCCTGTGGCCCAGGGACCCGGCCCACTCCATACATCCCTAACATAAAAGCTCTCTCAGCTAACCATCAGAAATCCAATCATCATCATCCATAATGCTAACCAATGAATTGAAGCACAAGAAAGGAAAAATAATAATAAATGACAATAAATCCAACCCGCAACTCTGTCCCGAAACGATGGACGCGTGTCTGTGCCAGCGGTATGGAGCAACCGACTGCTGGGAAACCCCAGGTGCAGCCCCCCCCTTCAATTACTTCCCCACCGGTCACTTCCTAATAATTAATCTCCCCATTCCACTTGTCCACATCACTCACTACTCTTCTCACAGTTGGATCAACCAATGGAACTGACAGCCGAGCAATAAAAAAAACATCACTAACATCCTCCATAATTTCTAACACTCCAGCTCACCTACTACTTATTCCTTAAAATATCTACTCTTCTCCTTCCTTACACTTCATTTCTTACAGAGCCAAGCTTCTTCTTCTCAAGCCGAGCAAAAAACAAAATTCCACTCAACTTCTTCCTATTCTAATTCCCAGCCTAAGGAAAAGCTCAATCCGAACAACCAGTCCCACTCCTTCTTCCCTAAACACACGCAGCTCTCTTCTTCATCTAACTCACCATTAATATTCTATTATATTTACTTCTCACTCTCTACACTCTTCAGCCGAACAACAATTTCCTCACCATCCCTAACTCCACCTTCCTTTCTCAAATGAAAAGGAAAACCTAGATCTGAGAAAAACTAGAAGAAGAAGGGGGTCGAGCAGATCGAGGTGGAATGCTTACAGGCCTACGGAGGGGATGTCGATCCACGCTCGGAATGATGTCGTCGTCGACGAGGCGGTCAGGACGCGCTGCGGTGGAAGCCCGAGTACGTTCGGCGGTTCCCGACCCTGGTGGGGCGGACTTGAGCTCCGCGTCTGGCTACTGACGGCGATGCTCCTCCACGGCGGTGACGGAGACTACGAAGAGGCAGCGGCTCGGCGGCGAGCTCGATCTACGAGAAGACGTCACGATCTCTGAAGCAGCCGCGCTCTTCACGAGGAGGTTGCTCGGTTCTTCGAGATGATGCACAACAGACGAGGCGAGCTCTGGAGACGAACGTCGGCGTAAGCTTCGAGGAGGTGGCGCTCCGTCGGCTCGGTGTAGATCTCCGACTTGCGGCACGGCGGAACAGCGGTAGTCGACGGAAATGGCCGGATCTGAACTCGATCCAGCGGTGGCTCAACTTCCGGTGATTTGCGAGAGCTCGCGGTGGCTCTCCGACGACGGTGGCGGCGGTGCTCCTCGAGCAGAGAGAGAGAGGAGAGAGAAGAGAGAGAAACTGTAGAGAGAGAGAGACTGTGGGTGTGTCAGGAATGATGTGACAGTGATCAGAATTTTAGGAAAACGTGTACTGTATATATAATAAAATAATCTGTGGCAAAGTGGTGAATAGGAGTAGATCTGGGGGTATACTATAGTGGCAGTGTTGGTAAAATAGAATAGATCTGGGGGCTAAAATAATTAGTCAGTAACTGATTTTCAAATATTCAAATATTAAAACAGTCTTCAAAATTGGATTTTCCCTCCAGTAAATTGAAACAGATTTTAAATGGACAACAGAAATTAATTATTTTCAAACAGATTTCAAAATCAAACAAACAGTTTTAAATGCTAACAGATATCAAGCCAATATAATTACTCTCAACTAATCATGAAATTAGCTACTAATTAATTAATCAATAAAATTAGTTTTGTTAATATTTAATATAAAATTCTGAAAATTATTAATAATATTATTTGAAAGATATTATTGTTACTAATAAATCAATAAATCCATTACTATGAAATTGAATACCTATACATAGATATCTAGCTACAAAAATTTGTTTAATTACAACAAAACAATTCTTTTAGGTATTTCCATTAGAAAATTTCTACAATAACTCGAATCATTGATTTCAAAATAGTATCAAAATACTTTTCAATTAAAATCCAAAATTTATTCTAATCGAAAATAGGTTTTCGTAAGAAGAAATATTTAAATTCAAGAAAATTAGAAAAAATCATAAAATTTACCAAACATGATTTTGGGAGTTACAAATCTACCCCCCTTACAAAAATTTCGTCCTCGAAATTTCAAGGGTTTGCAATATACAAAATCAATCAAAATTTATTAAAGACAACCAGAAAACTAAATGATTTATTTATGGAGTAAAAATAACAAGGACTAACAAGTAGCCACTAGACAATAGGAAAGACTGTAAATGCAGGAAAACTCGGAGACAAGCCTCAAAATAGGTAACATAAAAGAAATATAACTACTACAAGTAAGTAAGAAAGATAATGGTCCACTCGGCTGCGCTCCTGCAGCTACTACTGATCCTCATAAACTGGGTCCTCCTGCTGCTGCTCTGGTGCTGGCTCCTGACGAGTGAAAGCCGCAGGACAATTCCTCACTTGATGAGTGGCAGATCCACAAATCAAGCATTGTCCTAACTTCTTGCGGCATTCTTCGCCACGATGTCCAGGTCGCTTGCAGTATGCGCAAGAAAGGTACACCGGGGTCTGGGTCTGTCTCTGCTGCCTCGGCGATGTCGGTGCTCGAACATGACGCTGATGCTGAGGTGGCCTCTGCTGAGTGTCGGCCCGCTTCGGGGGACCCTGGGAACTGCTGGCGCCAATATCTCGGTCCCGCTTGAGCTTCGGGTCCATCTCCTTCTCCACTCCCTGAACAACTTTAAGAATGCTCGCATATGTAGTGGCCTGACTAATAGCTACTGCATGACGTAGCTCCCTGGTGAGACCCTTCTTGAACATCCAAGCCCTGTCCTTCGGCGAGCTGACTAGGTTCTCTGCGAACCTGCTGAGTCGGGTGAACTCGGATGTATACTGGGCCACTGACATATTCCCTTGCTTCAATGCTTCAAATTGCATCCTAAGTTCGTCCCGCTCCACATCTGGGAAGAATTTCTCCTGGAAAAGCAGCTTGAAGTCCTTCCAGGAAACTCCGGGCTCTGCTAACTGGGGCTCCTCCCGGTACCAAGCCCTAGCGATGTCGAACAGTCGCATGCTTGCAACTTCGACTTGCAAATCTTCTGGGATCCTCGCCATCTTCAATGACCGTTCAGCATTCTCCAGCCATTCGTCTGCGTAGACTATTCCTTCATCGCCCCAGAAATCCATGGGGCTGAGGAACTGATATTCCTTGGCAGTTCCTGGCTTCGGCGCTGCTGGTGCCGGCGGTGCTGGTGGAGCTGGCTCTCTGGTCCTGAGCGCGTCGACGACGGTCTCTCTGAACTGCGCAAATTGGTGATTCTGGATCTCCATGAATTGCTGGAACATGGCCATCACTTGCGTGCCATCGAACATCATCGTCGGTGGAATCGGCTGAGGCGGAGGTGGTGCAAGCTGCTCTTGTGCACTGGGTGCAGACTGCTCACTGGTCCCAGCGATCGTCGTGGCGACCGTCCTGCAAAAGGAATAAACTGTTGATTGCTATATCCTATAAAAATTACAATTATCCTAAAAATTATAAGTAAATCAAATTTCAAAATTTTTTAAACATCAATAACCATAAACCATAAACTATTAATCATAAACCATTTTCATAAACCATAAACCATTTTCATAAACAGTAAACCATTTTCATAAACCATAAACCATTACCCATTTTCCCGCGGTTCCTATGCTGTGATGAGTTTTCCTTAGCTTCCGCTGGTCCCCCAATAACACTTATTTACCTAAGTGTCATTAGGATAGACCTGCATGGGCCACCACTAAAAACATGTCACGCCCCGCTCCCGAATAATCGGATACGAGACGGACACGCCCAGCCTTCGTCGTTGGACACGACGAAGTAAGCTGTACAATACTAAGGAAAACTCAAAGTCACAATGTAATGTAAACCAAAACACAGCTTTTATTACGTTCCCAGAATCACCAATATCCATCAAATGTTTTAAAATACAAGCTCAGCCGGAGACAAATCCGGTCCAAAAGAAATAATATACAATAATGAATCTCTAAGATACAATCTCCAGCAAAAATAAACTAAAATAAATAAAAAGCTGCAAAATCCAAGCAATCACCAGCTCCATGTAATCTTCCACTCACCTGCAACGATCCTATCAGGAAAAGAGCAAAGTACAACCCTGACTAGACAATATACAATGTAATCTGTAATCCAGAGTACAAGGTGAAACAAGAATACCAGAAACTAGAACATGAAATGAAACTGAACTGTGGTACCAGAAATGAAATGTAAAACTGCAGGCAATGGATGACAATCAAGATGCTAGACAATGAACACGGCTATCAATGTACAAGGCAATCAATCAATCAATCAATCAATCAATATGCAATTGTGACCACTTTGAAATATTAAAACTAATGTGTGACCGGCTTAGGAGCAATCAATCAATCAATCAATGAGTCAATTCTACATGGTACGGCTTCATCGTACGTGATGTGTACGATTAGGCTATCTTCAATGCTATATTGGGTGTGGTCACACAAAAGCTAATATTTCTCCCAATCCCGCAATGAACAATGACGCACAAGCAATGAACAAGAGTACAAGACAATCGTGTGTAATTCGTGTCAGATATGAGAACATGGCACATGAAGGTAAGACAGAAACAAGGTACAAGTCAAGTCAGTGTACTTGCCTCGGTTTTGTTGCACGAGAGTAGTACTGCATGGTTGCAATGATTTACCTGTTATATTTTTGTACAATTGATCAGGGTTTTGAATAATGACATTGCTAATAAGTTATCCAAAAACTAGCTAAAGAAAAATATACTAGCTAACCATTATTTTTAGAAAATATATATAGCCTCGAAGAAATAATTACTAGTAAAAACTTTAATTATTTCTAGAATTATTAAAACATTTGCTAGTAAAAATAATTATAACTATATAAACTTTAGAAACATTTTTGATATACTAAAATGATTTAGCAAGAAAATACTAGAACATTATTATTATTTAAAACAACCAATATTATATACAAATGATATAATTTCTATAACAGAATAATTTTAGCAAATAGTTTATATTTGATAACTACTTATGAAAATATTTGCCATCTAGAATATTTCAAGAGTGGTAATAATAATAACAATTATTATTGGTAATAGTGGTACCACTAAAATATTAGGAATAATATCAATATATAAGACTAGTCCAAACTTGCAAGCCCAAACGACAACTGCAGTCCCAAGCCCAGCCCATATACTTAACACCAACAGTATAATTTCCACAGTTTAAATTCCTACATTAGAACCCAACTCCAGACCCAAGTCCACTCCTGTGGCCCAGGGACCCGGCCCACTCCATACATCCCTAACATAAAAGCTCTCTCAGCTAACCATCAGAAATCCAATCATCATCATCCATAATGCTAACCAATGAATTGAAGCACAAGAAAGGAAAAATAATAATAAATGACAATAAATCCAACCCGCAACTCTGTCCCGAAACGATGGACGCGTGTCTGTGCCAGCGGTATGGAGCAACCGACTGCTGGGAAACCCCAGGTGCAGCCCCCCCCTTCAATTACTTCCCCACCGGTCACTTCCTAACAATTAATCTCCCCATTCCACTTGTCCACATCACTCACTACTCTTCTCACAGTTGGATCAACCAATGGAACTGACAGCCGAGCAATAAAAAAAACATCACTAACATCCTCCATAATTTCTAACACTCCAGCTCACCTACTACTTATTCCTTAAAATATCTACTCTTCTCCTTCCTTACACTTCATTTCTTACAGAGCCAAGCTTCTTCTTCTCAAGCCGAGCAAAAAACAAAATTCCACTCAACTTCTTCCTATTCTAATTCCCAGCCTAAGGAAAAGCTCAATCCGAACAACCAGTCCCACTCCTTCTTCCCTAAACACACGCAGCTCTCTTCTTCATCTAACTCACCATTAATATTCTATTATATTTACTTCTCACTCTCTACACTCTTCAGCCGAACAACAATTTCCTCACCATCCCTAACTCCACCTTCCTTTCTCAAATGAAAAGGAAAACCTAGATCTGAGAAAAACTAGAAGAAGAAGGGGGTCGAGCAGATCGAGGTGGAATGCTTACAGGCCTACGGAGGGGATGTCGATCCACGCTCGGAATGATGTCGTCGTCGACGAGGCGGTCAGGACGCGCTGCGGTGGAAGCCCGAGTACGTTCGGCGGTTCCCGACCCTGGTGGGGCGGACTTGAGCTCCGCGTCTGGCTACTGACGGCGATGCTCCTCCACGGCGGTGACGGAGACTACGAAGAGGCAGCGGCTCGGCGGCGAGCTCGATCTACGAGAAGACGTCACGATCTCTGAAGCAGCCGCGCTCTTCACGAGGAGGTTGCTCGGTTCTTCGAGATGATGCACAACAGACGAGGCGAGCTCTGGAGACGAACGTCGGCGTAAGCTTCGAGGAGGTGGCGCTCCGTCGGCTCGGTGTAGATCTCCGACTTGCGGCACGGCGGAACAGCGGTAGTCGACGGAAATGGCCGGATCTGAACTCGATCCAGCGGTGGCTCAACTTCCGGTGATTTGCGAGAGCTCGCGGTGGCTCTCCGACGACGGTGGCGGCGGTGCTCCTCGAGCAGAGAGAGAGAGGAGAGAGAAGAGAGAGAAACTGTAGAGAGAGAGAGACTGTGGGTGTGTCAGGAATGATGTGACAGTGATCAGAATTTTAGGAAAACGTGTACTGTATATATAATAAAATAATCTGTGGCAAAGTGGTGAATAGGAGTAGATCTGGGGGTATACTATAGTGGCAGTGTTGGTAAAATAGAATAGATCTGGGGGCTAAAATAATTAGTCAGTAACTGATTTTCAAATATTCAAATATTAAAACAGTCTTCAAAATTGGATTTTCCCTCCAGTAAATTGAAACAGATTTTAAATGGACAACAGAAATTAATTATTTTCAAACAGATTTCAAAATCAAACAAACAGTTTTAAATGCTAACAGATATCAAGCCAATATAATTACTCTCAACTAATCATGAAATTAGCTACTAATTAATTAATCAATAAAATTAGTTTTGTTAATATTTAATATAAAATTCTGAAAATTATTAATAATATTATTTGAAAGATATTATTGTTACTAATAAATCAATAAATCCATTACTATGAAATTGAATACCTATACATAGATATCTAGCTACAAAAATTTGTTTAATTACAACAAAACAATTCTTTTAGGTATTTCCATTAGAAAATTTCTACAATAACTCGAATCATTGATTTCAAAATAGTATCAAAATACTTTTCAATTAAAATCCAAAATTTATTCTAATCGAAAATAGGTTTTCGTAAGAAGAAATATTTAAATTCAAGAAAATTAGAAAAAATCATAAAATTTACCAAACATGATTTTGGGAGTTACAAATCTACCCCCCTTACAAAAATTTCGTCCTCGAAATTTCAAGGGTTTGCAATATACAAAATCAATCAAAATTTATTAAAGACAACCAGAAAACTAAATGATTTATTTATGGAGTAAAAATAACAAGGACTAACAAGTAGCCACTAGACAATAGGAAAGACTGTAAATGCAGGAAAACTCGGAGACAAGCATCAAAATAGGTAACATAAAAGAAATATAACTACTACAAGTAAGTAAGAAAGATAATGGTCCACTCGGCTGCGCTCCTGCAGCTACTACTGATCCTCATAAACTGGGTCCTCCTGCTGCTGCTCTGGTGCTGGCTCCTGACGAGTGAAAGCCGCAGGACAATTCCTCACTTGATGAGTGGCAGATCCACAAATCAAGCATTGTCCTAACTTCTTGCGGTATTCTTCGCCACGATGTCCAGGTCGCTTGCAGTATGCGCAAGAAAGGTACACCGGGGTCTGGGTCTGTCTCTGCTGCCTCGGCGATGTCGGTGCTCGAACATGACGCTGATGCTGAGGTGGCCTCTGCTGAGTGTCGGCCCGCTTCGGGGGACCCTGGGAACTGCTGGCGCCAATATCTCGGTCCCGCTTGAGCTTCGGGTCCATCTCCTTCTCCACTCCCTGAACAACTTTAAGAATGCTCGCATATGTAGTGGCCTGACTAATAGCTACTGCATGACGTAGCTCCCTGGTGAGACCCTTCTTGAACATCCAAGCCCTGTCCTTCGGCGAGCTGACTAGGTTCTCTGCGAACCTGCTGAGTCGGGTGAACTCGGATGTATACTGGGTGGAATTTTACCCAAGTTAGAGCCTTGGAAGTCCGGATTTGGAGCTTGGATGGCCGACTTATGGTGTTCCAAAGTTTTGGAACCCATGGGTTCTTCTCCTCGGCTTGAGGAGGAAGACGACCTCCAGGCGCGCCTCCCTGGCCGATCGCGCCTACTTTCCTGGCCGCGCGCTGTTTAGCGCTACGCGCCTCCCTGGCCGATCGCGCCTACTTTCCTGGCCGCGCGCTGTTTAGCGCTGCGCGCCTCCCTGGCCGATCGCGCCTACCTTCCTGGCCGGGCGCTCTTTAGCGCTGCACGCCTCTTTTGGCCGCGCGCTGTTTAGCGCTGCGCGCCTCCTTGCGGGCCACGCTGTTTAGCGCCTGGTCCGATTGCGCCTGCTCCCCTGACTAGGCGCACTTTAGCGCGTAGTTACCTAGGCGCACTTTGACCCTTGGATCCTAGGCGCGCCTTGCTGGCTCGACCCAGGCTCACTCTAGTGCACCCTGACTAGGCGCGTTTCACTGGTCAGCGGCCAGGCGCACCTTGTTGGTTTCGACTTAGGCGCACTCCAGTGCACCTCATCCTAGGCGCACTTGACCCTTGAATCCTAGGTGCACTCTGGTGTGCTGCCTCAACCAGGCGCGCTCTAGTGTGCTGCTACCAGGCGCACTCTAGTGTGCTTGTTCCCTGGCACCCCCTAGTTCACCTACACCCTAGTGCCTTAGTGCCTGCTTTATAACTTGGTTTTCTTTGATATGATTGGAGCTTTTGAGATTTTGATTGCTCACATGCACAACTTGACTTGGTCTGACACGTCTTGACACTATTTTCTATGATTTGGCATGGTTTGGCCTGCAACTAGTTTTCTCCTATCTGTTGAATATCTTGTTAATAACTGGGACCGGTAACTAGATAACTCGGCTTGACATGATAGTGGCCCGCGGTGGCGCACTCCCGACTTGGCATGACTTGATAACTCAACTTGACTTGACTTGGTATGACTTGGCTTCACTTGATAGTGGCCCGTGGCGGCGCACTCTTGACTCGACTTGACTTGTCTTGACACCGTGGGTGTACTACCTGTTGCTCTGTGCAAATCACTTGTCTTGTCTTGCATCATGTCTAAGGGGTGACTCCCTGGGTACCACGGCCAGGGACTCACACTAAAATTGGACTAGTTAATGAGTAGACCAAATTAGAACATGGAGAATTCCCGGTCACAGGCAGTCTCGTTATCTGGAGGCATTAATAGACTTGTAGCTTGCCGACGAGTAGAGCACATTTCCAGCACACTGTCATGTGTTGCACCCTCTAAGTCACCTAAGGGTACATTTGTCTCCCGGGCAATGTACCCACCTATAACTCTCAACCCGCGGAAGGATAACTGGATGGTCTACAGGGCTTGGGATTTGGAATTCTCGCTTGCATCTTGTTAGTAATTAGGCTTGTGATAATCCTAGTTAGTTAACATAGTAAGCCGTAGACTTGCTTGGCCGTTGTGAAATGGATGTGGTCCAGCCCTGTCTAGTCTTGTCTAGAACTTGTACTTGACTTGCCCTGTACTTGTGATGTTTCTTTTGCTTGCTCTCTGCAATAAATGGTTAGTGACGAAGAAACTATTCAGGCGAAGGGGTACAATCCCGGTCCTTGTTTGGTTTAAGGATTGTAACCTGGCTCCCGGAATGGCTCCTAAGTCCCTAGTCGTATATTGTCATGACGCGTTTTCTTTTCTTTAATGCTTTTCTTATTTCATTTTATTCTGATATGCTGGTTTTGTTCTTATTTGTGGCCTCCTTTGTGGCACTTGCTCTTTCTGGGGTTTGACCCAGCTGGTTTTGTGTGGCCAGATTTCGGAGCAGCTCCCGAGGATCTACCAAGCTTCCAGCCCAATGGTGAACACTAGACGGAACCCGGGCTACGAGTGGGTCTTCCCTTTTTGTTTCACCCACTCATATGTAAATTTATTCTTTTGAGGCGTTTGCCGACGAGCACCTGTTAGCTCGATGCACATTTACTTACTGTCTGCCTACGGGCTGTAACATGATTAACAAATCCTAGGGTTGATCATGTATGACTGAACTCTTGCTAGTCCTATCATTTTGTACGACTAGCTTCATGATCATCCAATATGTAATATTTGGGACGCCTTATATATATATATTTGATGCTCTAACATCTTGTAACTCTGTTAATTGCTTGAGATTGAGACAATAGGCTTGACCTTAAGAGACTGCTGGCTTGTAGTAAACCCTCATATCTAGACAGCCGTGACCGTATAGTTGAGATGTATTCTATTTCAATATACGTAGCTGGCTGTGTCTGCCCCCGCTCTCCAGTATTTTCTAAACTGAAACTGAGCCAATTTTTTTTTAAAATCGAACCGAATCTCTTATTCTGCTGTGTTATGTTATGTTCAGTTTTTGGTACAAAATCGAATAATGCTGACCTCTAGCTCTAGCTCTAGCTCTAGCTCTAGTACCTATCATTTTATAGTTTTGCTTGTGAGTAGTACCACTACACGACTGACCTATAGGCGAACTCGCTGACTATATTGAACACGCCTCTCTAAGTAGCTTGGAAGCAAGAAGAGTGCATTAGTGCAAAACTCTACTTATTTAGGATTAACATCCAGGTTGTTAGGCGTCTTCGAATGGTTTTTCAAATAACAATTGTTGAATTATTTTTTTTTTACCGTACGGATAAAATCTTTAGATTATCTAATTTTTTATCAAATTTTTGATCTAGTCTAAACGGTAAAAAAGATCCAACTACTACAATTTCAAAAACCTTCAAACTGAATTGTAGCCCGACCTTCGGATCAAAATAATATTTACCTTCTTCATATATATATATATATATATATATATATATATATATAAATATATATATATATATATATATATATATATATATATATATATAGAGGAAGGATAGGTATCCCCACAATTTTTGCATCTCCATGCATCCCCATGTTCACATCCGTTGGATGTGCTTTAAGTCATCTAATCTTAACCATTGGTAAATCAATGGTTAAGATTAGATGACTTAAAACACCATCTAACGGATGTGAACATGTGTATATATATATATATAGCCTAGCCTAGTGGTTAAGAGAGATGCATGCGGCCCGAGTGGTCAGGAGATCGATTCCTGGTGGGAGCGTTCGTCACATTTACCTCTTTCAAAAAAAATTATATATATATATATATATATATATATATATATATATATATATATATATATATATATATATATAATCAGGATCTCTGCTATAAATGTTTATGATAACAATCATATATATATATATATATACACACATATAAGACTGGATCCGGACACAAAAAAAAAAAAAAAAACAAATGTGGTCCATTGGGAACACGGGGGCTCCCCAAGTAGTGGAATGGGTTCGAGCCCCCCCTTGGGCGCTTGCTGGGTGGCTTCGGCCACCGGCGCTCCAAGGCTGGATCCGGATATATATATATATATATATATATATATATATATATATATATATATATATATATATATATATATATATATATATATATATATATATATATATATATAAATAAGAAAAAAAACAATATATATATATATATATATATATATATATATATATATATATATATATATATATATATATAGTAACAACTTTATAAAAATTAATGAAATATTTGAGGCTACAAACTCTCAACCCTCACCACCGACCCCTACGACTCAAACCTTAGAACAACGCATGACGGAGACATCCTCCTGAATACCAAGTTCTAAGGACTTGACCGTATTACTTAAACCTTCAAACTCCCTTCTGTTCCTTTCCCGCCAAATGTGCCAGACCGTACATTGCAGTCTAGCCCTGGCCCTAGCATATCCCTGGTAGTTGGAGATCTTGAACCTCTCAATCCCTAAAATAATTTCCTCCAACGAACTGGAATAACTGCAAGCAATGCCGAGAATCCTACATTGACCCTGCCAGACACCCCAACTGAAATCGCATTGAAAGAAAAGGTGAGTGTGGGACTCTAACTCCCTGGAGCAGATAGGACATAGCTGGTCATCCACCCTTAACCCGAATCTATGTAACCTGTCTCTTGTGAGAAGCCTCTTCAACAAAACTTTGTACAGACAGTGATTGAATTTAGGGGCCACCTCTCTAGTCCAGATAATACTGTACCATCTAAACTTCTCGCGCCTATCCCTGAACCTGTCATAGACCTTCTTCAACGAGAATGTGCCGTTATCCGAGGCTGTCCACGACTCGTAATCTTTGAAGGCTTCTCTGTCAATAGGAATCCTATGACTCTCGACCATCTTCCAAAAACAGAACCCGAAGGAATGAACCATGAACCATTTCGAACGAGGGAGCTAATCTTCTCGGAAATGTTCCTGAGACTGTGTGGATTCAGCTCGGCACGATCCGCGATACTCGACTGCTCGATCCAAGGGTCTGTCCACACATTAGTCCCAGCACCATCGTAAATGACTCGACGAATGCAAGACTTAAGCCTCGTCCTTTGCTGCAAAATTGCTTTTATTGTAACAGAGAAGTTGGAGTTACTTTGCACTGTCCAGAAGGTCTCGTTTCTCAAGTATTTGCCTCTCATTCAGGAAGCCCAGAGGGAGTTGCCATCAATGAATCTCCACGAGAGCTTTAAAGCAGCCATCTCCCTGAGCGTGGACAGGGACGGGAGCCCCACACCGCCCTCGTCCTTCGGACGACACAGCTCCTCCCAAGCCACAGCCTGAACACCACCTTTCCAGATGAATCTAGCACACAGAGACTCAATCCTCTGAATCGTTTGCTTAGGGAGGAGGAAAACCTGGAACCAGAAAGCAATCATAGAGTTAACCACTGACCTGACCAGCTCCAGACGACCACCGAACGAAAACAATTGGGCTTGCCAACCTTCAAGCCTGTTCTCCACCAATTGCACTAGATTATCGCAATCCGAGTGCCTAACATAGTTAGTGTTCAGTGGCACCCCGAGATGTCTAACAGGAAGGAACCCAATGTGCACCTGCAACATAGAAGCCCATCTAGTCTTCGCAGCACACGTCCTGTTGAAGAATATATCACTTTTGTCTTTATTCAGCTTCAACCTAGTGGCCATCTCGAACTTGTTCAGGATATCTAGCAACGTCTGGATCCCTCCGTCAGTAGGCTTAAAGAAAACTAACAAGTCCTCTGCGTAGATTAAGTGAGTGATAATAGGCTTAACTTGCTTGTATATCGGGATTAGCTTTCCCTCATGAACTGCAACCTCCATTAGACACGAGAAGTATTCCATCACCATCGAGAAGAGATATGCCGAGAGGGGGTCACCTTGTCTCAACCCTCTATTACTATGGATGAAACCCACCGGACGACCACGAACCATAATAGAGAAGGAAGGAGTAGAGATACATTCGAATATCCTACTAACCCACCAATGGTCGAATCCCATTGCCTTCATGATATGAATCACAAACTGTCTGTCGTCCGAGTCGTAAGCCTTCCTTAAGTCGAGCTTAACACAGGCTTTGTCACTCCCCTGCTTATTGAAGTCTCTCACGAGCTCATTAGCCAAGAGACTATTCTCCGCAATGCTTCTCCCCTTGATGAATGCTGATTGGTTCGGAGAAATCAGTCCTGGCAGTAGATTCTTCATGCGACTACTCATCAGGTGCGCTATAACCTTGTAGACGAAGTTACAGCAGGAGATAGACCTGAAATCATTAAGGGAGGATGCACCTGTTTCCTTCGGGATAAGCGATATGAAGGTGTGGTTGATTTGTTTCAACAACTTACCCGTACGGAAGAAGTCTCTGACCGCTTCAAGGAAGAGAATCTTCACCGTATCCCAATGCCTGATAAAGAATCCCGCCGAGAAGCCATCAGGGCCTGGCGACTTGTTGGATTTGGAGGAGAGAACAATGTCCTCGAGCTCCTTGAGCGAATCGACGTCGTGCAGCCTTGCATTGGACTCTTCAGTGATAAGTCGCTTGCAAACAACCAATGGTGGGACTTGCTCCTGAACATCCCCATTGTAAAGTGCAGTGAAGAAGTCGACAACTTCTTCCTTTAAATCTACAGGGTTCTCCACCCTCTTGCCATTCTTACCAATGAGCATGGCGATTTGATTGCGGCTTCGTCTAGCATTCACGATCCCGTGGAAGAATTTTGAGCAACAGTCACCATCCCTGAGCCAATCACATTTGGCCTTCTGCTTCAGATTGATTTCCTCGATCATACTGAGTTTACTGACTTGCTCTTTCAGTTTGGATTCGAGCTCAAGGCTATCCTTAGTAGGGGAGGACCGATTGATGCGCTGGATCTGGTCGAGCTGCTTACTAATATCACTCAAAGAAGTCTTCGGGAGACTGCCATGCCACGCCTTGAGGCTAGATTTGACGCTCTTGAGTTTTGAAGTCAGCCGAAACTGACTGAAACCAGAGAATGGAGAACGCCAACCGTCCAGCACGGCTTCGGAGTACCCATCCATGAGAGCCCAGGAATTATAGTACTTGAAAGGGGGGAACACTGTCCTGGGTCGCCTAGGAAATCCACCGTGAGCGGAGAGTGATCACTGGTTCCGGAAGGATGACCTGTGACACTAACGTCAGGGAATGAATTAAACCATAGTTGATTACCTAATGCCCTGTCGATATTGGATTCAATTCGATTCACTGATGATTGATTGCTCCAAGTCATCTCCATCCCGAGCCTGTGAAGATCGGTGATCCCAGCCTTGATGGCGCAATTCTGAAAATCATCGAGAATGAGATTCGGGACCGGCCTTCCTCCTCGTTTCTCATTCTTGGACATGGCGGCATTGAAATCCCCCATGAGGAGGAGAGGGAGGGAAGAACCAAGACCAAGACTGACCTCCACGATGTCCCTCCACATGGAAGTCCTGAGCTTGCGATCATTGAACCCATAGATTGCTCCCAACAGAAACTTTATACCACCTTCATTATAGAACTCCATCATAATCAGTTTCTGGGACTCGAATCGAATGGTGCCATTCTAAATGCTCTTGTTCCAGAGGACCCAAATCCTGGCCATATTGTTGAGAAATAGGTTATGAACAACATCCCAATTGTCTGGAACCCTTCTAGCTAGGATAGAATCCGATTTAATTTTAGATTCCAACACAATGACTATCGAACTCTTGAACTTCCTCATATGCTCACGAACACTTCTCCATCTACCTACTGAGTTGGCTCCCCTTACATTCCAGGCAAGGATCGACATTAATAACTGGATGGATGTTCCTTCAAGATTCTGACACTCGACCGTGAAGGAACGGCTGACTTGTCTGTTATGTTACTAACATTCTCCTTCCCTATCTTGGCACCCGGGTTGACTTTAAGTAGCAATGCTTCCCACTCTGGATTTGCCATGGTAAGACGGGACTCCTCATCATGACCAACCTCCTGTAAGCTACTGATCGCACCCTTGGCTCTGACTTAATTTGGTGTGTTCCTCTTCCGAACTTTGTGTTCCTTTATGGATGTTGGGGACTTAGTTTCCATGCTCTGATAGCTAGTCCCAATTTTTTGGGAGGATATACTTCCTTCTATGGCCAAGATCTTCCCATCAATTGAATCATGAGTTCCCAACCTTTTCCCAAGGATCGACAAGGGGGAACCTTCTCCTTCTTCCTGAGTGGTGATCTCCATACCCTGCCCAGAGTAGGGGATGACAGAGGCTGCCAATTCCTCCTCTGGTTCTCTATTAGCTTTCTGGAGTGGGACTTCTTCCCCGTTGCTGACTGACCTCCTCATCAGTTGATCACTACTTCTCTCGAGCACCATCGCAGGCTCTTCCATCTCTTCGTCTGGCTTGACTTGGTTAGACTGTGGTAAGGTTGGCTCGATGTTGGCAGGTTTGGTCGACTCCACATGTTGCTGATTCCTATGATTGCAGTTGTTAACTAAATGTCCGAAGCACTTGCAAATGTTGCACGACGAGGGAACCCACTCATAATCAACCTTCTGTGTGAAAACTTGCCCGCTAGAGATGACATACTCTAACTCTCTGGGCAACTTGACCCCAGCATTGACCTCCACAAACACCCTAGCGAATGAGATCCTCGTCTTCTTGGTGGTGGCCTCGTCCGCTTTGATAGGGACTCCGAGAAGACTCGAGAGCTTCATGAGCATAGGGATGCTCCAATATTGAATAGGGAAGTCTGGGAACCTAACCCAAATGGGTGCTGAGAGAAGAATTTCCCTCTCGCAATGGATGCCGATAGACCACCGCTTGATTATAACTGCCCTCCCATCAAATGTCCATGGACCGCCGTGAATAATTCGCTCCATATCCTCCGTCGTGCCAAATCGAACGAAGAAGAAACCATTTTCTCTCGAGAAAAACTCCATACTACCTTTGGGATGCCACACCCGATTGGCATACGCCTTGATTTGCCCACAGAACAGTTTGTTTCCCATAACATAGAGCACAATCGTATTTTTCCAATATTCCCCTGTCTCCTCTAGGTCTTCCCCAGTGAACTCTGCCACTGCTCTCCCTTCGATCTGGATTGGCTCAATGTATTGCATCTCGTCGGCTGAGGAAGGACAGTTGGCTCGGCACATCTCCGCCCATGTCCTCCCTGCCCTGGCTTGACCTTGTGAGGGAGATTCCTGGTTATTCATCTGCGGCTGGGGAGCTCCTGAAGGGGGAACATTAGGGCTGACCCTCCTCTTGCCCGTTAGATTTTCCTTCGGTTGAGAGGCTTGAGAGGCATCCATCGATTTTTTAGTCTCCCGCCAGATCCCAGTCGGCGCCTGAGCAGTACTTCGAATCTGTGACCATTGCCGATCCTTGCCCTCGCGGCCCTTGGAACCTCCCTCAACCCTATTTCTGATGCCTGGACGATGAGAATCCCTCTTCCCTATTGGCATGAAAGGGGGCTTGTTGGTGCTGGGCTCCCTTCTACGTCTTTGGATGGTGGTCCAACCCCTACCACTCTCCCATTCTTCAGTCTTCTCGTCCGCCTCCCTCGAACCACTGGCCGCGGCGCAGGGATCCCATTTTTTTGTTTCCTCGCCGCCGCCGGCGGAGAGCAAACTCGGAGACCTAGACATTTTTTTCATATATATATGCTTCAATTATATATATATATAGGAAAAAATATATATATATATAGGAAAATTCTACAATACATCCACCCATTTTGGATGTATCGATACATCCGAAATCTGGACCATTGGATGTTAATCCAACGGTTCAGATTAAATTCAGATAAAATAATATAGGAGACATCATTTAATGCTGATTTAGACTTTTGACCTGTTGGTAACTTGCTTTAGCAGGTCATTCTTTACTTTAATTTTTTCAATGAACACCCTAAATTAACTCATATTTACTCTCTCTTTCGTCCATCCAATTTAATCTGAACCTTTTTTTTGGGTTACAGGCCATGGTAGTCGTGGTGGTGCTGGTGGTGGTGGAAAGAGAAACGGAGATGAAGAAGGAAATAAGAATCGGTTCGGATCGCGTCGAACGTCGTCGAGCCCTCCTAGAACAACGAGGAGTACCAGCTGCGCCGAGAAGAATCGGTCCGCTTCGCGTCGGACGTCGTCGAGACCTCCTCGAACAAGGAGAAGTACCAGCGGCGCCGCTCTAATTTTACTGCCTATGCCATTGTCTGAAATTTTATTTTTCATTTAACAATTTAATATTTTATTAATAAAGCTACATGTCATGGTGGTGGTGGTGAACTGAGGACCTGCTTCTGAGGTCGGGCGGATTATTTTTTAACTTTTTTAAAGATAATATTTTCGAGGAGAATATTTTTTTGGACAGAGAATGGCCATTCCCTTTGCTTTTAACACGGAGAATGGCCATTCTCTTTGCTTTTAATATGGCGAATGGACGTAGAATGGTATATTTAGGACGGAGAATGGTATATTTAGGACGGAGAATGGACGGAGAATACGACGAATGGCCATTCTCTTTGCTTTTAATACGGCGAATGGACGGTGAATACGGCGAATGGACGGAGAATGACCATTCTTTTTGCTTTTAATACGACGAATGGACGGAGAATGGTACATTTAGGACGGAGAATGGACGGAGAATACGATGAATAGCCATTCTCTTTGCTTTTAATACGGCGAATGGACGGTGAATACGGCGAATGGACGAAGAATGACCATTCTCTTTGCTTTTAATACGGCGAATGGACGGTGAATACGACGAATGGACGGAGAATGGCCATTCTCTTTGCTTTTAACACGGAGAATGGCCATTCTCTTTGCTTTTAATACGGCGAATGGACGGAGAATGGTACATTTAGGACAGAGAATGGTATATTTAGGACGAAGAATGGTACATTTAGGAAGCCGACAAAAGCTCGTTCTCTCAAATCTCTTCTTTGTGTAAGTTAAATCCAAGGAGGACACAATCCCTAATTTTAGTTATTGCTTAGCAGAGTCTGCTTAGTTGTTGTAAAATTGTGGTGTTGCTTTTGTGACACTTTCATCTTTAATCTCATATTTTCTATGAGTATGTGTTCTGTTTGATTTTGATTTAGTAATCTTTCCGTAATTAGTTTTTTTGTTTCATCTAACAATTTAATATTTTTGTTATAAAGCTACAGGGCATGGTGGTGGTGGTGGAAGGAGAAACGGAGATGAAGAAGAAAAGAAGAAGTTCCGGTTCGCGGCGGACTTCGTCGAGTTCCTCAATCAAGCGGAATTAAACCTCTTATAGAGTTCCTTAATTGAAGTTGATCACGATAACCTTTTGTATTTTTCAAACGGATAGTAGAATCTTCCTCGAGCCCTCCTCAATCAAATGGCTAGTAGAATCTTCCTGGAGCCCTCCTCAATCAAACGGCTAGTAGATTGTTTGCTAGTCTCGAAATTTATTTGTCTTTCCATCTTCCTCACTTTTTGTACTTCTCTCTTGCTATATACAATAGTTTTCTTGTTTCATAGTACTATTATTCATTCTGAAATACATAGAATAGTTTTCTGAAATACAATAGTTTTCTTGTTCTCAAGATGTCTACTCGTGTGGTGGGAAATGTAGAAGACGTAGAAGATTGGATGCCAGCTCCAAATGAAACCTTCATTTCGAGTATGTTGCGCAAGATTGAAAAACATCTGTCGACGATTTCAGCTGATGTTGCATAGATCAATTCTAAGCTTTGTTCATTAGAAATTGAATAAATAAATTTATCTCGGCGTTTGGAGAAGTTTGAAGAATCTCCAGCTTTGAAGAAGGCATCTTCATCTAGAGCATTTAATAATGTGAAGGTGGTTTCCGTTGTATCTTCTTTCGATGAGGAGGACGTGGAGCTACAGTATCGTAGTAAAGCATTGGACCGAATACTCGCATTGTCCCCTATAGAAGAAACTGACTTTAGCAGTCCTTCTAAAAGAATGCGTAGAAATTTACATCCGGTCACACCATCGAAAAATTTAATAAGGGGTTCAACCTCGAAGCCTAGCAATTGTACTAGTGTTTCTTCGAGATATTACGACTATATTTTTGCAGATGATAGACCTGACGAGTAAGTAATATGAGTTTTGATTTAATTCCAACAGTTTTTTTCTCCTAATTTATTCGTTTCTTTTCTTAGAGAAATAATATCAACTTGCAATAAAAACTATGTGTCTCGGTTTGAGATGAAGACCTTAGCTCCTTTAACGAAAATTAGCAATGGGGTATGTATAGATAGTATATTTCTTCTTAGATGCCATCTATGTTTACTTCGATTCCATCGCTGACATTTTTAATGATTTATTCAGATTGTAGGTATTGTCTCTGCTCTTCTCACCGCGGAGGAACGGAAAAGAACCTCCAATAAAGATAATGTATGGTTTTTACCAATAAGGCTATCGGTGAGTGAGCATTTTATTCTTCAATGCATATGCATTAACAATTTTCTCGTTTGTTTGTCCTTCGTAATGTATTAATTGATGTGTATGTAGAAAGCAACGTTACCTCCATCCGATAAAAAGCCTCATGAAATATGGAAGAAGTTTAAATATTTTCAGGATTACATGGGATCTTTAAGCACTTGTAAAGAGGTATTAATGTATTTATGTTTAAATATTAATCCTAATTTTCTGAAAATTTACTAATTTGTTTTACCTAATTATCCTGATTCAGATATACATACCCATTCATTTGGGCGAACACTATACTCTTGCAAGAGTTCTGGTTAAAAAAAGGACTGTTGAAATTTGGGACTCACTTGCATCTAAAGATGATCCGATTCAAAGCAAAACAGTCATAAAAGAAATAGTAAGCTCATATTCATCAATTTTTATGAATTGGATACAAGATATGCGGTATACTAATACATATTGTATTATGGTAATTGTAGCTTTCAAATTTGGATCTCTTTCTCCAAGAAGAGATTTTGAAGTTGAGAGATGCTAGGTTCAGCTTTTCTACTTTTGCAATAAAACGTCCTTCTTATGTTCCCCGCCAAGGCAATTATGTTGATTGTGAGATTTTTGTAATATCATTCATGAAAGACCGATGTAGTCTAGACTACCGTTCTCTCGGTGTAAGTCTGAAAATATGTCGTCAAAAACTTCAACTTTTTAGAGCAATATTTTTGATGTTATGTTTGTTATATGCAGTTTAATGCGGGAAAGGAAAGACGCAAAGCTGCTGAATGGATTACAACTTCAGAGCACAATGAAGAGCTAAAAAAGAAGTCCAATCTGAAATGATTGAATATGGAAGATGATGATTTTTTTTCTTCTTCTTCTTTTATATCTAATGTATGGAAACCGCTAATGCATTATGTTCATTTGTTTTGTTGAGTTGTAATGACATTTTTGCCAAACGGCTTCGATTCTTTTTGATTAAGCAAAATCGTTTTTGTCCTTCAAATTAATATAATTAAGCAGAAATGAGTCTTTTGCCCTTCCATCGAATGACATTTTTGCCCTTCTAATTAATTCAAAACACCCCCGAACCCTTTTATTAAAAGAAAAAGAAAAAAGAAAACCGTTTCGAAGCTTCCTCTTCTTCCATACTCCACTCTGTACTCAAACCTAGGTCATTCTCCTCCAAAATCTTCAAACCTTCCTCCCCATTCGCAATATTCACACCATGTCGGCATCAGCGGCAGAATTATCACCGGCAGCATCACCAATTAGAGAAGATGCACCAGTTACAAAAAATCCAAAAGCGAGAGACGGAGAACAACGGAAACCCTATTCTAAGAAAGTTGCACAAAGGAAAAAGGAAAGAGTTGCTAAACAAAAAAAAGTGCAAGAAGAAGTGCAAACAGAAGGTATAACTTTGATTTTATGTTCACAAATTCTGTATATATTACAAGAAAAATGACATTCTCCGTCATAAAACGCATTTGAATGTTAAATTCTATTCACCGTTTAATTTGGAACGGAGAATGACATTCTCCGTCTAACTTGAAACGGAGAATGTCGTTCCCGGTGTTAAAACCCATAAGAATGGCCATTCTCCGACCTAATTTTTTGTTTTGTAGAAAAAAAAATCTGCTAGGAATAAGGATTCAAGACTTTTCTGTTCTACCTTCAAGCCAATGCTAAATCTTATGGAGGAGGTCAATCGAGATGTTGGCCGTTTACCTGAGCCAGTTATTGGTTCCTTGAAGAATACCGGTTTCTGGAATTTTTTCGAGATTTTCTACCAAAACAGAGTCCACGTCTTCGAAGTGGCCAAGGTCTCCGAAGGGCTTGAGAATTTAATTGCAAGTTACACAGAAGAAGAAGATGGTGTCGGGTGCTTTGAATTGAGCACCACTGTTAAAATCGTGCCAAGCGTCGAGGATATGACAGTCATATTCGGTCTACCGCTGAATGAAGAAAGCGATGATGATGTTTCTTACAGAAGATTGATAAAAGAAAAACAACAGCAGCCAATACGACCAGCATCATTGAGCCTGTGTAGAGATCACTTCACAAGATTGCTGGCTAATACCAAGGGCAAACACTCAGAAGTCACGAATAAGGAAGTGAGAGACAAGTTCTCTGAATTGTTACGACGGCTTCGTGGCGGAGATAACGATGTTAATCCAGATGATTTGGCCAAACTAATAATCTTCCACTTGTGTCAAACAGTATTCTTCACAAAGTCTGACGGTTCAAATTTGTCGTACAGATTCTTGGCCTTGGTAGACAGTGTGGACGTCATCAACAGTATATGCTGGCCAAGGTTAACCCTGTCATATGTAATGGATAGCATAAAGAGGAGTAGAAGCAAAACTGAACATGGGGATTACTCAATGGCTTTCCACAAATTGGAAGGTTGCACAATATACTTCCTCTATTGGTTTGCAGAACATAGTAAATTTGTGGAAAGGAAGTTCGCCCCAATTCCTGATTACCCAAGATTTTTCACATGGAATGGGTACAAAATCTCAAACTTCCTCAAGGACGAATATCACAACAAAATGAGATCGAAGATGATATTTAAAGATCTGGTTATACCTGTTGGGGAAGAAGAAGGGCACAAAAAAGATGAGCCATCTATAGAAGAAGTTGAAAAAGAGGGAGAGGAAGAACACCAAGAAGCAGGTGGGGATAATTTTGATGAACAACGGATATCACAGCATCATGAAATGGGCGCTGTGATGGACGACTCAGCAAAGGAATTGGAGGATTTGAGAAGACATCATTCTGATATTCTTGCGCAGAATGAAAAACTCAAAGAAAAGTTAGAAGAGATGGAGGCACAAGGAGCGCAGTTACGTGCAGCCAACTTTGAGAATGCCATACTCAAAGAAAAGCTGAAAGAGCTCGAGGCAGAAGAAGCACAACAACGTGCAGTCAACGTTGTAATGGAGGGCTCTGTGCATGAACTGGAGGATTTGAGAAGACATCATTCTGATATTCTTGCGCAGAATGAAGAACTCAAAGAAAAGTTAAAAGAGATGGAGGCACAAGGAGCGCAGTTACGTGTAGCCAACCTTGAGAACGAGAAACTCAAAGAAAAGCTGAAAGAGCTCGAGGCATAAGAAGCACAACAACGTGCAGTCAACGTTGTGATGGAGGGCTCTGTGCATGAACTGGAGGATTTGAGAAAGCAGAATTCTGTTCTTAAATCAGAGCTATATGCACAAGGTAAAATCTTTTCTATTTCAAATTTCTGATTTGTAATCTTCCAGGAGAATGACTATTCTCCGTGTATTATAACACGAAGAATGGCATTATCCGTGTTATTTGAAACGGATAATTGCTATTCTCTATCATTTCGATACTGGAAAGGTTATTCTCCGTGTAATTCCAAACGGAGAATGCTATTCTTCGTATTATATTACACGAAGAATGTTATTCTCCGTGTTAGGTTCACATCATACATTTTATTGTTGTTTGTTTTATTTCAGTGCGGACAACCGAGCAACTCAGAGAAACAAATGAAAGGCTCGTTGAGGAGAAAAGGGAGCTTCAAAATAAAGTTGAATCGTTTAATATTGAAGCCAATAAAAAGGATGGGAAAATTGTTGATCTCGAAGCCATGGTTGTAGCATTTCAGCGTGAGGAGTTTCAAGCAGCTGCTGAACTTGCTACTCCAAAAGAAGTCAAAAGAAGAGGAGGATCGGGGGGAAAGAGGTTAATAAAAAGCAATACAGTTGGAGAGGCTAATAAAAAGCGGAAGATTAATGCCGCTCCGAAATCCCGAGAAGACGCCAAAATGGCTGAATTAAAGAAGAACCGTGTCATACTAAGGGAATGCGATGAACTCTTACTTTGGAAACATGCGGATGAAGAGCTGAAGAAGCAATACATCGACATCGTAATTCCCAAAAAGAAGTCTCCAAAGTATGTATCAGAACCCTTTTTTTCTTTTGTTTTTTCTAAATTTTTTTCACAATTATGTAATGAGAATCTATCTTTACTAATTTAATCTAAACTAAATTTATGTGCAGTGATATTGTATACACATTTTATCCGGAAAAGGGTGAAAATGGAGTTTCAGTCCAGCTGTCGGCAGTAGACATGCAAGACATACTCAACTATGACGACATGGAGGCTGGCATACTGGACATAATAATAATGAAGCTGAGAGAAATTCAAGGCAGTAAAAGGTGTGCCCCGTCTAGTTCAAAGGACGTGCCATTGATCCAGAAGCAAAAGCCGGCTCCCCAATCACATAAGTGGTCTGCATTCATGATGGCCCACACATTGGTAAGAATTCAAATAGAAAAATCCATATTCATGTGTACACCGATGAAAAATGACAGAAAAAAAATTACTCATGATATTGTGTATTATTTTTGGAAAACAGACCATCGTTCAACGTGCCAATGAATAAAACGCAAAAGCCGGCGCCTTTGAAGACATTCAAACAGAGTTAGTAGACTTCGTCATGGGTTTGGAGGACGACATAGAGTTGCTATTCATCCCACTCTTTAATGCATCCATCAAACACTATACTCTGCTCACATTCAACTTTATCTCCTACGACTGGACACACTACAACTCCTTGAGGCAAAACACGTACGATAAGTGCAAGGTGGATGCAGAATTAATGAAGAACACCTTAGAGCCTATCGTCAAGAGAAAAGTTGATAAGATGAGGGAGAGATGCCCGGCGAAGATGGAGTATGAGAGCAAAGTGCTGAATTGTTCTCCAAATTGCCCACAACAACGGGCACCCAACTGCCTCTTGTACACGGCGTATTATATGAATATGTTGACGACTCCTCCCTTCGAAATACCTGGAGGAAATGATAATGAAACTCACCAGAAGATGACAACGATGAGGTTGGCATGGGCTAAGGAGTTGCTTTCAAGCAAATGTGTAACACGAACCAAGCAATGACATTGTAAAACAACAATGTAATTATGATGTAATTGGACAAGGAACTTCTGTCTTTTATAAGCTCTGCTTTTATAATATAATCATTTTTGAATTACATTTACATTGTCAAAACCACGAAAAGTTTGACTTTTATTTACATATGAAACAACTCGAACTCATGCGCCAAGTTGCAGTCATTTTTATAATAAGCTCTCCCAACTTCTACCATTTATTGGCAAAATTTAACAACTCGAACTCATGCGCCAAGTGGCAGTCACTTTTATTGTCATTAATACCAATAAATCTGCCATTTATATGCCATTAATACCAATGAATTCTTCCATTTATATGCCATTTATTTCTAATGAATCTGCCCCTTCGGATTATATTCTCCATTTTATTTGGAACGGAGAATGGAATTCTCCGTTTACTTAAAACGGAGAATAACTTTCCCGTTTAAATTAAATCGTTTGAGGATTCTATTCACCGTTTATTTCGGAACGGATAATAACATTCTCCGTCTGTCTTGAAACGGAGAATAACATTCCCAGTGGTAAAACACATTAAAATGTTCATTCGCCATTTTTATTTAAACGGAGAATGACGTTCTCCGTGTCTTTCGAAACGTAGAATGTTATTCTCTGTTTAGTTTGAAAAGGAGAGTGAAGATGAGCTTGATGAGAATATGACGAGGTTGGTATGGACTAAGAAGACTACAATGATGAGGTTGGTATGGGCTAAGAATTAGACTTTAAGAGAACTTCTGTCTTTTATAATGTCTGCTCTGCTGTCTTTTATAATAAAATCCTTTTTGAGTTACATTTACATTGTGAAAACCACGAAAAGTTTGACTTTTTGAGTTACATTTACATTATGAAAGTCTGAAATACTACATAAAATCCTACTATCAAGAAAAAAGTTGAATGTGAGCTGCGTACGGGCATCGCAGAGCAATGGAACTCCTTGAGGCAAAGGAATTCCTTGAGGCAGTGAGTTCCTTTGCCTCAGTGAGTTCCTTTGCTCGGAGGATGCACGATGAAGTGACTTGCCTCAAGGAGTCATCCAACAGTTCCTATGCTCTGACGATGCACGATAAAGAACATCTACCACGTGGACACGAACTAAAAGACGATAGAGAACAACACTCCTCCTTCACAGTCGAAGCTTTTAATTGAATTCCTTGAGGCAAATCACTTCATCGCGCATCGTCAGAGCAATGGAACTCCCTGAACAAAGGAACTCCATGCATAGTCAGAGCAATGTAACTCCATGAACAAAGGAACTCCGGGCATAGTCAGAGCGAATCAAAGTACGAGCACAATAAATCCAAACCCACACTCTGTCGGAGCGCTCGTACTTTGATTCGCTCTGACTATGCACGGAGTTCCTTTATTCATGGAGTTCCATTGCTCTGACTATGCACGGAGTTCCTTTGTTCAGGGAGTTCCATTGCTCTGACGATGCACGATGAAGTGATTTGCCTTAAGGAATTCAATTGAAAGCTTCGACTGTGAAGGAGGAGTGTTGTTCTCTGTCGTTTTTCAGTTCGTGTCCACATGGTAGATGTTCTTTATCGTGCATCGTCAGAGCATAGGAACCGTTGGATGACTCCTTAAGGCAAGTCACTTCATCGTGCATCCTCCGAGCAAAGGAACTCACTGAGGCAATGGAATTCCTTGAGGCAGAGCACCGTGCAATGGCATCCTTCTTCATCATGGAATATGTCGAAGAAATGAACTCCTGGCGGGCGCTTCGACAGAGCGTGGAACGATAATAAATCCAAACCCATGCACATCTCAGTCTTCTGAAGGACTTCACCACCGTGCATCGTCGGACCCATGGAACACGTTGAAGAAATAAACTCCTGGCTGCAAAGGAACACCGTACATAGTCCGAGCCAATCAACGTGCGGGCGCTTCGGCAGAGCGTGGGTTGGCAATAAATCCAAACCCAGGCACATCTCAGTCTTCTGAAGGACTTCACCACCAAAGCTTCTTCGAACGAGGAGATCGACAACCAAGAGGAAAGCGTCTTGCCAAGGCGGGGGATCGGTAGAGTCCATCTCCACAAGAAAAGCTAAGTGAGACGAGAACAAACTCTCTCTACACTACTGCCATTTATAGGCATGGAACAACTCGGACTCATGCGCCAAAAAGGCAGCCACTTCGAATTCAATTCAATTAATTTCCATTAATACCAAAGCATCTGTCCCTTCTCAAGTAAAGCTAAGTAAGACTAGAACAAACTCTTCCAACTACTGCCATTTATATGCCATTAATACCAATGAATCTGCCCCTTCGAATTCTGCCAAATTTGATACCCCCTACTGTATCAAAGTTTTTTTCTTGATACAGTAGGGGGTATCAAAGTTTTGATACCCCCTATGTATGACATGTGGGCCCTTCCTGCTTTATAAAATGTGTACACATGTATATATACACATAAATTTTAAGAGGGCCCACATGTCATACATAGGGGGTATCAAAACTTTGATACCCCCTACTGTATCAAAATTTTGATACCCCCTATGTATGACATGTGGTCCCCTCTTGCTTTGTAAAACGTGTAAACATATATATACACATAAATTTTGAGATGGCCCACATGTCATACATAGGGGGTATCAAAACTTTGATACCCCCTACTATATCAAAGTTTCTCTCCTGTATCAAAGTTTTTTCCCTTTTAAATGGGCCCCATACATAACTTACAAAAAAAGTATAAATAAAACAAAATTTTGTTATAGTCAAGATTTGAACCAATGACCTCTTAAATACAAGTCTAGCATTGTAACCACGACACCACAATAGCATTCTCCGTGTTTTATTAAACGGAGAATAGAATTGTCCGTTTTGAATTATACGGAGAATAGCATTCCCAGTGTTAAAAACACATTAGAATGTTCAATCTCCGTGTTTTATTAAACGGAGAATAGAATTTTCCGTTTTGAATTACACGGAGAATAGCATTCCCAGTGTTAAAAACACATTAGAATGTTCATTCTCCGTTTTAATTTGAAACGGAGAATGATATTCTCCGTTTCATTTGTAACGGAGAATTATATTCTCCGTTTTGAACTGCACGGAGAATGCCGTTCCCAGTATTAAAACGATTGAGGATTCTATTCGCCGTTTAATTTGGAACGGAGATCTCCATTTATTTTGAAACGGAGAATAAGATTTCCAGTGTTAAAAACACATTAGAATGTTCATTCTCCATTTTAATTTGAAACGGAGGATGAAATTCACCGTGTCATTTGAAACGGAGAATGATATTCTCCGTTTTGAACTGCACGGAGAACATATTTTCTCCATTTTTGATGTACTACGTTTTGAACTTGGAATTTGATATTCTCCATTTTTATCTAATTGTCTTCTCAAACTTTTGCATTGGAGAACATATTTTTTTATCTAATTGTCTCGTGTGAATGACATCTTGCCACATAAGAAAGACATTATCTTAAGTCAACGACGTTTCATTTTATTCTATTTGCTCTTTGTCACTATTTCGCTTTCGTACTTTACAATTACGAAAATTGTGACCCAATTTTTTACAAACTCTACATACTCTAGGCTTCGGGATAGGCTGACTTTCTGTAGGCTGGCTTGATTTCCCTTGAGAAGGCCTTCCTTTTGTTGCTACCGGATTTGGCTCTTTTAAAGCTTCATGCACTCCATGAACTGCATCAGCTACCATTTGTTCTTCTTCACCAATATCGGTCACCATTTCTTTCAACTCTATCAGAACAGACGACATCAACTCCGTTCCCCTCTCTT
This sequence comes from Iris pallida, assembly GCA_029216955.1. Taxonomy (NCBI): domain Eukaryota; kingdom Viridiplantae; phylum Streptophyta; class Magnoliopsida; order Asparagales; family Iridaceae; genus Iris; species Iris pallida. Next base: position 5,541,913 of record JANAVB010033020.1, on the reverse strand, counting down.
GAATTTTGCTTGATTTTTTACAATAGTATGTAAACAGATTAACTTGTTCATTAATAGCACCATACCTTCTGCTCTCAATACTGTCTGGGTGGATGAATCTTCTTTCTGGGCCAGGTCCGGAGAGATAACTCTCTTTGCAATCCTTGAGCCAACGAGATTTTATCAAGTTCTTTGGAATATCTCCAATTTACAATCTCTTCATTGCTGAAAAAAATATGCCTACAAGGAATTCCCTTGGTCTCCATCCACAAGCATTCACAATTTATGATGTTGTCGGCCGGATCAAATGTAACCTTCCGTTTGACACTGTTTGGCGACATATACTTTTGGACAGTGCAAACTTCTGATGTGATGATGGTGAACAGTATATGCATCAGAACGTGTGATTTCCTTCCTTACATCTATAAACACCGTTTTAGTATAAATTGTGACAAATTTACCTTCTATTACGGCCATGCTAGTTTGATTCACAACTGGTGTTGAGAGTTTGTCATTGACATGCTTACCCATCTGGCCGTAACGTAAGGCCGCCAAACCGTAGTCACAATTTTGAAGGGCCTTCCATAGTGGCAGCTTCTCATTCAAAACCTTTTCAGAAATGCGTTCATAGATTCACATCTATTTGTTGCAGTAGAACCGTCAAAATAATTACCACGTAGGAATGTGTCCGTCCATCGCTCCCTCGTTCTGTACAATGCAGTGGTCCACTCATTGTTCTCTACATTATAATCTGTTAGCATTTGCTGCCAACGGTTCTCAAATTCTTCGACTGAATAGTACCTGTTTAGAAAATATGGACAGTAACTAAAGTTGTGATATTGTAACAACAACATACTTCAAAGTAAAGTAGCAAGTGTGCGATGTACCTTTTAATCAGAAGACTCAGTTTATTGTGAAAACCCTCTCGGTGTACATGTTTGGCAGCATTGTTTAGGATATGCCATGAGCACGTTCGATGAACTACGCTGGGCATTAAATCCTCAATTGCTTTATTCATGGATCTGCAACAATCCGTGAGAACTTTCACTGGTAATTTGCCATTCATACACTCTAGGAATTTTTCTAGAACCCAAGAATAAGTCTCTACAGTCTCATTATGGATCATTGCAAACCCAAACACCCAAGTCATCGTATGATTATTTGTACCCACTAGAACCACCAACGGCATTTGACTTCTATTTGTTTTATATGTAGAATCGAATGCTAGTGAATCTCCAAATAATTCATAATCGAATCGACATGCACCGTCAGCCCAAAGAGATGGGTCAATCTGGAATCTTCGTCTACCTTGTACTCGTAGAAGAAATCTGGGTCACTGACCTCCTTAGATTGAAGAAATGTAAGTGTTGTCGTAGCATGAACATCGTCTAGTGCTCTACTATCTTGAGCTAGAGCGTTGTATAAATCCTTTCTCGTCCATCCAACCTTATCCCAGCCACCTTTCTTCTGGACAATTAAATTCCATATCTGTCCAGTTCCCATCCCCGATTGCTTCATAACTTAATTTCTTCCAACTCTGCGGGTGTTATCGTACGATGGGATCTCA
>JANAVB010033020.1:5367570-5530587 GCA_029216955.1 Iris pallida | reverse complement strand
TGATGTCGAAGACGAAGCTTTCCTGGATATATTGAAATTCTATCAATTGGAGAAACTGAACAAATCCTGTCTTGAGAAAATCTCCCAAACAATAGTAAGAGAATTTTACTCAAATCTTTCGGCTGAAAATAAAAAAGAAGAAGAGGATCAACCACTGGTGTTTCTGAGAGGGAAACTGATTAGGGTAAATGCTGCTGTCATCAATGAATTTTATGGATTTGATCCAGTTCCTGAGTTTGATATGAAAGATATTGATAATATTTCCATGACGGATGCAATTCATGAGATTACAGGTGTTTCAATGGGTGCCAAGACCCCTCAAAATGTACAAAGATTAATTAAAAACTTTGTATAAATTGTTGCATGCCTACGTATCTCAAACACTCAACCCTACTGGACATGAGTTTTCCATCCATCCCGAGAGAGTAAAATTTCTTTATTGTATGGAGAAGAAAAAAAGGATGGATATAGGTTCCTACATGTTCAGTAGAATGATGCATCTCGTGGGAAAACCAACTGCAAGGACAGCTCTCCCTTTCGGAGGATTTGTATGCTCGAGGGCTAATAAACATTCTGTCCCAAGCTTAGCAGGGGATGTTTATATTAAAAACAAAGGCCCCATGAGAAAACTAACCTTCACTCGAATGTTTGGAAAACGGGCAGCAGCTGCAAGCAAACCATCAACATCTGGAAAACCATCAACTTATGGAATAAAAAACACTAAGGACAGGATTGATGATCTATACAATTTTGTTGCTGCAAACTTTGAGAATGTCTTCAAAGAGATGAAGACTATATCCGACAACCAGAAATTGATTCTGGATAAGATTAACCAGATAGAGGTTGAATTTGCTGACCAAGAATAAGATTTTCCTTCCCTCGTGAAGAAGGTAAATGGGGATAGCCCAAACTCTTATGTAAAAATACACACTGTGCATATTGACACTTTAATGCTAGCCATCACTTTGATACTTCTATTTATGTTTCTGGATGTCATTTCTACATATAAAGTGAGTCCATACTGACTATAATTTTTTTTAATCCATCCCTCAAGGTGTAGGTGAAGGATATTTTGAGAAAGAAGAAGAAGTAGGAAAAAAAAAACAAGAAGAAGAAGATGGAGACGACTATGAAGATTCATCTTTTGAGGTTTGAATGTCTCTTATTTCAATTTGGAAGTAATATTTGACTTGTAATATGGTTCTGAATATTTGTTGGTCATAGCAGAAAAACTAAATTTTGTGTTTGAAATATTGTAAGACTAAACTTTTCGCTTGTACTAAGTGCATAGTTCGTAATTTGTTTTGAAAATGTAATATGGTCTTGAATTTAGAGTAGGTCTGATATTTATTTGGATTATTGTATTGTGAATTATGCAGGTTTTATGTTGAATTACTAACGTGGATTGGGCAGATTACTGTAACGTGAATTATGCAGTTTATTGGACTTGGAATGAAGTATACTTAATTTGATTATGATTTTTTGGTTGAAGCGTTTATTTGGTTGACAGTTGGCCTTCATAGATGATATTGATATTTTGGTGTATTCCTTTGATTTGCAGATGTCCATCACAGATTTCATGTGTCCTGGGTGCATTGCTAGGGTTTACAGGTGGCCTCATTACGGATGCATTCCTGGGATCACTAAAACTTTATTTGATTGTAATGTGTTTTGCTTTCTGTAAAAAATCATTACATCGATGCCATCAGTATGAATTCGATGCCAGTGCCTGTTCATCCCTTGTTATTGCTGAAGCAAAATTGTAATCCTGCCTGTTCATCCCTTGTTATTGCGGAAACATAATTGTAATCCTGCCTGTTCATCCTTTGTTATTGCCATCAGTACATCGATGCCATCAGTATGAAGTCGATTCCAGTGTAATGCATAATGTAATGTAAGAAAAATTCTCTTTGATAGTAGGTTAATTATATTCAAACATTCGCAAGAAATTTTGTTCAGCCATACAGTGGAAGCCTGATAAAATGATATTCGAATTATCTTGAAAATGATTTAATATTAAATGAATGTACTATGGTAAATGATATTAAAAATACTGTAAATATTTGGTGAAAAAAATATGAGATACTTGAACATTTCCAGTCCTAAATGTACCCTACTTTGTTAAAAGCACAGAGAGTGTCCGTTCTCTATTTTCAAAGAACGGAGAATGGCCATTCTCCATGTTAAAGGAACGGAGAATGGCCATTCTCCTTGAGAATGGCCATTCTCTGTGTTAAAAGCAAAGAGAACGGCCATTCTTCGTCCATTCGCCGTGTTAAAAGCAAAGAGAATGACCATTCTCCGTCCATTCGTCGTGTTAAAAGCAAAGAGAATGACCATTCTCCGTGTTAAAAGCAAAGAGAATGGTCATTCACCGTCCAAATAAAATATTCTCTTCGAAAATATTATCATTAGAAAAGTAAAAAAAATATTTCGTCCGATCAATACAGATTTTTTTTTAAATATGTGAGCAGATGATCCGCCCGACCTCAGAAGCAGGTTTCCTCAGTTCACCACCACCACCGTGACATGTAGCTTTATTAACAAAATATTAAATTATTAGATAAAAAATAAGATTTCTGACAATGGCATGGACAGTAAAATTAGAGCGGCGCCGCTGGTACTTCTTCTTGTTCGAGGAGGTTTCGACGACGTCCGACGCGAAGCTGTCACGCCCCAGAACCAGAATACTGGAGAGCGGGGGCAGACATAGCCAGCTACGTATATGAAATGGAATCCATCTCACTATACGGTCACGGCTGTCTAGATACATGAGGGTTTAACTACAAGCCAGCAGTCTCCTAAGGTCATGAACAAGCCTATTGTCTCAATCACAAGCAAGCAATAGTAATTACAAGATGTCAGAGCACCAAATATATAACAGCAAGGCGTCCCATACATTACATATTGGATGATCATGAAGCTAGTCGTACAAATGCCAGGACTAGCAAGAGTTCAGTCATACATGATCAACCCTAGGATCTGTCAATCATATTACAGCCCGTAGGCAGACAGTAAATAAAGATGCAATCGAGCTAACACTTGCTCACCGGCTAAACGCCTCAAAAGAATAATTTTTACAAATAAGTGGGAGAACAAAAGAAACCCACTCGTTGCCAGGGTTCCGTCTAGTGGTCACCATCTGGCTGGAAGATCGGTGGATCCTCTGGAGCTGCTCCGATATCTGGCCACACAAAACCAGTTGGGTCAGACCCCAGAAAGAGCAAGTGCCACAAAGGAGGCTTCACTTAGAAACTAAAACCAGCATATAGTAAGGAACATTAAAGTTAAATTATCAGAAATAACAACAATAATTGAGTACGAGAAAACCATTCAAGTAGCCAGACTACAACCCTTAAACCAAACAAGGACCGGGGTTGCAATCCTTCACCTGAATGGAAATCCGTCTCAAATACTATGGATAAGGTAATAAGACAATAAACGAAGAGAAGACACAGAACTGCTCCGGGAGCCAGGTTACAACCCTTAAACCAAACAAGGACCGGGGTTGTAACCCTTCGCCTGAACAGAACTGGACTCCTGATCTTTATTGTTAAGGCCATTATAGATAATCATGTTGCTGAAGTAAGATAAAACATGACAAGCATGGCACGGGGTACAAATAAGACAATAACCGAAGGGAAGACACATAACTGCTCCGGGAGCCAGGTTACAACCCTTAAACCAAACAAGGACCGGGGTTGTAACCCTTCGCCTGAACAGAACTGGTCCCCCGATCGTTATTGTTAAGGCAAGCATCAATAATCGTGTCTTGTCACGATCTTGCACAGGATCAGGATAAGACTAAGCTGGAATAACTTTATCCAATCAATCACGACCAATCAAAAGTACGGCTTGATACTTTAACTAGCTAGGGTTATCACAGGCCTAGTTACTAGCAAGATGCAATGAGATTATTTCAACAGCCACAAGCCCTGCAGACCATCCAAGTTATCCAGGTCGAATGTCCATTTATGAAGGATGCACCACATGACTGTATGCTGGAAGTGTGCCCTACTCGTCGGTAGGCTACAAGTCCACTTAATGCGCCCAGATAACGGGATTACCTGTAGCTGGGAATCTCTTTATGTGTATTGAATTATTCTAGTTTATTACTCTTAGTTAATTACAGTAGGTATCCCTGACTGTGGTACTCAGGGATCCCATCCTAGATATGATGCAAGACAATACTGGTTTATTGTGCAAACGCAATCATCTACGGTGTCCAGGTTAGTCATTCTTGTCAGGTCATGTCACGTTAGCCGTCGCAACAGCAATTCGAGATAATCATGTCAGGTATGCTTGTCCTGCCATGCCATGTTCAATTATTATTAACAAACCTATTAAATAAATTCATGATTATCAAGTTCATGACAAAAGGCGTAAGGATATAAAATGGGCGTAAAATATCTAATAAAATATCAATATACAGGGCTATAGAAGAGCCAAGCTTAAGGAAAATAAAACCAAAGTGACATGCTGACATAAGACCAAGTCAGCCAAGGCCATACGCTCAGTGCAAAAGTCATACGCTCAGGTCAGGCTACGCTCAGGTAAGCCTACGCTCAGGTAAGCCTACGCTCACAAAGGGCAGCGTATGAGGTCCATACGACCCCTTGTCACACAAGTGAGCGTATACAAGACATACGCTCCAAAAAGGCAGCGTATGAACTTCATACGACTCCTTGTCACACAAGCGAGCGTATGCGAGTCATACGCCTCCAAAAGGCAGCGTAGGGACTCCATACGACTCATGGCTATCCAAGTGAGTGTATGCAAGTTATAGGCTCCAAAAAGGCAGCGTATGGACTCCATACGACTCCTTGTCACACAAGCGAGCGTATGCGAGTCATACGCCTCCAAAAGGCAGCGTAGGGACTCCATACGACTCATGGCTATCCAAGTGAGCGTATGCAAGTCATACGCTCCAAAAAGGCAGCGTATGGACTCCATACGACTCCTTGTCAAGCAAGCGAGCGTATGCGAGTCATACGCTTCCAAAAGGCAGCGTATGGGGTCTACTACGCTGTGCTAAAGAGCGCGCGTAGCTCAGTGACGTAAGCTAAAAAGCTCGCGCACTGCTCACTGTCTTCTTCAAACAGCAGGAACTCTATGGTTGAACCCTAAGCTTCCAAAGTCCATAACTTGGTCAAAACAAGTCCAAATCCAACTTTCCAAAGGTCAAAATTGGGTAGAAGGAAATTCTCAACCACATGGAACCATCAAAACTTAAAAACAAGGGAATTTAATAGATCAAAACCATAAAAATATGAAAATGACTAAATTCTAGATCTACAAAAATCCAAGCTTCAAAATAGAAAATGACAAGTTCTAATGTGGATTAGAAAGTTGCAAAGAAGAGGTTAGAACAATAAAAATGGTAGGTTTCTTCATGAAGCAAGATTGCACTTGCCTAGGCTAGGGTTTTCTTGGTTGGTGGTGGAGAGTAATGAAGAAGAAAGGAAATAATGAGGAGAGAGAATGGAAAGAGGTTAATAAATAGGTTTGGTTGTGGTAGGTAGGGGGTTCACCCTTGGTTCATGATGAACCAAGGCTAATCAAGCCTAGCCGAACCAACCCAAGCCAACCCAAACCAAGATGAACCATGGCCAATACGAGATAAAATACGTACACGTATTCTTAAATACGTAATACGAACAACAGGCATTACAGAAGCAGACCGATTCTTCTCGGGGCAGCTGGTACTCCTCGTTGTTCTAGGAGGGCTCGACGACGTTCGACGCGATCCGGACCGATTCTTATTTCCTTCTTCATCTCCGTTTCTCTTTCCACCACAACCACCAACACCACCACCACGACGGCCTGTAACCAAAAAAAAATTTACGAAATATTAAATTGGATAGACTTTTGAGAGAGTAAATATGAGTTAATTTCGGGTGTTCATTGAAAAAATTAAAGTGAAGAATGACCTGCTAAAGCAAGTTACCAACAGGTCAAAAGTCTAAATCAGCATTAAATGATGTTTCTAAATCAGCAAGTTACCCATATATATATATATATATATATATATATATATATATATATATATATGCAAATGACCTCTAGCCTAGTGGTTAAGAGAGATGCATGCGGCCCAAGTGGTCGTGGTGTTCGAGCCTCAGTGGAGGCGAGTTCGCCACAAGTACCCATTGCTTCAAATATATATATATATATATATATATATATATATATATATATATATAATGTTCCGCCAATGATCCCTATCCTAGTGGTAGTGGTGAGGCATGCGTCCCAAGTGGTCAGGAGATCGATTCCTGGTGGCAGCGTTCGCCATAATTTTTTTCTTCATACACAAACTTCCAGTATAACTCAATTTTATCGTGGGCCGGCCTGCCTACAAGCTTCCTACTTTTCTTTGTCTTGAAATAACGAGAAATCCGAGGGTAGCAAAAACGTTTTTTTTTTTAAACTTTATAGTGTTTTTAGACATTTACCATGGCATTGGAATTATCGGTAAGTTTGAGAATTTAATTATTTTAAGATTTATCAAACTAACCATAGCCCAACAAGAAATTAGGAGCCCAATTACCGAATAGACAATACAATACCTAAATCCAACACGAACTCAACGCAAACCCACACAAAGCCAAACTCGATCCGACATGGGCTCGAGCTCAAACAAGCCTTTCACAAAATTCTTATCTGTCACTAAATAAACTCTATTTTATTATATAGATTACCTAACACAATCATACATAATTCTCACAAATTTTATGTTTTTGAAATAAAATTTTCCAGTCACCATAGCTATTGCTTCAATTATACGAGAGAGAATATATATATATATATATATATATATATATATATATCTATACATATATATATATATATATATATATATATATATATATATATATATATATATATATATATATAAAAAAGTTTCTTTAATCAAACTATGTGTTACCAAGAACCACACATAGCACTAAATAGAGAGCCGTCGAATACACCAACTACACCTAACATGTGAAATGTATGCATTACAAACATGTGAAATAGAAATGGATGCATAAGGATGTTACGTTCTGCCTGGAATACAATAATGAAGTTGAAAGTACAAGATATTCCTAAAGACATACCATCAGAGAAACTTCATTTACCAATTGGATAGATCAAGAAAAGATTAGTAGCAGCTGCAACTCATGATGTCACTTGGGCCGGGCTGGGCCGACCAGGACCCGGTTTTGATCCGATTTGACTGGGCCTGGACCAGATCAAGCTCAGCCCGAATTTGGGTGCAGGCCGGTCCGGGTCGGCCCGGTTCTCTGTACCCCGAATCCAGTCCGGACCCACGGCCCGATTTTCGACGGGCTGGATTGAACTGGGTCTGGGCCTTGCCGGGCTAGTTCAAGGTTGGACCGGTCGGCCTGGTTTAGGTTTAAAAAAACCAAATTTTTTTATACATTTAAAAAAAGTTTAAAATTGAAAAGAAATTTGGAAAATATGAAAAAAAATTTAAAGAACTTACAAAAGTAAAAGGAAATGATAAAAAGTTTATAAAAAGAAAAATAAAACTTTAAAAAAAAGTAAAAAAGATGGGAAAAATAAACTTAAAGAACTTTAAAAAACTGATAAAAACGAAAAAAAATTATATGGCATAACATGTAAAAAAGATGTCGCATGGCTTACAACTCAAGAACTACACAACAACGATGTTTCATACATTATGTTCTCTCCTTAAGATTAATTATATGGCATAGCAAGCATATGTTTATAAGCGTAAAATTGTCAATCTTAATATAGTAGATCTTACCCAATACTTACCGTGCAACCTTCCATGTCATTAACAATGATGTCAATCATAATACATAAATGTGCCATAATCTGTTTTCTTACACAAGACATTGTTAGCCTTCACAAAATACATATACATGTGTGTAAATTTGTCCTCACAACATGATATTAGCATGTAGTCTAACTATATGAAGCTCACTAGCAACAAGCCATATTGAATGATTTTTTTTCTGGAAAGATGGTGATCATTCGCGTGCAGGTAGCAAGCCCCACTGAATGTCCAAAAATATCCGTAATACGATGCGTCTTTCTAGTCCGGTAACAAGCACCACTAAAGGTCCCACAATACTTGTGGGTAAAGCATGTTTTACATAATTTTCTCCTAGGTCGAACTGGTTCGTGTGTCCTGATAACCGTTCAAGGAAAGCAAAACCTTCTGCACAAGTTGTCCATGACCATGCAATACGTGTGAACAATTTATCAACTATATAACACATGCATGGTACATAAATTGAACATAAAATACTACGAATCTCCATTCGATGTCCCGATTGACGACCTGCAGGTCCCAAATATATCGTCGCATCATGCCACACACATCCATACCTTACATGTTAACACGTCATACATCCTTACTATACCGTGACAACGTACCATGCCACACATCCATACTATATTGCGACACCGAGCCACATACTTACCATTATGCTTCCCAGCAAACAATCAGGTACATAACAATACTACGCTCCTCATTTACAGTATAAACAACAACACTATAATCCATGTGATATGTATCTAGCAATAGTCATATTAATCTCTTTAGTCTTGATTATTTTTATTAGCTGCAACAAACTCATAGCACAAAGAACCGAACATTAACATCAATTCATTAATGTGAAAGTAAATGAACGAAGGATCAAAACCACTACTCAACCGAGTAGATACCGAACAATGCCTCAGACAGACGATTTGATGTGATGCACGAAATTTTAATTGGTATAACCATACAAATGAGTCATGCTCCATAAACTATCTAATCCGACCGAATTAAGAAAGCTTGCATCACCGTTCAATATCTTGCACAAGACAAATCCAGACATCAGAAACAAATTAAGCAGCCAACATAATGCATCCATCCAGAACGAGACTAAACACCGATAACATAGATCTCTGAATAGTACATCTGCATAAACCCAAGTCCAACCATGCCTTCGAGCCAACAAACTAGCATAATGCACCACGCAGGACATAACACCATTCGGATGAAAGCTCGTGTGTATATAGTTGGCGAGTCCTTCGGATCAAAGCTCTCAAGTATAAGTATTTTTGTGAAACCCGTACTTTTAATTTGCATGTTAATTTTTATTTTATTAGAATAATGTTATCATTTTTAAATTGATAGATTAAATATTAAAAATTATTATTATTAGGTATAAAATTATTTTTCAAAATAAATAACATGGACTTTTGTCTGATAGCCCAGACCCGAATCCGAAATTGAACTCACCTTGAACTTAAAATATTAAGTTTTTAGGAGTCCTAAATAAGCTTGTACAAAATTTTTTTTCTAAATAATATTATTATTTTAGCCATTTTTCCTTAAGCCCATTTTACCAAGGTTTTATTAAATTTTGGCCCAAAGCCATTTCTTATTAAACCAAGCCTATAGTTTGAAGCCTTATGGTTAAAGCCCATAACCCAATAGGATTGTTTAAAACTTTTGAGCCCATTAAAAGTTTTTACCAAACCCAAAACCATTGGAAAGTTAGCAGATCAAACCCAAAGCCATTGGAACATTGGAACATTAAAATATTAACCTTTAGCCCAAAGCTTATAAGGCCAAACTCATTATATACTCTTAACCCATTAAGAGTAGAAACCCTTTAACCCATTAATCATATCAAACCCAATAAGCCACAAACCCTTTTAAGTGACCCACTACATTCCTTCATTATTTCCTATTTTGGAATGGAAGTTTCATTCCAGCTTTCATTTTGAGCTTTAAAAGCTTTAACTCTCTGATAAATTCCTTTTAGTGAGAGTTAAATACTCTCAGTTTCTCACTGACCCGATCCGCTCCCCAGCGTGCGATCAACGACCGCCGGCCGTAACTGCCGTCGACCGATCGTCTCCGGTAACCTCCTAATTTCCATCCTATTTAAACCCTCCTCCACTCCTATTTCCTCCATCATCTTCTTCCCCAAACTCTCAAACTCGTGCCCTAATTTTTCCCGAACTTCCGAGGCCGACCCCGGCGAACCGAAGCAAATCCCGGCCGCTACCACCCTCCCGAGGCCGGCGCCCCACCGGCGCAGCTCCCCGCGGCCCTTTCCCGACCGGACCCGACCCGACCGGCGCTGCCACCGCCCGATCCCGCCGCCGCCCCTTCGCTGTTCCGCCGCCGCTCCCCGGCGCTGACTTGTACGGCCCCTGTGTGCTCTGTCGACGTTCCGTTTTCATTTCCGTTTCTGTTCCGAGTCCGAAGCTACTCTTCGGATTCCGTCGTCGGTTTTTGGGTAACCTCTAATCCCGAGAATTTCCTTTAGTCTATGATGATATGGTCCAACCAAATTCCTTCGGGAAATTGGGTTTACGTTTACGCGTCCGTTCCGATATAGTTTCGGAATTTCCGATGGTTTCGGAAATATTTCTGTGATTTGGTTTTGTGGAATTATTTTGTAGATTTTCCGATATTTTCGGGAATTTCGTTTCCATTTCGGAATTTCCGAAGTTTCTTCGGGAATATTTTAGTGTTGAGCATTAGTTTTGCTTCTCCAATTTTGAGTTCTGTGGATGTGCTGTGGATTCTGGGAATTTTTCGGGTTTCCGATAGTTTTCGGAATTTCCATTTAATCTCGGGTTTTCCGAGGAAACTTTCGGGAAATATTTGGAAAACGGATTTTCTGTGGAATTATATGTATATTTGGGTTGAGATATTTTTGCAGGTAAAACCGGCGCATTTCCCAGTTTTTGGGTTGACCAAAATAGAGGGAGTGATGCCGAAATTTTCGGGAAAAATTATTAAATGATTTTCAAAATAAATTTTCGGTAAAATATTATTTTATTAATATTTTTGGGCGACGACCACATTGGTCAGTGGGCCCCAGCGAAATGCAAACGCACCGGTACGACCGGACGTTGAGGCAGAGTAGCTGAACATGACGACTGGACCAGAGTCTGAGACTCATATATTTTATATAATTTAAATTGGCAATTGTTAGTTTTATTATTTAATTATAGGTAATTTTCAAGACTAACAAGTTTCTTCTTATTTCAATTTGTAATTAAATTTGTAAGGGCATAAGCCCAGGCCTGTAATTAGTAGGAAGTAATTTTATTTTATTGGGTTGTATGAACGCGTAGGATTAATTTTAAATATTTATATTTATTAGAAATTCACGATTTTCTCATTTAAGAAAATATATTTTTATATATATAGTCATAAAAGAAATACCAATCTTTTTCCAATAAATTGGTAAATTACGAGTTTTCCGAAATAGAATAGAAATTGGAATTTTCTTTAAAATATAACACACTAGAAAAACGTGCTTTGATTGTGATGTTGGTATTGGTTAATGCAAGACTAAAATTAACTAGGAAAGACAAATAGAGAATTGTAACTAGACAGTTTGAGCTTGCTTCTGAAACAAGTTCCCGAAATGTAGGATTTCGAGGAAGAGCGTGACTATTCCAAATCCCGAAGTACCAACTTTTCAAACCAAGGAGATAAGGCAAGTACATTTTATGTAGATTTTACAATTATTTTCACAATTGTTTCATTGCAAGTTTAAACCACTGTTTACACGAACTCCTTCGGGAGCATTGATCGTATTGTTGGGGACTGGGGGAATAGTGTACTGGATATGACCAAATCCAAACTTAGGATAATGAATGTGTTAGCTTACCCCTCTCTCACACGGGGATAAGCCATACCGTATCGCTAGGATACAAATGTACCCAAACCGGTCATATTCTTTACCTATTCATATCACTGTACTGTACTATTTCAAAATTGTTCATTTTCAAACTGTTTAAAAATGCATGTTATAAATTGTCATTTTAATTGCTAAAATTTGCATGAACTGTACTTTGCTCACTCCTGACTGGAGACCAACATTTTTAGGTTACTCTGAGGTTGATCTTTCTAGAGTATCTGGTGGCACAGAGCTAATGTTCAACAATCCTGTTCGGTACCCGGCGGTACTACCTGACGACGATGGATCGGCGTCTCCTTAGATGCTGTTGGTGTTAGCTAGTCTTATTTCAGTTTTTGGATCTTTTAAACTTTTGTACTGGACAAGTTTATTATCGAATAAATGTTGTGGTAAATTTTAGTTTACTTGTTGTTGATTGACCTGCAATATGGATTACAGCTTACTGCCGCCGTCTCATCAACGGTGCAGGCTGGGCATGATCCGATTCGACCCAAGTATTTGGGGACCGGGTCGTGACATGTTTTTAGTGGTGGCCCATGCAGGTCAACTAAATCAACAATTTAGGAAAACTAGAAACAATTAGGAACACTAGAACATCAAAATTGCCACAACATAGGACCGATTTATATATGATAAATATTTTTATTATAGACTGGTAGGTTACCTTGCTTATGCTTGCATCCTAAACCTTCCAGAGAATGACCACTGACAAAACCAACTCTGCTGGCGATGTGGTATCATCTCCGGATCGAACCCCGCCTCTTCAGTCAAGTCAGAGCTTTTCACCCAACCAGCTGATTGATCATCCTCACCAATCATCCAGTGAAGTTTTCCCCACACTGGCAAATCCTACCTCTCCTCTAACAGGGTTACTTTTCTTTGAGGAAGTACCCACTCATGTTGCTTCACCAGTACCAGAGAACACCTCTCAGATGGTTGCTTTATTTCAAGAAATCCTAGAGTATCAGAAGGTTCAAGCTGAACAGATGGATATCTCGAGAGAAGTCATGAAGAATATCAACGACGCAACCTTAGCCATTTTAAACCAAGTTGGAGCGGAACCTCGTCCTAGGAGGGATACCCATGAGAATAAAAGATATTTGGGCCCTGTCCGACAACCATATTGCAAGAAGCTTTTGGCTTGTGCCTACTGTAAGAGACCTGGTCACCAAGCCAACATTTGTCGCAAGAGATTAAGGCAATGTTTGGTGTGTGGATCTGCTGAACATCAAGTTAAGGACTGCCTCTTATCTTATCATCGTATCGGAGCGTCTATTATGCCACAACCTCAGGACTCTATCCAACAGACCGTAGGAAGGGATGAAGCAGAATCAAGGATCATAGAAGAGGAAGAAAATGGAGATACCCAAGCAAGAACCAGAACCATGAAGAATAGTACTTAGGACTGCTGAGTAGTATTATCTATTAAGAAGCTGTAACAAGATGTCCCTAGATCAATTATGAGAGTTTTGTTGTAATTCTCTTATATGAATAAAAATCTTAGTTACATCTTCATGATAGAAGTTTTCCCTAATAGTTTCTGGATTACCCTATGCATAGAAATATTCCATTAACCTAGTACCTAGCTCCTTCCCTATGACTAAGTGATACTATAGAATCGACCTGAAGGAAGCCAAGGAAATGAAGGATTAGATCAATGGACTAAAGGTGTTGGGTTTCATATAAGACGGAGCTTCACTCTAAGAAGCATCAGTCTTGTTTGTATCCAAGAAGGATAAAACAATATGGATGAGAGTAGACTATCAGGGCACTGAAGAATTACTTTTTCTCGACTGATGATCTATCCAAGTTGAGTGAACTTAAGGGTTTTCGGAGATTAACTTAAGAACTGACTACCATCAGATTAAGATCATGAAGGAGTACATTCTCAAGACGACATTCAACACCAAATACTGGTAGTTGAATTTTTGGATCATGTCTCTTGGAATGATGAATACTCATGTTGTGTTCATGAATCTCATGAACAGAGTCTTTTTATGAGTAATTGAATCAGTTTGTTGTCTTTTCTTTAGATAACAAAAATCTGATATACTCAAGGACTGAAGAAGAACATGAAGAGCATCTGAGAAATTTCTAGGAACTTTGAAGAAGTTTTTGGTAAGCTATCAAGACATGAATTTTCTTAGACAATGTGGTTTTTTGCCATAATGTCACAAGAGAAGAAAATTTGATAGACTCTAGATAGATAGCCGCTGTGGAGAAGTCGTATATCTAAGTTCAATGGTTTCTTGGACTTGATGGGATACTACTGGAATCTGTGTAGGAATTCGCCAAGATTGCTGAGTCGATGATGAAGCTGACTCGAAAGAATGAAGAGTTTTGTCTGGACGCATTTAAGAAGCTGTAGAAGAAGCTTACCAATCCTTGCGCTACCCGCAGGATCCGGTGGTTTCACCATCTACAGAGATGTCTCAGGAAAAAGACTGGGTTGTATTCTTCAACAACATGGGAAAATAATTGTCTACATATCTAGGCAATTACGGACTCATGAGAAGAACTATCCCACACATAATTCGGAACTTGTTGTAAGTATCCTTGCTTTAAGGCTATGGAATTATTATGGAAAGGGAGTAAAATTATATACGGACTATAAAAGTCTGAAATATATTTCTACTCAGAAAGAACGGAATATTGGGTAAACGAAGACGATTGAAGCTGATATCGATGGTTTGACCAAGAAGCGGCACCTAGACATCAGGAAGTTGGGCTGGAGAGCATACTGTCTGAAGATAGAAGGATGGAACTAGATGCTGATTCAGTGTCAATAAAGCTGCAAGTGAGCTCGAGTCTGAAGAACAAAGTCAAGAAGACGCAGTTTCAAGACAAGGCACTTGTAAACTTAGAGATCAAGTGTTGACAGGAATATTTGGGAGTTTCTTTATTGCCAACGATGGAGCTTTTGAAGAATGGTAAGAGGTTGTATACCTTCTGGTGAACTAAGAAGCGCAGTATCCCACACACTCTAACCAGATGTATCGGGATGTGTGTACCATTAAATGGTGTTATGTAATGAAGAAGGACAAATTCCAAGAATGAGGTTAGGTATTCTGTCAACATGTGGAAATTAGCAAGATTCCTGCAGACGCCGGATATTTCGGAGTAGAAGTAGGAACACATAAATGGACCTTGTGTTAGGATTACTTTGTTCCTAAGGAGGGAAGATCACCAATTGGATTTTGTGTACTGACTGACCAAGTCAGTTCATTATGAAGTTGCTTTATTCACGAAAGAGTTGGCGGCAATGTGCAAGAGACACATCTACCGGATTCATGAAGTTCCAACTGACAGACAATCAAAGAAGTCAATCTAGACGTTTGAAGACATGCTGAAGAATCTTGCCTCCTGGAATCTGGAGGATCTTGGAAAGATCAATTATCTTTGGTAGAGTTTTCTTACAATAAATACCCAGTTAGCATCAGTACAACATCATTGAAGTTTTGGATGTAGTTTTCGTACATAACTTGCATAGGACGATGTAGAAGAAAGAATACTGTTAGATCCAGAGAGAGTAACTGGCGCAGCAGAGGAAGTGAAGATGATCAGAGACAAGCTATGATAAACAGAAGCACTGGGCAGACAACAGTTGTCAACCACTGGAATTTGTAGAAGAAGGCAGTGTCAGAGAAACCAGTAACAAGCATAGTCAGAGGTGAGATGAAGATCAGGCAAAGTTGAATCATTATTCCTATTTCTTTCCATACTCATCTGTTTCATTTTCAAATTTGACATTATGCTTATTAGCCTAGTTTTGCGAGCTATTCCTTTTTCAAGCTTGATCATGACATTATCTTATTGGAGGCCTCCATTAATATATTGTCTAATCAGAACCGGTGCAATGATGGTCTGATCAACCTCATACACTTTGGTTCGCTTTATATTTTATTTTGTCCCTAAATTATCTCATCCATGATTACCTTTAAAAATTCTTATTGTTTGAACCTGAATTGAACACCATACTCGTGTCTAATTGAATTGTGGGAATCCTGTCCTACCTGTCCTTAAATTTCGAGGACGAAATTTTCTAAGGAGGGAAGGTTGTGAAACCCGTACTTTTAATTTGCATGTTAATTTTTATTTTATTAGAATAATGTTATCATTTTTAAATTGATAGATTAAATATTAAAAATTATTATTATTAGGTATAAAATTATTTTTCAAAATAAATAACATGGACTTTTGTCTGATAGCCCAGACCCGAATCCGAAATTGAACTCACCTTGAACTTAAAATATTAAGTTTTTAGGAGTCCTAAATAAGCTTGTACAAAAAAAATTTCCTAAATAATATTATTATTTTAGCCATTTTTCCTTAAGCCCATTTTACCAAGGTTTTATTAAATTTTGGCCCAAAGCCATTTCTTATTAAACCAAGCCTATAGTTTGAAGCCTTATGGTTAAAGCCCATAACCCAATAGGATTGTTTAAAACTTTTGAGCCCATTAAAAGTTTTTACCAAACCCAAAACCATTGGAAAGTTAGCAGATCAAACCCAAAGCCATTGGAACATTGGAACATTAAAATATTAACCTTTAGCCCAAAGCTTATAAGGCCAAACTCATTATATACTCTTAACCCATTAAGAGTAGAAACCCTTTAACCCATTAATCATATCAAACCCAATAAGCCACAAACCCTTTTAAGTGACCCACTACATTCCTTCATTATTTCCTATTTTGGAATGGAAGTTTCATTCCAGCTTTCATTTTGAGCTTTAAAATCTTTAACTCTCTGATAAATTCCTTTTAGTGAGAGTTAAATACTCTCAGTTTCTCACTGACCCGATCCGCTCCCCAGCGTGCGATCAACGACCGCCGGCCGTAACTGCCGTCGACCGATCGTCTCCGGTAACCTCCTAATTTCCATCCTATTTAAACCCTCCTCCACTCCCATTTCCTCCATCATCTTCTTCCCCAAACTCTCAAACTCGTGCCCTAATTTTTCCCGAACTTCCGAGGCCGACCCCAGCGAACCGAAGCAAATCCCGGCCGCTACCACCCTCCCGAGGCCGGCGCCCCACCGGCGCAGCTCCCCGCGGCCCTTTCCCGACCGGACCCGACCCGACCGGCGCTGCCACCGCCCGATCCCGCCGCCGCCCCTTCGCTGTTCCGCCGCCGCTCCCCGGCGCTGACTTGTACGGCCCCTGTGTGCTCTGTCGACGTTCCGTTTTCATTTCCGTTTCTGTTCCGAGTCCGAAGCTACTCTTCGGATTCCGTCGTCGGTTTTTGGGTAACCTCTAATCCCGAGAATTTCCTTTAGTCTATGATGATATGGTCCAACCAAATTCCTTCGGGAAATTGGGTTTACGTTTACGCGTCCGTTCCGATATAGTTTCGGAATTTCCGATGGTTTCGGAAATATTTCTGTGATTTGGTTTTGTGGAATTATTTTGTAGATTTTCCGATATTTTCGGGAATTTCGTTTCCATTTCGGAATTTCCGAAGTTTCTTCGGGAATATTTTAGTGTTGAGCATTAGTTTTGCTTCTCCAATTTTGAGTTCTGTGGATGTGCTGTGGATTCCGGGAATTTTTCGGGTTTCCGATAGTTTTCGGAATTTCCATTTAATCTCGGGTTTTCCGAGGAAACTTTCGGAAAATATTTGGAAAACGGATTTTCTGTGGAATTATATGTATATTTGGGTTGAGATATTTTTGCAGGTAAAACCGGCGCATTTCCCAGTTTTTGGGTTGACCAAAATAGAGGGAGTGCTGCCGAAATTTTCGGGAAAAATTATTAAATGATTTTCAAAATAAATTTTCGCTAAAATATTATTTTATTAATATTTTTGGGCGACGACCACATTGGTCAGTGGGCCCCAGCGAAATGCAAACGCACCGGTACGACCGGACGTTGAGGCAGAGTAGCTGAACATGACGACTGGACCAGAGTCTGAGACTCATATATTTTATATAATTTAAATTGGCAATTGTTAGTTTTATTATTTAATTATAGGTAATTTTCAAGACTAACAAGTTTCTTCTTATTTCAATTTGTAATTAAATTTGTAAGGGCATAAGCCCAGGCCTGTAATTAGTAGGAAGTAATTTTATTTTATTGGGTTGTATGAACGCGTAGGATTAATTTTAAATATTTATATTTATTAGAAATTCACGATTTTCTCATTTAAGAAAATATATTTTTATATATATAGTCATAAAAGAAATACCAATCTTTTTCCAATAAATTGGTAAATTACGAGTTTTCCGAAATAGAATAGAAATTGGAATTTTCTTTAAAATATAACACACTAGAAAAACGTGCTTTGATTGTGATGTTGGTATTGGTTAATGCAAGACTAAAATTAACTAGGAAAGACAAATAGAGAATTGTAACTAGACAGTTTGAGCTTGCTTCTGAAACAAGTTCCCGAAATGTAGGATTTCGAGGAAGAGCGTGACTATTCCAAATCCCGAAGTACCAACTTTTCAAACCAAGGAGATAAGGCAAGTACATTTTATGTAGATTTTACAATTATTTTCACAATTGTTTCATTGCAAGTTTAAACCACTGTTTACACGAACTCCTTCGGGAGCATTGATCGTATTGTTGGGGACTGGGGGAATAGTGTACTGGATATGACCAAATCCAAACTTAGGATAATGAATGTGTTAGCTTACCCCTCTCTCACACGGGGATAAGCCATACCGTATCGCTAGGATACAAATATACCCAAACCGGTCATATTCTTTACCTATTCATATCACTGTACTGTACTATTTCAAAATTGTTCATTTTTAAACTGTTTAAAAATGCATGTTATAAATTGTCATTTTAATTGCTAAAATTTGCATGAACTGTACTTTGCTCACTCCTGACTGGAGACCAACATTTTTAGGTTACTCTGAGGTTGATCTTTCTAGAGTATCTGGTGGCACAGAGCTAATGTTCAACAATCCTGTTCGGTACCCGGCGGTACTACCTGACGACGATGGATCGGCGTCTCCTTAGATGCTGTTGGTGTTAGCTAGTCTTATTTCAGTTTTTGGATCTTTTAAACTTTTGTACTGGACAAGTTTATTATCGAATAAATGTTGTGGTAAATTTTAGTTTACTTGTTGTTGATTGACCTGCAATATGGATTACAGCTTACTGCCGCCGTCTCATCAACGGTGCAGGCTGGGCATGATCCAACCAGTAAAATTAGATAAAAATACAACATGTCCGTATCTTCATGTAAAAAAAAAATAACCGAAAGGAGAAGGAAACAGAAATTTCGAAACTAAATGAATGCATAATTTCTGTGTCTGAGGAAGAAGAAAGAGCATGATCCTGCTGACGACCTTACTGCTGCCAAGCTGCCGATGGACGAACATAAGTTCTTTGCCTTGTGTCAGATACATATCAAACACTCCAAAATATATAGAAGTTGCTGTGTCCTAAATGCGTCAGGTTGTATCCTCTTTGTGAAACCATATAACTTCCTTTTGTTGTAACATCGGTACTGTCATTTGGAAACCTGAACTTGCGGTACAGGCGAGCCACACTTACACCAATAGTGAATGAATGTCCATAGAACATGATTTTGGAGTCCGAAGACACTTCAATCCGATTGAAAATCAACAATCTATAGAGCCCTACTACGATCCAAATGGGATTTGTAAAGCAAGCAACAACTCTCCAATTGCACTTCTTTTATTCACCGATTTTTCCGCCACAAAAAAAGGAGGGGAAGGAAAAATATTTTGTTTGTCTATGGGAAAAGATATAATTATCATTTAGTCTTTGATTTTTTTTCAAATCATAATTGGTACTTACTATTTAAAAGGTAGTTGGCTAATTTCTCTCACAATCCTTTCAAGTCTCTCAATTTTTTCTCCCACTCTTGGTAAATATTTTTTTTGGTGGACCCATGTAAATTTTTCTTCCAAATTTCCCTCCTCTTTTCCAAACGCCCCTAGTTTTATTTTTTGTATTTTTACCTCAACATTTTTCTTCCCCCTCATTTTTTCATATTCCTAAATAATACCTTAGTCTTAAATAAAAGAGGGTAAATACAAATAACACTGGCAAAATGTATAAAATGGGAGGTTGTAGTAATTAATTTAAAAATGAAGAAAAATAAAGTTATGAATAGTATGTGTGTTTGGGTTGGGTGGGGTGGTGGTATGTGGACATGTCAAGTGGGCCGGGCCGGCCTAGTCCTGCACGAAATATTGGCCCATGTGCCGGCTCAGTCCGTTTAATCATGGATCTGGACTGGCGCAGTCCAATGTACTAGGTCGTGTTAGGTCATATATATTGGCCCATAATACAAGTCTGGTATTGCATGGTCTGAAGCCCAGGTCCGGTCCGGCCCGACCCGAGGGCCATCCCACCCAAAGTTTGAAACTCGAGGAAGCCAACTGGTAGGTTGTGCTTTTAATGTATCTTAAATGTTGCTAACCATTACACTTTTTGAAATTTAAACTTCATTCATAACTTAGCAACAAACTATAATGTTACTAACCATTGTTGATGGTCGTTGTTAGTATTCAATAATGGATGTATTGTAATGTCCCGCTCCGCACGGTGCATTATAGTGAGTCGTTGACTCGAGGAGTTGCATTGAACTGATGAAGTATCGATGCGAATCGATGTAAAAGCCTAAGTTCGGTTGGAACCAAGTATTGACTTCGATTGATCTGGTGTGCAGGCTATGCTTTTGTGCCGGATTGCAAAGGGTCGACATTTTGTCTTGTTCGAAATGATGTCCGCGAAACCAAATCATCGCCTTGCAACGGATTATGGCATGGACGCGGTAGGCCGAATCAGTCGAATAGTTCAACGGGATGGCTAAGTCAGAAGAGTTAGCTATGCAACCAAGTTATGGAATCGAGCCGCATCAGCTCGGCAAAACGATAAGGCGTATCGGCTTAAGGTGGGCGGGTTCTTGACTCTCTCTCCCTATTCCTTCACGTCTAATAAAATATATCCTTGAATGCGTAAGTTTCTATCAAGTTAGCGAGCGTGACTCGAACGGTTAAGGGTCTTAGTATGTGTTGAAAATTAAGATAGAACATTGAACATCGAACAATTGAAGCGACGTGCATCAAGTGTACGGGTCGCGGTAGGGCGGTGATGGTAAAACATTAAAAAGTAATATCGAGATGTGCATCACGTGCACGACTCCGAAAATATTGAAACACTAGACCTAGAACATTAATTATGACGTTAAACGTGCCCTCGTGCACGGAAGCTACGAAATAACTAAGTAACTACGGAACTACTATTATGCGAGCAACTTATGAATGGAATGCGTTGAACATAAGTACGAGAAGTCTAAGCCGTTGGGCGTCGTACATCAATACAGATGTGTTGGGAGCATAATGCCAATGGAACTTGAGATAGAGATAACATGAATATTTTTATGTAACGTGAATATGTTTTACAGAACATGATTATGTTTATGGAAGGGATTATGTTTATGGAACGTGTGACTTGTTGGAACGATATGACTTGTTTGCTATGGCGCATATTGCATGGTCAATGGACTCGGATGGCCCGTGCACGGGTGCTGCTTTCCTCGGACGGTTACGACCGGGGCACCGGGACCGTTCGGCCCATGAGGGAATTATGTATGGTATTTATGGTGCACATCATTAGGACAGATTGCGACCGGCCAGTGTTGTGATAAGCTATGATATCAGTAAGTTTACGATCCTTCAGGTACTGGGCTAGCAACCCGTACTGGAGCGATCATAGGCTTACACATAAGGATGCCAAGTCCATTACGATGCGAAATACCGTGACCTTCATATAGATAGGGCTGGTGGACTGAGATTAGAGTTGGGTGCAGGCGCAGGACCTGCTACCTTTATGCATTTGTCTAAGTATTGTTGGTTGATTATGTAAATTGTATGATTGGTCATGTAAAGTTCTAACCATTGCAGGCTAGGGAAAATGGGACGGAGATGAGCACGTTCACTATGTTTATGTTCAGATTATGTCTAACTGTATCTGCTACAGGAACACGATGTTGGACACATTTATATTAAGTTGTTATGCTTGAATATTACTATGAAACTGATCCTAAGGCTAAATAGAAAGATCACTAAATAATGTTGCATGTTTCACTAAATGTACTTAGTGTTTGGTTTGGGTGCGAGTGGGTCTTGATCAGTGCAGCGAGGACGAAAGCACTAATCCCCCACTAGTTTGCTTGCAGGTTCAGGTTATGATCAGCTCGGGGCTTGGTTTGGACACGCCGAGGCATGGAGTCCTTAGCATTTCAAGAGGAGCTACCGTATAGGCGTTCAGACTTGCAACATGCATGGAGGTGTTCGGTCGAAGAATACTTGTTGGCTATAAAGAGGTATAATATATGGAACAATGTAATCCTTTGTGAGCTAGAGAGATCAAGAGCATTGTAGCCAATTGGCATATTAAGTTTGGCTATTTAGAGCCCTTTGTAATCTTCAGTTCGTTATCAATGAAAGATATTCTCATTGTATACTATGTTTCCTTCCGCTGCTTATGTTATTAATTTGAGATAAATACTATGTGAACCTGTTATCTTGCCTTGCACGAGCGCAACTCCAGGCTCGTGCGATATCACGCCCCAGCGAGGACGATGATTCGGGTGAAATCTAGCGAGGACGAGCAATTTCCCGGATCGGGGCATGACATGTATGGCTTAGAGGCCGAACATTGTTGCTAAGTTAGCCAGCCAGAAGCCATGTTAACCAACTAGTACGTATAGCTTAGTCTTTCCAGTTGGCCTGACCAAAAGCCAACTTGTAGTCTTCCAAAGTCCCAGTCTAAGGACAAGTATTCAAAAATGGTGATTTTTTTGGGCTCTAGGAGGTGTTGTAAATAGTCAAGAATTTGTGAATACTGCAAGTAGTTTTATTTTTTGTATGATGGGCCAAGTCCGATCCGGCACGACCAGACCCAAAGTCCATCTTGCCGTAGGTCATGTCGGACTGGACTCATATTTTTACCCTTAAGTTCGGTCCGACCTGGCTCACTATATTGTACGGGCCTGTGTGGTCCGGCCCAAATTCGACCCGGCTCACCCAAATTCGGATCGGACCGGCCCATTTATGTCATGGCCCGATTCCACAGAATCATTTCGCTCTCGCTTCAGATTCTGTGGAACCGTTCGTCCTCGCTTGGACGTGATATCATGTAAGCCTAAGTTGCGTTTGCATAAGGCCAAGACCTGTACAATGACAAGATGGACAATAGCGCAGAGAACAAAATACAGATATTTGAATTAAACACAAGGTAGCAGAAACAAGTTATCTTTATTGATATTGTTTTGAACATATTACAAAACTCTCATTTCTCTCTGATACATGCCATACATGGCTTACAAATACTCAAAAACTTTATAGAGTGCAATGATCTCATTCCATACATTACATCCCTTTATATTTAAAACCAACTCTTGCAGCAGAGGACTGTCTCTTGAAGAGAAAATCCATCGCCTTGCATCTCTTCTGATTTCTGGTTCCTGAGGATGAGGATCGGGCTACCGCTTCGGACTATCCATCTCGATGAGTCTTGCACCTGCATGCAGACTGATGGTGGGTCAATACATGAACGCGTTGGTGATGTGAACAAAGGCTATACCGTTTGAAATAATCACTAAGTAATTTAGTAAAAAAATATTTCTTGTGGTATTGATCTTGCTATTTTTACATATGTTCATTTCATGCAGCACAGAGTCATAATACTACTTTTTTTTTTAAAACACTTGTTGAAAATCAGCATATCACTTCTTTGTCTCAAGCCAACTATCGGGTCAATTCCATGTACGATACTACTCAGTTGAATTTATACATGCACAACGTGTTTTATAAGTCGCAATCATTTCATTAGGTACTTTAGCAGTAATATCTCATTTCTTGAAGCACATATAGTAGCGTAATGAACACATTTCTATCTCTTTAGTTCGGACATTAGCATCTCATGTAAAACATCTTATTCATAGGAACAGTTCATGATTTCATAATCTCAAACATAGATTGCATAACTTATTCAGTAATTCTTACCGGCCATAATCGACGATCCATCCCTGCACAAGACAAGAATTAGCATAAACATGATATAACCGATATTGTTCCTGCTCATCTCTGTATTGTTAGCTCTTAACAAAATCATTATCGACACATACAGACTCGATTGGCAGCTGTGACTCTCCAGTTCAGCTCTACACCAATCAATGCCTAGCTATATGGTGTTCTATGGGTCATTCCCCATAGTTAGCCGATGTGACTCTTGGGTTCAGCTCGTCGCTAGTGGACACTCTATACACCCCCTTGATTGCGAGGTCTCTTTTACCTCAGGATGTTACTCTATCCCCCCTCCCCCGGGCCGTGCGGTTCTAGTGCCCCAGAACCTGTCTTGGAGATCTATACTTGTGCACAAGTTGTCCAAGACCAATGCATGAATGCAACTCTATCAGATAAAGCTTTAGGATGCATAGATTGTCAGACAACAATTATATTCCAACTATTCTCTTCTTTCCATAAAATCGAGCCAGTAGCTCTACTCTTTTCTCTATACGAACAAGTCGTATCATCTCTTTTAACAGCACAATGTGCATTCTCTATATATCTCTGTCTTTATAGCAAACAATCGAGGGACAATGAGCAATCTTTATTTAAACAAGCATGATAATAGCTTTGAACAACAACATGAACTCTACTCTTGATAGCTTACAATTCAGGAACATATGAGTATTATCTTTTCTCTTCTTATTAAGCATGTCAACCGTTCATTGTTTTGAGGTAACATTCTAACTTTAGGATACAAGCTTCTTTTATTTTGTTTATAACATAACAATGGGTTCGATCATTTAGCGACATGCATATTTTCATATCAAAGCATACAAGGTCATCGTGCTAGCATTCTCAACATTTACGGTCTTGTTCTTAGCAATAAGTATTCATTCAAAATCACAGATTCTTTATTAGGCGTGAGATGAATCAGCAAACATAGTCCTTGTCCACTCATCCAGATCAATTGTCTTCTATTCCAGATCCAGTAAATCTGATTTCTCTGTTTATCTAGTGCCTTCGTGGAGCGGGGCACTACATAATTATCCATCGAGAAAAACTTTCGTCCTCAAAACTTAAAGAAAAAACTTATGATATCCGTAGCAGCGATAGTCCTCATCCTTCGTCATCACCAATCCATAAAATCACGGTCCAGATCATATCAAAACTCTTATTCAATAAAATAACTCAATCTCAATCAATCAATCGATAAAACATATATCGACATCATAAAAATATTTACGGACTTGTTGTATGGAACGTTCACCTCATCGATGATATCAAGTAGGCAAAAAAGTTTTCGATCAGGAGAATATATTCGAATTGGACTAGTTCAACATTTGGCCAGCGGATCGTGTTGCTCTGATACCATTATGTCACGCCCCAATCCCGCAGAGTCCTTTCGTCTTCGCTTTGGACTATGTGGAACCATTCGTCCTCGCTTGGATGTGATGTCGTGTAAGCCTAAGTTGTGTTTGCACAAGGCCAAGACCTGTACAATAACAAAATAGACAGTCCTCGCTTGGACGTAATGACATATAAGTCTAAGTTGTGTTTGCACAAGGCCAAGACATCACTACAACAAAAATACCTTTTAATGACGGCTAAAAAGCGTCATTAATTGCAAACCATGACGCTTTTTTTCTCAGTCCAAGCGTTATGAAATCGGGTGTTATAAATGTTTTTAAAAACGTTATAGATAATTCATCCAAAACCGTCATTAACAGGTTTAATTTCTGCTACGTTTTATTTTCAAAGCGTTATGGATAGTTATGAAAAATCGCTGTATATGGTCGTTGTATCACATTTATAACGCTCTATACTGCATGTTATACATTCCAAACGCTGCTCAATTCAATTCGAAAACAACCACTTTGAACCATATTCACAACAAAGCATTGAAATGTAATATAAAGTACCATTCTCCATTTCATTGTCTCAAAATAGAGTATTTTAGCTACCATTCTACATTTCTCCATTTCATTATATACATCTTCTCAAAATATATAGAGTATCCAATATAGAGTACAATTTAGCTACATCAAAACTATCGACATCAAAAATTTCACAGATACTGTAGCGAAGAAGCACACTTATAACGCTTCAACTTGGTCACATGAAGACTGTCCATAGCACATGTACGTATAGCAAAACCCTGAAAAAGAAAACAAAAGCCTATATTTTAGAGTCTGTCAATTTTAGAATCTGTAATTTATATCGAAAAACCGAGAGTATCAGAGTACTCTAATAAAAACCGAAACCGACAAATAAAGTAAAACATCTAGGCATGGCATAGTGGACGTAGTCCCAAAATCAACGATGCATGCATGCTAATGGAGATGTCATTCCCGAAATAGAAATACTCCCAACTAATATATACCCGCATGTGATTTATAACGAAAAGCTCCCAACAAAAACACCCACAGTACCAAGTTAAACCCATCATGCATAATAGATACCCAACCAACAATTTTAATCCAAATAGCAAAATATCTCGTACAACAAAGAAATCTTTCCCAACCCAACATGCATAATAGGGAAAACCTAAACCAACATCCCACAATAAGTATAGGAAGGAGACCCCAAGCAACAATTTATACAAGAAACCCAAACCAACAATGCATGCATCACAAATAATTCCAACAGCAGCTAGGTAACCCGAAACCAAAAATGATCCAACAGCAAGTAAAGAACCGAACATGATCTAAAGATTATTCCCGCTTCACAAACAAAGACAATCGTAGGATCGTCAAGCCAAAATCGAACCCAACACATATCAGTCAATCGAAACCCTTTTTATGTAGGGATCGAGATCCAACAACATCATCGACAATCAAAATAAAGACAAAAACTGAAATCAATCAAGAGTTTAGAATTTATACCCCAGAATTTGGTGTCGGAATCCGAAGGGAGCCTTTGGACTCGGCTCGCAGGCACGCACAGTGCCTCGCCGGGTCACGGCTGCAACTGTGGAGAGGCTATATCATCGACACGAAGGTATCCTCACATCCGTGTCCAGTATCGACTCGTACAAACACGAACGTATCTGCACCCAGAATGAACAACCTAACAGTACCAACATACAAACTACGACTAACGACAAGAAATAAAATGAGATATATAAGATGTCTCAGATAAGGATCAATCATCATCTGCTGTACTAGCGTGCCATAACACGTATAGGACACGTCCCGACACGGAGCCAGTGTATCCGATACGATCTGCAATGCTTTGGTTCATTTGGTCGAACGACCAACACCAAGAATATCAGAGTACTCTAATAAAAACCGAAACCGACAAATAAAGTAAAACATCCAGGCATGGTATAGTGTACGTAGTCCCAAAATCAACGACGCATGCATGCTAATGGAGATGTCAATCCAGAAATAGAAATACTCCCAACTAATATATACCCGCATGTGATTTATATCGAAAAGCTTCCAACAAAAATATCCACAGTACCAAGTTAAACCCATCATACATAATAGATACCCAACCAACAATTTTAATCCAAATAGCAAAACATCTCCTACAGCAAAGAAATCTTTCCCAACCCAACATGTATAATAAGGAAAACCAAAACCAACATCCCACAGCAAGTATAGGAAGGAGAACCCAAGCAACAATTTATACAAGAAACCCAAACCAATAATACATGTATCACAAATAATTCAAACAGCAGCTAGGTAACCCAAAACCGAAAATGATCCAATAGCAAGTAAAGAACCGAACATGATCTAAAGATCATTTGTGCTTCAAAAACAAAGACAATCGTAGGATCATCAGGCCAAAATTGAACCCAACACGTATCAGTCGATCAAAACCCTTTTTATGTAGGGATCGAGATCCAACAACATCATCAACAAACAAAATAAACCCAGAAACTAAAATCAATCAAGAGTTTAGAATTTATACCCCAGAATTTAGTGTCAGAATCCGAAGGGAGGCTTCGGACTCGGCTCGCAGGCACGCACAGCACCTCGCCGGGTCGCGGCTGTGACTGTTGAGAGGCTTCGGACTCGGCTCCCCAAATGTAATTACACTCCCTTGAACAAGAACAAACAGAAAAAAAAAATCAAAGAACCCTTTTAGGGAAAAAAATCCAAATCAAAAATTAAGAACCCTAATTTTTAGGAAAAAAATTACACTCCCAATAAAATCTTTTTTTTAGGGAAAAAAATTCAAATCAAAATCACTCACTTAATCAAGAGAAGTCAACGATAATGCAGCCCTTTTCGGATCATTGCCGACGTGGACAGAGACGTCGGAAAACCCTAAAATTTAGAACCCTAATTTTGGAGAGATGGATGCATGTATGATTGTCAAAAATTAGGAGATTTTTGAATTTAGGGCATAAAATAAGCAATGATCGAGATTTTAGGACAAACCGGTGGTGAAGGCTACGCCGGTGACATCCTTCCCTCTGCGGTGGAGTCTGTAACCGAGGGAAGCGAGGAACGGGCTGAGAGAAGTTGGGGAGCGGGGAGCGGGCTAAGGGGAGTTGGGGAGCGGGGAGTGGGCTGAGGGGAGTTGGGGAGCGGGAGGAGAAGGAGAAGGAGAAAGAGAGAGGGTTTAGAATTTTTCTTAAGTACGGGAGAATTGCGGGGGACTCGAGGTTTCGACTTAAATTTTCGTGCTTTTTTTTTATGACCCTCGTATCACTGGAGCACTATTAATAACGTTTTTAATGTAAATCGTCATAGATTCTAGTCTTGCTGAACATTGATGGCGCTTCCACATCAACCGTCATAAAAACCACTTATCAAGCGTCATTAATAGGTCTTTTTGTTGTAGTGCATGTACAATGACAAGATGGACAATAGCGCAACGGAACAAAATGATATTTGAATTGAACACAAGGTATCAGAAACAAGTTCTCTTTATTAATATTTTTTTGAACATATTATAAAGCTCTCATTTCTTTCTGATACATGCCATACATGACTTACAAACTCTCAGAAACTTTACAGAGTACAATGATCCTGTTTCATACATTACATCCCTTTATATATAAAACCAACTCTTATAACAGATGACTATCTCTTGAAAAGAAAATCTATTGCCTTGCATCTCTTCTGATTTCTTGCTCCCGAAGATAAGGTTCGGGCTACTGCTTCGGACTATCCATTTCGATGCATCTTGCACCTACGTGCAGACTGATGGTGGGTCAGTACATCAACGTACCGATGATGTGAACAAAGATTACACCGTCTGAAACAATAACTAAGTAATTTAGTGAGAAAACATTTCTTGCAGCATTGATCTTGCTACTTTTATCTATGTTCATTTCATGCAGCACAGAGTCATATTACTTCTTTTTGAAAACCCTTTTTGAAAAGTAGCATATAACTTCTTTGTCTCAAGCTAACTATCGGGTCAATTCCACGTACGATACTACTCAGTTGAATTCATACATGCGCAACGTGTTTCATGAGTCATAATCATTTCATTAGCGACTTAGCAATAACATCTCATTTCTTGAAGCACATATAGCATCATAATGAACATATTCCTATATCTTTAGTTCGGACATTAGCATCTGTAACCACCACTTTTCTAAAATGAGGGTAATTTTGAACTTTTGTAAAATTGATTATTTAATAATAGGTTTAAATCATGTTATTAATTTATTGGTGATTTTGATTATTTTAATTTAATTTAATTAGTGTTTTGTGATTTTGTTCTTTGGCTAGTGTAACCTTAGAGCTGCTTAGCCTAGAGACTAACCATGACCATGGAGGCCTAACCCATGTGATTAGATTAGCTAATTACCACTTTTTAGGCTAAGGGTATTTTGGTCATTTTGTGACTTTTGAATTATTTAGGATTTTGATTAATTGGTGAATTTTATATTATTTTAATAATATTTAAATTGATGTATTATAATTTTGGTCATTTTTCATATTTTAATATTTTGGAAATTTTTATATTTTAATATTGTATTTTCGGGTTTAGTTTGATTGGGTTTGAGTTTTGGCTCATTTCGACTTGTGTTAGTGACCCAGGTAGCTTAGACTCTAGTTGGGACCCAGAGTTTAGCTAGACATGGCCCATAAATTCCATTAATTAGTATAGTGCATTTAGACTAATCCCATATGACATAATTGGTCCATTTGGTTATTTAAACTTGACCCTTTTAGCCCCAAACTTCCACATAAGACAAATTGACTCAAAGGGGCCTTGGAGGGCATTTTGGACATTTGCCAAATGCCCCAAAACCCCTCAAATCTGGCCGGCAGCAAGGGGACCTCTCTCCACTCCATTTTCTTCACATCTTGTTCTTCTTCTTCTTCTCCTTTGAGAGTTCCTTTCCAAACCAAGTCAAAATCCCTTGATTTCAAGCTCTTCCATACTCTAGAATGGAGGGTTTTGGAAGCTTGGAATTGGCTCTTGATCCAAAAAGAACTAATTTTGGGGCTTTTCTTGGGATTCCAACTCCCAAGAGGTAAACCCTAACTCTAACTCTTGTAATTACTCCTAATTAGTATTATTTGTATATTAGAGGATGCCCGAGACGTAGGACAACCCATTAGAAGAGGTTTGGAACCCATTGGACTCAATTCGGGACTTTCGGGCTAGGTTTAGTTCCAATTTTAGAGAAAATCCTAAATTGACATGTTTGGGTGTTACCCCTAACCTAATTAGACCTAATTAGGTTAGTTTGGGTGAGATGAGGCTAGGTACGTGTCTATATTTGGATACGTGGGATCGTTTTGAGAGAAATCATAAAAATAGACTTTTTCGGGGTTTTTGGGTTCCAACACACGGGTGACTTTTTGCACCGACACTAGAATCGGCAAGTTAGTACTTAGAATAGGTTCTAATCATTATTTAGAACTCATGGGTAGAGTTTGGGTCGAATCCGGATAGGTTTGGTGTCCGTATCACGCGGTATCGCGAATCGGACACCCCGGAGTCGCCAGAATGGCCATTTGGCCATTCGGGCCTCGTTTCTCATTTCTGCTCGCGTGCGCGAGTTAGATTTCTTGTGTGGGGCACGTGTCTAGGCCCTAGAGGGTAGAACTGTAAGAATTGGGTATTCGGATAAGGTTTTGGGTCGTTTAGGAGTATATGTATATGCGTATTTATGTGAGTGTGTCTCTATACATATATGAGTATGGTTATACATATGTATATATATATGTGTTGGGGGGGGGGGAGGGAATAGAGATTTCGAGAGAGGGAGGGGATTAAGGAATAGAGAGTGGTAGAGGAAATGGTGTTAGAAGTGTGTGTGTTTGTGTGGCAGAGAGATTGAGAATAGAGAGTGGTGGTTGTAGTGGTGGTTGAGGGTGGTGAAAGGAGGGTGAAGGCAACAGCTATAACAGCAGCTGCAGCAGTGAGCTGCTGAGCAGCTGTAGCAGTGAGCTGCTGCCCATGGCAGCAGCTGTAGGAGAGGCAGCAGCAGTCCCCAATGGGGTCTGCATTTCGAGCAGGAGCAGCCCCTATTTCAGTCCCATTGTACCATGTATCAGCCCCTCCCTTTTTCATTACAAATTAGCCATTACATTCCCCCATTCATCCATCTATTTTCCATTCAATTCAGCCATATATAAGCCTCCACATCAGCCTATATTCAGCCCCAAATAAGCCCCTAGGACAGCCCTATAACCCCACATGAACAGCCCTATAGGACCCCATAACAGTCCCCTTTCCAGCCACCAATTGGCAGCCTACCAGCCCACATATAAGCCCCTATATCACAGCCATATTCAGTCCCAAATCAGCCATATATCAGCCATGTAATCAGCCCATATATGACCCCCATTGGCAGCCATTATATCCCCATTCTTCCATCCATTTGGCCCTTGAAATCAGCCCATAGCAGTCCCTCCAATCCATCCTTCCATTCATTCAATTCATCCACTTCCATTCTACAAATTCATCCATGATTCACTCATTCCTTTCATCCCACCATTCACCCATGTCCATTCATTCATTTCCATTTCCCTATTTCCTTCTATTCATTCAAATCAATTATGTTTCCATCCATTCTTCCATTCACTCATCCATACATCCTCCCATTACACAACCGTGCATTCCATTCATTTCATACATCAAACCTTCATTCCATTTCATATAAATTCAGTCCTTGTGTGTATGTTTTTGAGTGTGGGTTAGGAGTAGAGTTGTGAGATAGTGTTGGTGCTAGTGTTGTATTAGTAGTGAGTTGGTTAAGTTAGTGTCATAATTAGGTTGATATCCTATTGGACTAGTAGAGAGGGCTAACCTAGATACTAGGAGAGTGTGGGAGAGTGAACTAGGAAGGTTGGTAGAGAGTAGGGTGTGGTATCTCAAGATACCATAGCGTATCATGACGATACTTAAGGTAATGTTGAGATGACCAACATGACCATAAGATGGATTAGATGTCCAAGAACCCTAGATTTCTTGGTTGGTAAACCCTAGATAGGATAGTATCTAGCTACCCTAAGAAGCCTAGGCTAGTATCCTGAGATCTAGAGGGATTTCCTTTGTAATGGACAAGGTATTGGTATTTACCTTGTGAAAGATAAATATAGGTAATAGGGTATTGTTAAGATTTTGAGTTTGACTTCTAAGATGGGCTTAGAAATAGGTTGTCTTGGTAGATAATGACTAGATAAGGGTAGTTTAGACTAGTCTTGACCTCGGTTGACGAAGAGTTGACTTTTTGACCGAAAGTCAATTTCAAGTCAACACTTGACTTAGAATTGACCGAAACCAAACCAGAGTTGACCAGTTGACTGAAAATCAACTGTTAGTCAATATTTGACTAAGTTGACCTAGAGTTGACCTAGGGTTGATCAGAGTTGACCAGTTGACCAAAAGTCAACTGTAAGTCAACCTTTGACTTAAATCGAGCTAGTTTAATTCTGTTTGACTTGTATTGACCCAGTATGACTTTGTTAGGCCTAATATGACTTAGATTGACCCTGTACAATCTAGTTTGACCTTGTTTGACCTAGATTGACTTAGTTTGATGTGTCTTGACCTAGTTTGACTCAGTACGACTTAATTTTACTTCCAAACCATTATATTGATACAGTATTCCATCTATAGGTCCTCGAGGCACTGTTCTTGGACTCAGTCGACTTATCCATCACATCACAGACGAGTACATTCTCTGATAATATTTCTGTTTTATGATATCGTCTTTGTTTCTAGTATTTAGTGTAGATATCCTTGTTTTCTTGATACATTGTTCACACGGATTGGTATTTGTCTGGATCCCGTCATAAGATGTTATTCCTCTTATATATGGTATGCCTTGTGCAAGTCTTCCTAGTTCTTGTGCATTGTATAGATATGATTCCTGCGAAGGCTAGCTACCTTCTCAAAGAATCACGTGTCATGACGTGCCATGACTGGATCCACTATATTAGTTAGGGATGGGGGTGTTAGCGTAGATATGTGATCAATACCCCACAATATTATATTATATCATCATTGCATAGTGTTAATCATACACTCACGTATGATTAGCCAGGCCAAACATTGTATCAAGTTCTAAGCCGATCACATGTTGAAACTAATACTAAACTCACATAGATATAGTTCCAGATTTTTGTACATGATATATACTATTTTCTTGTTCTTACATTCAGTTACAGTCTTGACATGCCTTACCATGATTCATGTACACACTATTTTACCTTGTATATTCTCTCTATTTACTGCTATATTTTTAATATCGTCTAACTAGAACTGTTATTTGAGATTTGTGCTCGTTCCATCCTGACTGGATATGTTGACAAAATTTTACAGATTATGGCGAGGAGGATTGTCCTACCTACTACGGTCCTCATGACGTAGTTGGCCTAGACTTGGAGACCCTAATTCAGCAAGGGTTAGCTCCAGCCGATGGGGCTTTAGAGTAGATTAGCTAGTTTAGTTTGGTACTGGACTTTGTCTCCAGATTACATTTTGGCTTGTTATTATTTTACTATTATATTGAGATTATTGACTCTGTGACTAGACTTGTATTATTCTGTGTTGGATTTGCAGGATGATATCTTGTTGTCTTTATCTTTCGATATCATCTATATTTCTTAGAGTTTGTGATTGAGTATATTATATTGTCATTGCTTGTCCTCCATTCGGAGTTGACCGTTCTCGACAGGTTTTGATATTATAATTATTGTTAAATAGTAGACCTAGACAGCATTTTATGCCGTTTCTGCGGCTTAGGCTGGGACGCTGTCACGCACTCATGCCCTTACTCCGGGTACGGGTCGTGACAGCATCTCATGTAAAATATCTTGTTCATAGGAACAGTTCATGATTTCCTAATCTCAAA
Organism: Iris pallida; assembly: GCA_029216955.1. Taxonomy (NCBI): domain Eukaryota; kingdom Viridiplantae; phylum Streptophyta; class Magnoliopsida; order Asparagales; family Iridaceae; genus Iris; species Iris pallida. Next base: position 5,496,619 of record JANAVB010033020.1, on the reverse strand, counting down.
CATAGATTGCATCACTTATTCAGTGATTCTTACCCATAGCCGACGATCCATCCTTGTACAAGACAAAGATTAGAATAAACATGATATAACCGATATTTTTCCTGTTCGTCTCTGCATTGTTAGCTCTTAACAAAATCATTATCGACACATGCAGACTCGATTAGTAGCTGTGACTCTCCGGTTTAGCTCTGCACCAATCAACGTCTATCTAAATGGTGGTCCATGGGTCATTCCCCATAGTTAGTCGTTGTGACTCTGGGTTCAGCTCGTCGCTGTAGGCCTCAAAAATGAAGTCACGCTGAGTTGATCAGAACAAGTCACGCAGAGTGATCCAAGAAGCAGCACAAAAGATACGCTAAGTTCTGCCTGTCCATCTCCTTTAGAAATCACGCAGAGACAGCTCAGCCATACGTCAGAATCATAATGACTGACAACACAGCAGTCGAGAAACGTCTCCTCGTATGCCACGTATGCACAGAACTCGAGAGATCATCGCCGTCTTTTGCGTGATTTTCGAAATCTTCCTTAGCAAGACTCACTCTTCACCAAGTTGGCGTGACTTTGGGTCTTATCTTCATTTAATGCGGCTGACAATATAATCAATGTCAGAGATTTTGTGTCAGACGAAGCGTGCCAAATCAAGACAGCTGGTGGTTTGCGTGGATTCTGAGCCTTCTCATTCCTCAAGTTTGTGTGGATTTTTGAGTTATTCTTCTCAAAGCCTGCGTGAATTCTGAAGTATTCTTCTTCAAAGCTTGCGTGGATTTTGCCTTCAACGAGTCTGCGTCAACGAAACTGCGTGGATTTTTGCCTTCAGCAAGACAGCGTGGATTTTATTTCAACTGGAGTACGTGGCAGCCATGCCACCGATCTCTCTCTCGCGTGCCCAGTAACTTGCACACGACCCATGCACTAATGCCATGTGTCCAACAGTTACGGGCCACGTCCAGTAACTACTCACTAACCCTGCGTGTATTTAGAGTCTGCGTGACTTTTTAAATGCACCAGTGGTGAGGTAGTTATCTTTTCAGTTACTGTTTTGACTCTATAAATAGAGTTCTTTTTCTCATTCATTGTACAGATACATTGATATCTACTGTCAAAATTTTGAGAGCTTTTCTTCTTCGCATAGTCCAAGGGATAAAGCGATCGTCTTCTAGATCGGATTCCTACAGTTGTAATTTTCCCAGAAACACAACAAATAAAGAGAATTTCTTTATGGAAAACAAATTGGCGACTCTGCTGGGGAAAACCATCTCCTCTTCTGAGATGGTAACAACTCAATACGACACTTCGTCAATCGGCTCGACGAAGAAGGTGATGACGATCAAATTCGATCAACTCGCCTATGAAGAAATACAGCGGGCTAAGGGTGGCAAGCCCATTCCAGCCTCCATCATCACTGCCAAGTCGAAGGGACACTCTGTCTATGTCCCTAAGAATCAGTTGGCAGTCAATGGTGAAGTCTCTGCCACAGTGTCTACTCCTAACACTGGCAAGAACTCCACTGCAAGCACGCACACTCTTGTGCGCTCGAAGATGACAGTAACTAAAAGTTACGTTGACAGTACTGGTTCCTTAGCCGAATCTGTTCCAGTGTGCAAATTCAATTCTAAAAGTCACGCTGACAGTACTGGCTCCTTAGCCGAATCTGTTCCAGCGTGCAAATTCAATTCTAAAAGTCACGCTGACTGTACTGGCTCCTTAGCCGAATCTGTTCCAGTGTGCAAATTTAACTCTAAAAGTCACGTTGACAGTACTGGCTCCTTAGCCAAATCTGTTCCAGTGTGAAAATTCAACTCTAAAAGTCACGCTGATAGTACTGGCTCCTTAGCCAAATCTATTACAGTGTGCAATCCCACATTCAAAAGTCACGCTGACAGTACTGGCTCCTTAGCCAAATCTGTTCCAGCGTGCAATTCTAAAATCAAAAGTCACGCTAACAGCTCTGGTTCTTTAACCAAGTCTGTTTCAGCGTGTATTTCATCAGAGAAGAATAACTCCTTAGTTATCTCTTCTTCTTCACCGAGTTCTACTAGAACTGGGGGTGGTCTTCCACACAAAGTCCCTTCGAAAAGGAATAACTCTTTAGTTGTTTCTTCTGCTCCTGTAGTTTTTACTCCAGGAACAGCTTTGACTGATACTTTTGTTAGTCAAAGGAAAGGAGATGGTCTTTTGACTACTCTTCCTTCTGGACATTCTATGTCTCAACATCTGAATGAGTCTAAGAAAAAACATTCCTTAATGTCTTCTTCTTTGATTTCTTCAAATTGGGCACAGAATCTGTCCATTAAAGAGGGTCTGTTACCAACTCCTAATCAAGGGAGTGGTTTAACTCTTCCTTCTCTGCAAATATCCAGATCAATGGAAGGAAAACTCCATGTTTCCAAAATTAATATGTTACCTTCCACTGATTTAAGAACAAAACTCAGCACTTCTGGTGTTAAGAAACTATACCAATTGGATATGAAGATAAAAGATCCAGATGCAGAGTATGCAAGAAATTATGTGGCTCACATTAATCACTCTTTGTATAATCAAGAGCCATCAAGACCCAAGAACAGGAAGTATACTCCTCAATCTTCACAAACAGATTTACGGGAATATCTTCAACAGAAGAGAAGGAGTAATTCTATATCAAAGGAACATGCTGAATGTGACTTCTATCCAAGAGTCATAATTCAGTGCAGATGTGAATCAACAGTTCAAGACCATGGTGATCATGAATGTGACTTCCAGCCAAGTGTCACAATGCAATGCAGATGTCAAAATAAACGACAGTCTGTCTTTAATAGGATTCAGTATGAACCTATGCCTGATGAAGATGAGCCTTTGTTTGCCTCTGTCAACATGACTTCTCGGGACACCGGGGGTAGAGTTGATAGTCCAGATGGAGTATATAGAAACACCAGAGCAAGAGTCCTGGCTTCTAGTCAAAGAAATTTGATCCCTGAAATTGACTCTGAATTTCTTGGAGAATCTAACTTCCCACCTCTTCCTACTGGGGGTAATTCTCCTATAGTTGACTTTGATACACGAAGCAATGATTCAGAGTATACAACATCTACTAGTTCATCAATAATCCCTCATACAGTCACGACTTACATGGTTGATGGGAATACTGATGAACCTTCTTCTTCCCTGACTCCTCAAGATTAAAGAATTGCTTCTTTGGAACAGCAAATGAAGTCTATGACTGACACAATAAAGTCAATGTATGAACTCATGACAGCTCAGTTGCAAAATCGACAGACTGTATCAGATGCCATACCAGTTGATACTGATATAAGTCCAGTACAAGTTCCTCCAGCAGTACAATCCAATACTCCTGGACCTGCTCAACCAAATCCTAGTCTCTCTGGAGCTGGGGGTAGTGCTTACAATGCTGTTCCTCCTCCCAACTATTCTCTACAAGCCACAACTCCACAATCTTCGGGAGTTGTCTCTGAAGAATTGAAAAATCTCAAAACTCAATTCGAGGCATTCAAACAGAAGGATGGTTTACAAAGGTTAGGCATCAAGCAGCCTTATCCGATAGAATGGAAGCAAGTATCATATCCTCCTAAATACAAGCCTCCTACTATCTCATTCTATGATGGAACCACTTCTCCAAGTCAGTTTATCAATCACTTTAAAGTGATGACTGATCAACTACAACCAAGTGATGCCCTTCTTACTCGGGTATTTATTGGATGTCTCAAGGGAACGACTTATGAATGGTATAGAAGTCTCCCAGATGGGAGTATTACCTCATTTGCTGGTTTCAAACAGATGTTTCTTGAAAGGTTCTATGAAGGGCTTAATGACATGACTATGTCTGCTCTTATTAGAATCAAACAGAAAAATAATGAATCTACAGAGGAATACATTGAACGGTTTCGAAGAGAAGCTCTGAAGATGCCTCTTGGAACTCCTGATGCTGTCATCATTGACACGTGCAAATCAAACTTGTTGCCAATCATCAGTATGTGGACAGGGTCTACTCAATTTCAAGATTGGCCTTCCTTCATAGTCAGTGCTAAAGCTGCAGAAATCAGTGCTGAAACCTTCAAAGGTTTAGGAGTGCAGATGACTCCTAAAGAAACAGGACAAGGTGCTAACAATAAAAATAATGCTCGTAAAGGAAAAGAAACTCTTGAAGTTAATCTTCAGAGCAAAGATGCATCAAATGTTCAAACTCCTGCCTCTACAACTCAACAATCAAGAACACCTCGCCCCAGAGAAGAATATTCTTTTGATGACGACGATGTCCTTGGTATCTTTGAATGTCTGCTGAAAGGTAATAAAATACAATTATCAGAGATCAAGAAACCTGATGAAGCTGGTAAGACAGATCATCCTAAATACTGTCCATCACAGAATGCTGGGTCATACAATTCGTACATGTTATGTATTGAAAGGAAAGATCCAAGAAATGATTAAATCTGGAGCTATCTCTCTTACTCCAAAAGAGAAGACCGTCACCTCCAACGTCGTCTCTATGCAATTTGGAAATTTCCCTCCTCAACTCCTTGAAAGTGGGATTGTTCCTATTCCCAAGGCAACTCTTGACATAGTGAATCTTCCTCCTCCACAGTCTGAAGGATTAGTGCCAATCACTTTGGAAACAGGGGAAATCATGTGGATCCATCCTGATCTAGTGGCAGATTTTGAATCGCCTTCTCCTCAAAAGATTTTTTCTCAAAAATCCAAGAAGGCTGGAAAGATCAAGTCATGTCATATGACTTCTCTTGGGTCTACCTCTGACACAGAGCCAAAAGACAAAGAAGAAGCACTTGTTAGTGCTACTCGAACGGGAAAACCTTACCTAAAGGATTATTCTAAAAATCCTGAAGATCCTACTGATATCCCTTCAGATGCTAAAGATGCTCCTAGTGTTCCTCCCGAAGAAGAACCATCTACTGAACCTGTTCCTCCCAAGCCTACGGCTCTGGAGAAAGGCAAACAACAGGCTCGGTTTGATAAGCCAATCAAGAAGTCTTCTCCTCTTGGACTTCAGAAGCCTTACAACTTCGACATTTTGGCTCAGCTTGCTAATACTCCAGCTAGAATGTCCCTTTTTAAACTTCTACGTCTTTCCAAAGAGACTCGGGAGACGTTAAGTGAAGCACTTCTACAAGCTGACTCTTGTCTTGCACAATTGAAGAAGCCGGATGCGGAACCTGCCACTTGCTTATATTGCAACAGTGTACTGGAGATTATCCCAAATATCACCTTTACACAAGACGACATGTTACTGGAGGATAATCGACATGACCGACCTCTCTACTACACTGGTTATATTGATACGATGAAGATAGATCGTATTCTCATTGACCCAGGGTCTGCTATAAGCATAATGCCAAAGAGTTTGTTGGATGAACTAAAAATCCCTCTTCACAAGCTCTCCAAGACGGTTACTACTATCTTGGGATTCAATCAAAGCCGAAGTGAGCCTTTGGGAAAGATTCATCTGAAGCTTCAGATAGGTGATTTCAGATCTAAAGTCACTTTCTATGTGATCGAGATCGCGGGATCCTATAATCTTCTTCTGGGGAGGCCCTTTCTTCATGAAAATAATGTGGTGCCCTCTACTCTTCATCAATGTTTTAAATACATTGATAGCAATGGAAGAGTACAAAAAGAAGTTACTGATATAAATCCCTTCCATAGGGTTGAAGCTTATTTCAATGATTCCCGAATGTACAAAGAAGAGTATACAAGGATCATACAAGCTATGGAGAAAGAAGATGCACAAAGTGAGACTTTAATAATCCCTGTTAAATGTCGAACTACTCAGCAACAATCTCCTAAACCCTCTGGAGAAGATTCTTTCATCATTCCAGTGAGTGGACGGATCTCTCCGTTACCTCAGTCATCTACTCAGAATACACTGATCATTCCTGTCAGTGGGCGTACTACAGTTCTTGTACCTTCACAAGATACTCTGCTAATTCCAGTTGGAGGGCGGACTACTCTTCCTACTCAAACTTCAAGGGAGCTCACCTCTTCTGAGCCATTTGTTATCGATCTTAATCGAAACAAAGCTTCTTCTTCTTCTCCCCCTTTAGTCATTGACTTGGCTAAAATCTCTAAGGCTCAGCCTTCTTCCAATGTAAATATTGCTGCTTTTACATTTAATGAAAAGTCTCCACCTTTGCAGTACGTTGATGTGTGTAATTATGTTCATATTTATTTACATCTGTTAGATGACTTGAACACAATAACCATAGGAGTTGTACAGACTGTTCATACAGATGTATCTCTAGAACCTGTACAATCTTCATACTTTCTAGTTCCCAGCAGAAAGCCAGGAGACATTCCAATATTCTTCTACAAAGGGCCTCAAAATCCTTCTGATCTTGAAGATGATGACAAAAATGATGATACTGGAAGATTACAACTACGTCGTTATAGTCAGCAATCTAGAGACATCATCAAAAATATGGGCTATGACTTCAGGACTGGCCTTAATAATGGAAAAGGAAGAAAAATGCCTGTCCGGACTCCTCCTTTGAAATATGGAAGGACGAAATGTGGATTGGGTTATACTGCTCCTACTCCTTTCATCAACATTATCCATGAAGATATTGAGTCTGACGAAGATAAGAGATCTGATTCTTCTAGTACCACTTCTTGGGATTCCGATACGAGTATCGGTGACTTCTATTGCAACCTTCTGTCTTCCAACATGGTTTCCATTGACCATTCTGAAGAAAGTGATGAAGACGAAGAAGAGTTTGAAATCTCACCTGAATCAGAACAGTGGGCCCAAAGATTAGATAATCAATGGGAGTTCCGTTTCGAGCAAAAAGAACCTCCGACTGAAGATAAACTTGTTCAAATAGATGTTGGTGAAGAGGGGTCTCCCAAACCAATATTCATCAGTGAAAGTCTTTCAGAAACTGATAAGAAAGACATGATCAAACTCATTCGTAATTACATCGATGTCTTTGCTTGGAGTTATGAAGATATGCCAGGGCTTGATCCTCAAATTGCAACTCACAAGCTCAACATCTTGCCGAATGCTAAACCGGTCAAACAACAACAGCGACGATTTCGTCCGGACATCATGGATGCAATTGAAGCTGAAGTCAATAAACTCATTACCTCTGGGTTTATTAGAGAGGAACAACATCCCGATTGGGTGGCTAATATTGTTCCTGTTCTTAAAAAGACTGGTAAGATCAGAGTATGCATAGACTTTCGCGATCTCAATGCGGCATGTCCTAAAGACGAATTCCCTCTACCAATCACTGATGTCATGGTTGATAATACCTGTGGATTTGAACGAATGTCATTCATGGACGGGTATTCTGGGTATAATCAGATCAAAATGTTTCCAGAAGACGAGAAGCACACTTCTTTCAGAACGCCGATTGGTACATACTGTTATACAGTTATGCCATTCGGTCTCAAGAATGCAGGAGCAACTTATCAACGAGCTATAAGCACTATATTCCGTGAACATTTGCGGAAAACAGTCGAATGCTATGTTGATGATATTGCAGTCAAAAGTCGACAAAAGGAGGATCATATCCAAGATTTGAAGACTATATTTGATCTAATGCGTAAGCATCAATTAAAGATGAACCCTACTAAGTCCTTCTTAGGCGTCTCTAGTGGTAAATTTCTCGGCTTCGTCATTACCTCTAAGGGTATATACGTGGATCCCGAGAAGATCAAAGCCATCCAAGAGATGCGTCCTCCACGCACCTTAAAAGAGCTACGAGGATTTCAAGGAAGAATCGCTTATATCAGGAGATTCATCTCTAATTTATCAGGACGCTGCAGACCATTCAACAAACTTATGAAGAAAGGTGTCTCTTTTGTCTGGAATGATGAATGTCAGAAAGCATTCGATGATATAAAACAATATTTGATGAGCCCTCCAGTATTGGTACCTTCCGTCTCAGGAATACCGTTCCTCCTCTATACTCGAGCAATGAGTCATTCATTGGGTGCATTACTCGCTCAAAAGAATCAAAATGGCCATGAACAGGCCATTTATTATCTCAGCCGCACTATGACCGGAGCTGAACCTCGATATTTACCGGTTGAAAAAGAATGTCTAGCCTTGATGTTTGCTGTCCAAAAGATACGTCATTATATCATTGGCCAGACTATTCATGTCATCTCCAGGATCAATCCTATACGGATCATGATGAAGAAACCCAGTGTTTTGAATTCTCGATTGGCTAACTGGGGAATCCTACTTGCTCAGTATGATATGCACTATATTCCTCAGAAATCAGTCAAGGGACAAGCTTTAGCTGATTTTCTGGCTGCTCACTCAATTCCAGAAAATTCAAAACTCTATGATGAAATCCCAGATGAAGTCCTAGATTCAAATCAAATTGCTGAAGAAGATCCTACTTGGCGTCTATTCTTTGATGGAGCATCAAGAATTGGTCCTAATGGCGATATTGTTGCTGGAGTTGGAATTGTTATTGTATCGCCAGAAGGTCTTGCCATCCAAAGAGCTTATTCTCTCGATCAGCCGTGTTCAAACAATGTAGCTGAGTACAACGCATTGCTTATTGGTCTTCAACTTGCTAAACATCTGAATATTTAACATTTGGAGGCGTATGGAGACTCTAAACTTATTGTTAATCAGATCAGGGGTACTTATGAAGTTCGTCATCAAGATCTGGGTCCTTATCATAGAGTGGCCATATCTATGGCCTCATCATTTAAGGAATTCTTCATTGAACATGTTAGGCGAGCATGTAACACAGAAGCTGATGTCCTTGCTAATCTTGCAGCGGTGCTGGCTATCCCAATCAGACGGCAACAAATGATTGTTGTTCGTAGTCGAGAATTATTTCATCTTGAAAATAACCTGACTCTAGGACTTCCAGTTGACATTGAAGAATCAACATCTCATGACGTCAACACAACAAGAGGATTTGGATTTAGTCGTAAATCGATATCATCTTCATCCGATTCCAGCATGGAATTCATCTTCAGTAACTCGACTGAGAATCAGAATACGAATAAAGATTGGAGACTTCCTTTCTTAGATCTTGTATTATATGATATTCTTCCAGATGATCCGAGTGAGGCAGCATCTATCAGACGACGATCACTCAGATTCTATTACAATCATACAACAAAGACCTTATATCGTCGAGCTTATGATGGTTTACTCCTTCGGTGCATTGCCGGTGATGAAGCCCAACAAGTTATTCGTGAAGCACATGATGGAATTTGTGGAGCGCATCAACCTGGGCCAAAACTTCAAGACCGTATTCGACGGATGGGTTATTATTGGCCAACTATGGTATCAGATGCCATTGAATATGTAAGAAAATGCAAAGCTTGCCAAATCCATACGAATTTTATACATCAACCTTCGGAATTTCTACATCTGACGGCAGCATCATGGCCCTTCGAAGCTTGGGGCATGGACATTGTCGGCCCGATCAATCCACCGTCATCTAAAGGTCATCGGTTCATTCTTGCAATAACCGATTACTTCTCCAAATGGGCCGAAGCTATTCCTTTATCTGAAGTTAAGACGTCTAATGTCATCAGCTTAATTAAGCACCACGTCATCTACAGATTTGGTGTTCCTCGACGTATTGTTCATGATAACGGACCACAGTTCGTCAGCCAGAAATTTACTCGATTCTGTGACGATCACCGGATCAATAATGTTGCTTCTACCGCATATAATCCAGCAGCTAACGGATTGGCAGAAGCTTTCAACAAGACTATCATCAAACTCCTAAAGAAGTTTGTCTCCACTAACAAACGTAATTGGAGTGACAAGCTCGGGGAATGCTTGTGGGCTTATCGCACTACAGTCCGTAATGCTACTAAGTATACACCTTTCTCTCTGGTGTACGGATCTGAGGCTGTTCTCCCATTAGAGATTCAAATTCCTTCTTTAAGGATAGCAATCGCTAATGAACTCACTGCTGAAAATAATGATCGTCTTCGACTTCAAGAATTGGAGGCTCTGGATGAAAAATGGTTATCTGCTCAACAGAATATTGAATTCTATCAAGCTAGAATTTCAAGAGCTTTTAACAAGAAAGTCAGAATTTGAACATTTCAGAAAGGAGAACTTGTGCTTACTGTCAGACGCCCGATGACTATGACACACATGAGTAAGGGCAAATTTGATGCAAAATGGGAAGGTCCATTCATTGTCAATAAGATCTTTTCTAATGGGGCTTATCAACTCACTACTCTAGATGGTAAAGCCACTATGATGCCCATCAACGGCAAATTCTTGAAGAAGTACTACGTCTAATATTTCTATCAAGATTGTCCTCCCATCACTCTCCAGCTGTTTCATTATTCTTTCCGAAGAATCATTCTGATATCTATTATCCCCAGTGGAGATAGGTATTCTACTTTGTATCGTTTTCTCAACAAATTTGATATCCAGAAAATCATGTCCACATTACCTCTGAATTTTCTATCTCAATATCATATTTATGAAAATGATATTTAGTCTTTCTGATTTCTGAGTCAAACGATCAATGAATAAAGGCAAAAATATAAAGTGGGAAGGATATATCGTAAACAAAGTTTCCTTAAACGGAGTTTATTTGAGATAAATCCCTCAAGAAAAAAAGTACATCATCATGGAAGATCACTGTAATCCCTTTCATATTTGGGACGAGGACCACATACATAATCAGCAAAAGAATTGAATACATCTTTTCCTAACTGCACAGAATCCCAACAGTCCAATCATTTAGGGATAAATATCTCTTTGGAGTCATCTCAGCGTGACTTTAACTCATTTCATCATCTTTATTTTCAAAGTATGTCGAAAATATTTTATCATTTTTCGAAAACTTTGAAGGGGGTTTTGTAGGCCTCAAAAATGAAGTCACGCTGAGTTGATCAGAACAAGTCACGCAGAGTGATCCAAGAAGCAGCACAAAAGATACGCTAAGTTCTGCCTGTCCATCTCCTTTAGAAATCACGCAGAGACAACTCAGCCATACGTCAGAATCATAATGACTGACAACACAGCAGTCGAGAAACGTCTCCTCGTATGCCACGTATGCACAGAACTCGAGAGATCATCGCCGTCTTTTACGTGATTTTCGAAATCTTCCTTAGCAAGACTCACTCTTCACCAAGTTGGCGTGACTTTGGATCTTATCTTCATTTAATGCGGCTGACAATATAATCAATGTCAGAGATTTTGTGTCAGACGAAGCGTGCCAAATCAAAACAGCAGGTGGTTTGCGTGGATTCTGAACCTTCTCCTTCCTCAAGTTTGCGTGGATTTTTGAGTTATTCTTCTCAAAGCCTGCGTGAATTCTGAAGTATTCTTCTTCAAAGCTTGCGTGGATTTCGCCTTCAACGAGTCTGCGTCAACGAAACTGCGTGGCTTTTTGCCTTCAGCAAGACAGCGTGGATTTCATTTCAACTGGAGTACGTGGCAGCCATGCCACCGATCTCTCTCTCGCGTGCCCAGTAACTTGCACACGACCCATGCACTAATGCCATGTGTCCAACAGTTACGGGCCACGTCCAGTAACTACTCACTAACCCTGCGTGTATTTAGAGTCTGCGTGACTTTTTAAATGCACCAGTGGTGAGGTAGTTATCTTTTCAGTTACTGTTTTAACTCTATAAATAGAGTTCTTTTTCTCATTCATTGTACAGATACATTGATATCTACTGTCAAAATTTTGAGAGCTTTTTTTCTTCGCATAGTCCAAGGGATAAAGCGATCGTCTTCTAGATCGGATTCCTACAGTTGTAGTTTTCCCAGAAACACAACAAATAAAGAGAATTTCTTTATGGAAAACAGTCGCTAGTGGACACTCTATACACCCCCTGATCGCGATGTCTCTTTTACTTCAGGGTGTTACTCTATTTCTCCCCTCCCCCTCCGGGCCGAGCGGTTCTAGTTCCCTAGAACCGGTCGTGGAGATCTATACCTGTGCGCAAGTTGTCCATGACCATTGGAATACAACTCTATCAGATAAAACTCTAGGATGCACATATTGTCAAAAATCAATTATATTCCACATGTTCTCTGCTTTCCATATAACCGAGCCAGTAGCTCTACACTTTTCTCTATACAGACAAACCGTATCATCTCTTTTAACAGCACAATGTGCCTTCTCTATACATCTCCGCCTTTATAGCAAACAATCGAGGGGCAATGAACAATCTTTATTTAAACAAGTATGATAATATCTTTGAACAACATCATAAACTCTACTCTTGATAGCTTACAATTCAGGGACATGTGCGCATTCTCTTTTCTCTTCTTATTAAGCATGTCAACCGTTCATTGTTTTGAGGTAACATTCTAACTTTAGCATGCAAGCTTCTTTTATCTTGTTTATAACATAACAATAGGTTCGATCATTTAGCAACATGCATATTTTCATATCAAAGCATATATGGTCATCGTGCTAGCATTCTCAATGTTTACGGTCTTGTTCTTAACAATAAGCATTTCATCAGAAAACGTAGTCCTTGTCCTCTCAGCCAGATGGGGGTGGTGGTGGGGGGGGGAGGGGGGGTTCTTTTATCAATGGCTAGTATTCAAGGTGCATTGTGGGCCGGTTGGCCCGAAGACCGGTCCGGCCCGCACGTAAGCCCGCCCACATCCAGCCCGGACCGGCCCGCTTTCAGGCCCGGCACGGCCCGGCCCCCCACCCCACACGGTCCGGGTCGGGCCTCCCCCGTCCAGCCCGAGACCGGGCCGGCCCGGCCCGCAGGAATTTTTTTTTATTGGCTCACTGGCCCGGCCCGTGGCCCGGCCCGGTTGGACCGGCCCGACAACCGGCCCGAAGTTCGGTCCGGTTCAAATTTTTTTTTTTACAGAATCTGAATGTTGGGGGGCGGGGGGGGGGGTATTTTACCAAAATGCCCCCAAATGTAACCGTTTTATAAACGTTGGGGGGGACATTTTGGTCATTTTTGGACCAAAATGACCAAAATAACCCTAAAAAATTCCTATAAATAGGCAAAAAATCTCATTTTTCAAACACAACTCATTCTAAACATTTCTCTACAATTCTCTACTTCTAAGGCTTCCCGGTGCTCTACGGTGCTTCTAAGGCTTCCCGGTGCTCTACGGTGCTCTACTTCTAAGGCTTCCCGGTGCTCTCAACCCCATTCCGGCGCTCTACGGCTTCCCGATCTCCCTCCCAATCCCTTCCTTTCTTCTAACAAAGTTTTAATTTATTTTATTTTCTAAATTTGTACTTATTTTTTATAAATGGCTGGTGAAGGTTCAAACTCACCTAATCTTGCTGGACAGACTTACGAAATTTTTAATTCTTTTTTTGGTGAAGGTTCAAACCCACCTGAGCAAATAACAACCAATCCGGAGGGGTGCCTTCCATCTCCTCCAGAAGTCGCTAGTTCTACACAACTTTCTGAAAAGAGAAAAAAGTCAAAGTATTGGAATTTTTTTACTTTGATTTATGAAACTAATCCTGATGGTTCGCGTGTTTTAGATGCCAGGGGTGAACCAATACCGTGCAAGGCGCAATACAAGGAATGTTTGAACCAGAACGCATGGAAGAAGGGCGGTGGCACCGGGACCATATCCAGACACTACGACACTTGCTACGGGAAGGACACGCTTCAAACGTCCCAAACCCAAATAAGCTTTGGAGGTGCCACCGGTTCTTCAATGGGTAACTTTACTTACTCAGCTGCGCGTCATAAAACGGAATTAGTTAAATATATTATTCGTGATGAACTTCCTTTCACTTCGGGTGAAAGTGAATCTTTGCGCGATTATGCAACATTGTCTCTAAACCCCTCCTTTACTAGAGTTAGTAGACAACAAGCTCGAAATGAGGCTATTCGTCTCTTTAAGGAGCAGAGAGCCGCTTTGAAAGCGATTTTACGAAATGTTAGTAAGTTGTCTATTACTTCTGATATTTGGACTAGTAAGCAAAGTTATGCTTACATTTGTATTACTGCACACTGTATAGATGCACAATGGATGTTGCAAAAACGTATCATCTGTCTTAAAATTATAGAATATCCACACACGGGCGCTGTAATTTCAAGTGCCATTTCTCAACACGTGCGTGAATATGATATTCACCACAAAAAATTTTCTGTCTCTTTGGATAATGCTTCAAACAATAATGCTGCTATGTCTTCTTTGTCATTGATTTTTCAGCCTATTTTAGAAGGTAGACTTTTGCATGTTAGGTGTGCTTGCCATATTATTAACTTAGTTGTTAAAGAATGTTTGGAATATTTTAGTCGCCATTTAGACACTCTGCGACAATGCTTGCACACTTTGAACACGTCTCTAAGTAGACAACAAAGTTTTGCATGCACATGCGCACATTTTGGTATTACTTTTAGAAGATTTGTGAAGGATATACCACATAGGTGGAACTCCACCTACTTGATGTTGAAATCTGCAATTCCTTTTAAGGCTGTTATTACGTATTATTGTAATGCGGATCTCACCTTTGACTTTCAAGTTACTGCTGATGATTGGGTAGTAGCTGAAAGTATTTGTAAATTTTTAGAAATTTTTTACAATGCTACATGTATTCTTTCTGGTGTTTATTATCCCACATCTTGCTTAGCTTTACGTGAACTTTGTAACATTTCTTATTTATTTTCTAGATATAGAGATCTTCCAAATTTTGAATATGTGGTGAGAAATATGGAAGCCAAATTCAAGAAATATTGGGGTGAAGTACCTCTTTTATATTGTTTGGCTTCCATATTTGATCCTACAATCAAATTGGATGGCGTAGAGGCTTTATTAGATGGATTTGGAGAATATATGGATATAGATGTTACTGACATGAAAGTAGAAGTTAAACTTGCGTTGGATAGGTTAGTTATACTGTACGAAGAAAGGGCAGTGTCGACCCGACCAACTCAGGGGGAGGGGGGCTAGTAGTAGCTCTGGCTTGGCGTCTAAGCTATCTACAGCCGGTCGCTTACTACAAAGGAAGAAACAAAAGCAATCTTCCCAACCTAAACAAGAGTTGTCTCTGTACCTTAGTTCTTATGAAGACGAAGAAGAGACTTCAGATCACTTCGCCGTTTTAGAATGGTGGAAGAGACACGACAAGAGATTTTTTGTTCTTTCTACCATAGCACGTGATCTACTAATGGTCCCGGTGTCTACGGTAGCATCGGAGTCCTGTTTTTGTGCAGGATCAAGGATGTTGACCAGAAAGAGGGGCCGCTTGAAGCCCGATATCTTGGAAGCAATAGTGTGCGTACAAGATTGGATTAAAGCAGAGAGAAGAACCCAAAACCAGATAGATGAAAATCTTGATATTCACGAGCTGGACTTTGAATCGCTTTCGGTGCATGAAGGCGAACAAGAATGAAGCTATGGTGCAAGATATGTACATTTAATTTTTTACAAATTTTTTACGAATTTTTTACAAATTTACAAATTTCAAAATTTTAACTTATACTTTTTAATTTTTAACTTATACTTTCATAATTTAAATTTTAAATTATAATTTACAAAATTTCAAATTTTTAACGTATACTTTTAAATTTTTAACTTATACTTTCAAAATTACAATTTTAAATTATAACTTACAAAATTTTAAAATTTTAACTTATACTTTCAAAATTTAAAATTTCAAAAACTAATTTTTACTTCTAAATTTAAAAAAAAAAAAAAAAAATTAACTCCGCCTATGCCAAGCAAGCATTGCCGGTCCCAAGCCCGGATAAAAGAAGAGGGAGAAATGTTTTTTTTTTTAACACTTACAAACATTTTTTCAACTCTTACAAACATTTTTTCAAAATAATTTAACCAAAAAAAACATAAACAAAAACAATAGAAAAAAAACAATAGAAAAAAAAAAAAAACTGAACCGAGCCGACCCGGATCAGCCCGGTTGAACCGGTCCGCACTAAACCGGAGCCCGGCCCGGCCCGACCACCCTCTGGTCCGGTTCAGTGGGCCAGGCTGGGCCCATCCATATAAAACCGGGCCGGGCCAGGCCTGGCCCGCTTGGTCGCTCGGTCCGGTTCGGGTCCGGCCCGAGCCCTATCTGAACTGCAGTTTTTTGGACCGCGGGCCGGCCCGGCCCGGCCCGGCCCGGCCCACGAACACCTTGAGCTAGTATGAAAGCTCCTAAAGGTTTCAGACTTGAGGTGCATGCAGTTGAAACAGTGCCAAACACAGTTAAGAGCTACGTACGGATTGACGACACTGTTCTCGAGCTAACTATTAGCTCATTTGACTTCTTGAGGAAGAGTTGCAACAACTTTGGATCCCTACAAACCATGTGATATGGGACCCTTTTGAACTGGTCTTACACTATTCTTCTTTGCTTTGCTGTATAAAACTACAATACAGTGAGAATCCCTTCCATAGAAAGCCAACACTGCACAAGGACACACTAGAATGTATCTCACATGATGTAACCTTAGCTCTCCCTCTCAGCTTCCAAATTCCTCAAATATTATATTCAAACACACACACACATTTATTTAAATGATAATGATACTTTGGCGATGATGAGAACGACAATAGGTTGCGTGCGATCCCACCTACCCAAAATTTTACTTTCATCTTGTCGACATAGTCCAAGCATTTAAAATTCACCAGCTCCATGTACATTTAATATTTGTCACGTGTCCAAATAACAATTTAATCCATATATGCTAATCTTACGTTTCCGTGTTAAATTTCAAGCAAAAATTGCCAACTTATGCACATATAATTATAATATAAAAATACCATGCTAGCAATTTTTTACACTCGAGTAGATAAAATTTTAATTTTTTGGCCATGCAGTTTAAGCTCGTCAAGAGAATGAACAAGCAAGAGCTTATATGATCGCTCAATTACTAATGGTTCTCAATTGGATCGATCTGACAATATGTGAAAGAAAGAAGTGAGAACAGTTACAGTAGCAAAGTTGGATCGATCGTGCATGTGTGACCCAAAGTTGATCGAGAAAGTGATTCTTAATTAAAGACGCGTAGAAAGTTAGCACGTTCATTAATTAAGTAAAAATCAAAACATGCGTCCTCTTCTTTTTCTTCAGCTGCTGCTGCTGCTGCTTCTTCTTCTTCTTCGGTAAGCAGCGTTTTGGCTTACAGAGGAGATACAGCTATGCATGTGATGTGATCAGCTCTCTGTCATAATTAAGACCGGTGGTCGACTAACCTCCATTTCCAGGAAGATGCAATTTTATGCTTAAATTAATTTTGATCATTACTGATTTGAAATTCTCTAGAGACTCATCAAGCACTATTGTTGCTATCAACACTATTAATCTTCTAAAATGAGACAGGAGGACTGCCACTCCTGAGTGAGCTGTGTGCACACAATACAAGAATTACTTGGAAATATCCCTTTTGCATTACTTATATATATATATATATTTTCTTTCAGTACGTGTGGATTCAATTAAATCGTGTCTCCTCGTACACTATTTTTAACCGGTCGTCATGTCGTTTCGGACTCTTCGTGCGGATCTTGTCCGCACTGACTTTTCATCTTCGCCCCACATGCACACCTTGCGCACACCGCACGCTCCAGAGCCTCACGGGACAGCCAACGTCTTTCGACGCCGGCAACTCAACGCCTCGCTTCGCCCACGACGTCAAAGGTGCCCCCGACGTCTTCACGACGGCTACGACAGCCGATGCCGTCCAGCCACCCGTTCTATGCGCACGACGTCCTTACGATGTCTTCTCGACGTCCTTACGGTGCCGCACAACGGGCCGCGTGGTCGGCCATCGTTTATATCCGTGGTAGAATGATGCCGGTCCTCGACCGTCCGTGCGGCGCCCTAGCCGTTGAGTTTTTATGCACGGATGTCCCATTCTGGCCCACACCAGCTCATATCGTGGATATTTTTTTCAGTCCTACGACGTTGTGGATGTCCCGTATCGCACAGATCAGACTCATCATTGCCCTTTCGCATTCTTTATATTCTTGTGTGTATATGTCATCATCAAGAAATGTTGTTTCAGTGTTCTTACATGAAAATATCACGTAACATTTGTTATAGCAGAAGTGCTGTCGAAAATATAAAGCTCTGTGGCATATAAATGTTACAAATAAATCAGTGTTAACTTGCAATGATACTTAATACTTTAGCCCGTCCTGTAGTCATTTTGGCGACAACAAAAGTATGCTTCGACTGTAACTTGAGCTTTTATTTTTGCAACCGAAGGCTAGCTGCAAATGTTGCAGCAACTACTTACCGCTACTTACACTACTTACAGACGATCAACCGGGGTGGATCCAATTGGAAACTGGGATGGCTCCAGTCCATCCAATTTTTTTTTATATATAATTTTTTTTAATTTTTTTGTGGGAGTTAATTCACATCTAGTCTATTCCAATAGACTTAGTCTGTTCTAGTATACATTTCTGAATCTGTCACAAAGATCAACCAAACGAACACAACGAATATGTATATATCAAATACATATTGTATAGGAAGTATGTGCACTTTGGCTACGTTGAAGGACTACTACACCCTCAATGCGAAGATATATATAGACATAACGAATGATAGTATGCATAATATTTGTCAATAAATCAATTAGATTAAAGTATGGCATGTCGCAAATATACATATGATGCTACAAGAACTGTGTCCATTTATGAACTATGTTCATAAAAAAAAAATGGCGCAATTGACCAAATAACATGATTGATCATGTCTTAGCGTCTCGTTTAGTTTAACATAATCAAGGGAGGTCAATGCTGGTTAATTAACTTAAGATCCACAGTTCTGAAGATGATCAGAGTTATTAAGATCATCGATTTCAACAGACACATATATATAATTAACCCATTACTCACTAGATCTCTTCCCCATTCATTCCACAAACTTTTTTTTTTTTTTACGTACATTGCTAAAGATCTGACGTAGCAGAATGTACGACACAACAAATTCTTCGATCGAAACCTATAGCTCCAACTCATAAACAACTGTTCTCAAGATTCTTCCTGCTCCCCATGGGAGGCTTAACCAGGTTCACACTGCACAATGTGTGATTGCAGAAACCTGTATATATTGTCATCATTATCTATTATGTATATAACCGAAGAAACTATCAAGTTTCCCTTTAAAATTTCCTACACTATGTTAGTTTGATAGTTTTGCTATTAATTTTGTCCGCAGGTTTCGTGATCGTCAATTGGTCTGTCGTCACATGACGGTCTCCTATTAGTCTCTTATTCGGTTTTTTTAGAGGATGGTATCCAATCAGAGCCGTCTCCACCATGTTACCAACTTAGCCTTGTGTCTAGAGTCCCATAATTTAAGTGATTATATATATATATATATATATATATATATATATATATATATATATATATATAAAGAGAGAGAGAGAGAGAGAGAGAGAGAGAGAGAGAGAGAGAGAAATCAACTCCTTTTCTTAATTTGCTTCGGGTCCCTAAACAGTGGTGGAGCTAGCCTCCGAATTAGGGATGGCTGAACTTTAGGTATAGTTTGAACGACACGAGGACTAGCATCGCATCATCTAAAATATTAAATATTTGAGAATTTATTTACTTTTAGTTGTTGTATACTTCAATTCAAACAAAAATATAAAACACAACTAAGAAAATATTACAAAAAAAAAAACACAAAAAAATTCCCAGAAATTTGGGGGCGGGCTACAGCCCACCCGTGTCCAGGGTAGCCCCGCTCCTGTCCCCAAATGTCTTGAGACGGCTCTGTATCCGATACTAGCAGGAGGCTAATGGACTGCTGTCATGTGGCAGCGGACCATGACGGTCATAAAACCTGTGGGCAAAATATCATTTTCAAAGTTAATTAGTTTATTGACTCTCATCACATGTTTATTCTCTACTTAACACAATTGACAATTTCTTTCCCTTGCATTATTTTTTTTCCTTCACTTGCCTATATAGTTCTCTCTCTATATGTATGTATATAACTTTCTCTCGTTCCCTCTTCATTAGCACTCAATAATTCCTAGCAGCTATAGACGAGAGCATACGCTAGCATCATATATATTGACAATGGTGAAGAGCAGCAACTGCAGAGATGGGAAGAGCAGGAAGAAGCAGCAGCAGTACAAAGGAGTGAGGATGAGGAGCTGGGGGTCCTGGGTCTCCGAGATTAGGGCACCGAACCACAAGACCAGGATCTGGCTCGGCTCCTACTCCACCGCCGAAGCCGCCGCCCGCGCCTACGACGCGGCCCTCCTCTGCCTCAAAGGCTCCAACTCCGCCTCCGCAGCCTCCCTCAACTTCCCCCTCGACGCCGCCGACGACGCCGACAACCGCCCGCAGCAGCTGTCGCCCAAGTCCATCCAGAGGGTCGCCGCCGCCGCCGCAGCAAACGCAAACGCTACTGCTCCGTCTCCGCCACCGCCGTCCGCAAGTAGTAGCTACTGTTGCAGCACTGCTGCAGCAGCAGCAGCAGTGCAGGAGGAGTCTGTGGGCTCGTGGCTCGCCTCGGCCGCCGGCGCGTTCCAGTCGCCCAGGTGCGTGGAGCTGATGCTGAACGGGTGCGGCTTCTTCTTCGACCCGCAGCCGCCGCCGCAAGCGGAGGAATGTTTCGACGAAGTCAGTGATGTCAGCCTGTGGAGCTTCTGCTAGCAATGATCTATAGAGTGCTGGCAAGTTTCGACCATCATCGATCTCTCTCGTGTACTTGAAATTTTTTTTTTTTTTAAGTACGAGATTGGTGATGCGTTTGATAGGGAGCTAGATCGAGAAAGTGACTGTTAGGCCACATTGGTCTCGAATTCGTTCAACTAATATATATATATATATATATATATATATATATATATATATATATATATGTTTTCTGTTTATTATATGTGTCGAAATAATATTAATATAAGTATGTAATCATGGAAATAAAAATTCCAGATGCTAATTTCCATGGAAATTTTCTTACATATAAATTATTTTAGAGCACTTATTAGAGCACTACAAAAGTTACTCGGAACTAATCAAGTACTGTGAAACTTTTACTCAGGACAACACATTACTTACCAAACCTGCATAGCCGGTGCACCCGCAGGGCCGAGGACGACGACGTCGTTACAACGAGGGGAGGCAGAGCGGTAGGAGGGGGGGGGGGGGGGGGGGGGGGGGGGTGGAGCTCGGCGGAGGAGGAGGCGGCGGCGGCGGCACCGATATTGGAGGACTGCCGGGAGCGGAGGGTGGTCGTCGTCGTTGTAGGAGAAGAGGAGGCAGCGGGGGTAGAACATGGTGTGAGGGGAAGGCAACGGTGGAACGGTAGAAGCAATAGTGGCGGCGACGGCGGCATCCTCTGCCCCGCGGCTGCACGGTTGTGCACCCGCGGGTGCCAAATAGTTTTTCGCATTACCTATTGGGGGCTGTCCCACCCTCCAAACATAAACATTCTAACTTTCACTCTTTTTTTCTTCAATATTCCTCTACCCCCAATCCTTTCTCCGAGATCCAGATCCCCTTTTTCTCGTCCTCCACCTCCTCCACGTGGCTCCTGGTCTCCTTCAAATAGTCACATGCAATCAGAGGAGAAGCGGTCGATAACGGTGCATGGTGGTGTCGAAAAGGTGGTCGGGGTAGACATTAAATCCATTCTTTTTTATCTTCTCTTACTTCCATAATTTTTTCAGCCACTACCAAAATATCTCATATTAGCGACGCCAAACGACGTCGCTAAACAGCCACAAAACGTCGCTAACTGAAAACAACGACGTATTTAGCGACATTTCGGGCATGTCGCGTTATTGATGGTTGCTATTAGCGAAAACATCGCTATTCGTCGCCATAGCGACGTAGATCGGCGACGCACTACGTCGCTAGTATTAGCGACTTTTACCGACAACAACGTTGCTAATTAGCGACGTAACCTTTCGTTGCTGATTGTCGCTGTCCGTTCAGATTTTAGCGACGTTAAATTAATGATTAGCGACGTTGTCCGACTCCATATCTGAGAATTTTTTGGTTGTCACGTCATCATTTTAGCGACATTTAGCGATGTTACGATACTTGAATACCGACGTCCAGATACTAGATTAGCTGACCTGTACAGTTTGTCACGTCAACGCATCTGCGACGTTCTACGATGAAAAGTCGATGGGCACTTGAACCCTATAAGAAACTTTTTAGCGACGTCTAAAAAAGGACGTCGCTATAAACTAAAGATATGGCGACGTACAGAAGTATGAGTCAGAAAACGTCGCTAAATGAAACAAAACAACGACGTTTAGCGACGAGACCGCGACATTTGCTTTCAAAAAAAATGTTTGTCGCTACTCGTCACTCTACGTCGCTAATAGTGACGTTCAGCGACGTCTTTTATAGACATCGCTAAATACACAAAAAGTAGCGACGTTATTACTCGGAGTCGCTAAATTCGTCGCCAATATGACTTATTTTGGTAGTGAGCCAATACTCGGCCAAGAGAGAACCTGAAACCCTATACCCATCGCTGCTAACTTTATGACTGTTAATAAAAATTGTTAGTCCTATCTATAGGAATGACTGCAATTTTTTTTATAGTTATAAAGATAACATAATGTCAAAATTTTGACAGTCCCACCTATTAGAAGGACAATAAAAACTTTTACAATTCTAAAGATAACAACACACTTTCTTTAGGATTGTCAAAAGTTTAACAGTCCAGTATAATGGTAGGAATGTCAAAGATTCTGACAGTCCTAAAGAAAAAATTGCACAATTCCGAGTAATTTTTTTTGAGTAATATATTTGTAAATTAAAAAAAGGGATATCGTAGCAAATGTCCCCAATCAAAATATAGAAATTAGCATATCTCCCACTATTTAAAAAACTAGCAAAATTTTTAATTCTTTTGTAAATCAGCCAAAATTTTGGTTAGCTATTAAAATTTTATTTTATTTTCCATACAAAAGAATAAGAATATTTGCTAATTTTTAAAAGAATGAGAGCATAGGCTAATTTTTATATTTTAAATAGAAGCATTTGTTAAGATATTCTATTGAAAAATAGGCAATTTCGAATAACTTTCGTAGTGTTTTTATAAAACTATTTTTTTATTAGATTGTACAACTTTTGTGCATGTGAGTGTAATCTAATGAAACAAAGATAGAAAATACTGTTAATTCTTACATCTCCAGTATGGGTTCAATTTGGTGCGGATTCACGACAGCTGAAATGACCTGGGTTTGAATGATTATGGTGACGATCATGATGCAGGCCGCGTCTCCTGGTGGGTTGAACGCTGCACCGCCGTAAGTGAGATCTTTTGACAAAGGAGTGGGCCAGGATATCGTCCATGAACAAGAAGATGCCATAGTGGATGAAGTACAGCTGCTCAGTAGGGGTGCAACTCCGACGGGTTAGCTCAGACTTGAGTTCAATCCGCGATGAATGACAAGTCTAGTCTGAGCCTAATCCCAATCGGACCTCGGGTTCAACATATGAAGCCCAAGATCGGTCCGGAGGAAGCTCGGATTGGGTCGGATTCATCAGATTTACCATACTCTAATATGATATTTAAAATAGTTTTAAACCAAATTAATATTAAACACATAATCAAATAGCAATTAAGTATCAATTATTACAAAATACAGACTAACATGAGATTTAGAAGGAGTCGAAGAGCTTGGGTTGAGAAATTTAGAATTTAGAATTTTTATTTAAAAAGTATGAAACAATGTATACATAAATATATATATAAAAAAATTATATGTAAGTCGGATTTCGGATTCTTTGGGTAATCCGACACATGAATCCAAGCCCAATCCAATTTTTGATCGGGTTAAAATATTTTAACCCGAACCAAAGTCCAAGTCCAAGTATCTTCAATCATAATCCAACCCATTGACGGATTTATCTGATTGGACTAGGATTGAGCCCGCCCGAGTTGCAACCCTGCTGCTCAGAGCATCATTAGTAGTTGAGACTCTCCAATGCAATTTGGAGCCCAAATTTCAAAAAAAAAGGTAAATGTAGAATGGGTTGGGTTTGTATGAGAATAGTAGGAAATGATAAAGTGAGCTCCGGTCCCAAAAATTGTGTGGTCAAAAATTAATGTAGGAAAAAAATAATATAAAGTTTAGAATCTAGAAAGTTTGCCTCCAAATTGAAACTTACTATTCTACAAAACGAGTTTCTACAATCTAGAATCTAGAAATTGAGAGGTCCAACCCTTAGCACCCATGGATAGATTGGGACCGAAATTGTAGAAATTGGGACTAAAAATGAGACTTATTATTCTACAAAATGAGCTCCTACATTCTAAATCTAGAATCTAGAAAATGGAATGGACCTTACTATTGATGCTCTCAGGTCAAAGCCCCGGGGACCCAAGTAGGGGTGAGCAAGGACAAGAGTAGTGATTTGAGTTGTGAAGTATATTGATCCTCTTTTTACTGTCAAGACTGTTCAAGGGTATAGAAAAATGGGAAAGTTAGAAATGGTGACCAGGGTGGCCCTGGTTCAGGACAGCTATGACGATAGTCTAGGATCTATGAATCTGGAGCACTAAAAAACAAATCAGTTGAGATATAAATATATAAATATTTTTTTTAATCTAAATTAAACTTAGTATATTTCATAGCCCCACTTGATACTAACTAATTATAGTGTTTACACTTGCATATATGAAGTCTTTAGTTTAATTTTTGGTGATGGCAATTTTTTTAAAAATTTAGTTTTGTTTTTATTTGTTACTTTTATTTTTTACATTATGTATGGGAGTCCTATTTTTGAAGCTCGCCTCAGGAACTCCCAGGAGCTCAGTGTCGGCCCTGATCATGACTCCCTCAGAAAAGCAAGACGCGTAGCTAAGCGAAAAAAGTTAGGAGTCGCCAGACATTTTTGATATGTCAGAGTATCTTTTCCTCCCTTAAGACTCCTCAGGACACTGGCAGACCAAAAGCTGGGCTGGTTCAGATTGTAGTACGAACTTGAACAAAAAAATTTACTAGAAAAAATTATTCATCTTCCTCAATTATGATTTTTTTTTTTCCTCTTTTTCTGACGTGCCTATGCTCTCAGCCCAGGTTAAGAAATATTCTTGGCTCCGCCCTTGCCTAAAGAGTATATTTTTTCCACCCATCAAAATTTGTGTGAATGTTCATCATTTTACTTAAGGGTACGTGTTAAACTAGTGGTCAAATTTTTTGTTGATGTTTAGCATTACACTCAAGGTGAAAATTTATTGGTTTTGGGTAAAGTGCAAACAAACCCTCCTTAGATTTGCATTTTTCATTTAAAGACCCCTAGTTTAAAGAAATTCTCACATTTTTATTTTTCCTCAGTTTGCACCCCTGCCATTAACAGCCGCTAAAATACGTCTAAAAAGACGATTTTACCCCTCCCCCGCACCCGCTATAAGGGCACGTGCACGTGACAACGCCCAGCCCTCACCGTAAAAACGGCGTGGAACGCTGTAGGTTTTCTACTCTAAACAGTTTATATATATATCAAAACCTGTCGAGAATATGGTCAACTCCGAACGGAGGACAAGCAATGAATATATATGAGTACTCAATCACAACTCTAAGATAATAAGTAAAGACTGAAAGATAAAGACAACAAGACTATAAAATATAACCTGTCAAGTCCATCACAAATAATATACAAGTCTAAGTCCAAGTCTCTAATACAATCCCAAAATATAATATAATAACAAGTAGTAAGCTGGAGACAAAGTCCAGTCCAAAATGTCTAGTCTAACTAAACTAAGCTAGAGGCTCGTCGGGCGGAGCTAAGCCCTGCTGAACCAAGGTCTCCAAGTCTACGCCCACTACGTCAACCGGACCGTAGAAGGTAGGACAATCCTCTTCGCCACAATCTGTAAAATTTTGTCAACATATCCAGTCAGGATGGAACGAGCACAAATCTCAAATAACAGTTCTAGTTAGACGATATTGAAAATGTAGCAGTAAATAGAGAGAATCTACGAAGTAAATAATGTGTACATGAATCATGGTAAGGCATGTCAAGGCTGTAATCTGAATGTAAGAACAGAAAAATAGTATAAATCATGTACAACAATCTGGAACTATATCTATGTGAGTTTAGTATTAGTTTCAACATGTGATCGTCTTAGAACTTGATACAATGTTTGGCCTGGCTAATCATACGTGAGTGTCTGATTAACACTATACAATGAAAATACTATAGTGATACAATGATGATACAATATAATACTATGGGATATTGATCACATATCAACGCTAACACCCCCATCCCTGACTAATATAGTGGATCCAGTCATGACACGTCATGATACGTATTCTCTGAGGAGGTCGCGAGCCTACACAGGAATCGTATCTATACAATGAACAAATAAGCAATGAAGACTTGCCCAGTGTATACCATATATAAGAGGAATAACATCTTATGACGGAATCCAGACAAATATCAATCCGTGTGAACAATGTGTCAAGAGAACAAGGATAATCTACACTAAATACTAGAAACAAAGACGATATCATAAAACAAAAATATTATCAGAGAATGTACTCGCCTGTACTGTGATGGATAAGTCGACTGAGTCCAAGATCAGTGCCTCGAGGACCTATAGATGGAATACTGTATCAATATAATGGTTTGGAAGTGAAAGTAAGTCATACTGAGTCAAAATAGGTCAAGACACGTCAAACTAAGTCAATCTAGGTCAAACAAGGTCAAACTAGATTGTACAGGGTCAATCTAAGTCATATTAGGCCTAGCTAGGTCAAACTGGGTCAATGCAAGTCAAACGGAATTAATCTAGGTCGATTTAAGTCAACGGTTGACTTACAGTTGACTTTTGGTCAACTGGTCAACTCTGGTCAACTCTAGGTCAACCCTAGGTTAATCCTAGGTCAATGGTGACTAATAGTTGACTTTTGGTCAACTGTCCAAGTTTAATGGAATTTGGGACTAAATTGGATAAAGTGTTGACCCATAGTTGACTTTTGGTCTAAAAAGTCAACCGTGGTCAACCGAGGTCAAGACTAGGTCTAGGCGACTATTTCTAATCATTACCAACCCTTACAACCCATACCCAAGTCCATCTTGGACTTCGAAACTCAAATCTTGGCCGTAGGCCAATATCCTATTTTACCCTTTAAAAAGGTAAAATTCTAACTTAGGCAATTATCCAGTTAGCCTACCTACGCTTGATATTTTGACCCGTGCTTCCTAGGGTAGTATGATACTAGCCTATAGGTTCATTACCTACCAAAATACCTAGGTAAAGTGGACATCCAGTCCATAATACGGTCCATTGCCGGTATCTTGAATATTTCAAGATACGCAATGGTACAGCGCGATACCGGCGCCCTACGACCCCGATTTCCACTCGGGAGCCTACCCGCAAAATCTAATTCATATAATCTAGGTCTATGCCAAGTTTCATCGCGTTCCGATACTCGGAGCTCGATTTCGCCCTCTAACTCGATTTCCCCTATATTGTATTCCTATACTTCTACTTCACATTCTTCTTCTAAGTTTTACCCTTCTATTTCTTCTCCTTCTAACTCTTCTTCTAGTCTCCTTATTCAAATTCTTCTTATTCTTTTCCTTCTTCCTATTCTTCCTTTCTCTCTTCCTTTTCTTATCTTCTTCTAATTCCTAATCTCATTCTCTTCCTCAATTCCTCTCATTCTCTTCCTATTCTAATTCTTCTTCTTAAATCTTTTCTAACTTCTTCTTCTAATTTCCTTCTAACTCTTTCTAACATCCTAACCAAAAATACCACTTGGTATCCTAATACCAAGTCTCTAACACCATTATATCTAACTTTTAGGATTCTACATCTATTACCTTACTAACATCCAAACATACTAATATATACATAACATATATATATCTAGTATCTTCCCTCCTAAAACATACATCTAACCACTACCTAAACTAACCAAAACACACACACAAACACACTAGAAACACCCTCATACACACACCATACATACATACATGTATGAAGCCAAGGGAGAAGGGGTCATGGCTGCAAAAAGCAGCCAAGAAGCTGCTGCTGCTGCTGAAATTCAGCAGCTAATTGCTGCTTTGCAGTCCCTATATTGGGGCTGTTGTGGCCCTGTTTTGGGGGGGAGGGGTGGCTGTTGTTGTGCCCCCCTTCTTCCCCCTCAACACCACTCTCTACTCACCACAAAACCCCCTCTAAAACACCATCAAACCCACTCAACAAACCACTCTATTCCCCTCTTCTATCTATCTATCCTTCATCCATTCATTCAAACATCCATTCCAACATTCATTCATTCACTAACTCATCTTCTCGTTCATATATTCATTCACCATTCATTTGAATCCATTCAATCATTCACATATCCAACATATCTTCATTCATATTCATACATCCATTCAATTCATCCATTGAATTCAATTCATCTCATATTCAATCATTCCAATTCATTTGAATCCATCTATTCCACTCTCTCAACACACAAGCAAACACACCTACACACCCTCACTACTAACACACATACAAAATCAAATCTCCATCTCTCCTCATCTCATCTCCACCAACACACACACTCTCATCTCATCTCCCAACACACACTAACACACTCCCCATATAAATATACACACATACATATACACATACACATATACATATACTCCTAAACGACCCAAAACCTTATCCGAATACCCAATCTTGTAAATTCTACCCTCTAGGGCCTAGACACGTGCCCCACACAAGAAATCTAACTCGCGCACGCGGGCGGAAAACGAGAAACGAGGCCCGAATGGCCAAATGGTCATTTTGGCGACTTCGGGGTGTCCGATTCACGATACCGCGTGATACGGACACCAAACCTATCCGGATTCGACCCAAACTCTACCCACGAGTTCTAAATAATGATTAGAACCTATTCTAAGTACTAGCTTGCCGATTCTAGTGTCGGTGCAAAAAGTCACCCGTGTGTTGGAACCCGAAAATCCCGAAAAAGCCTATTTTTATGATTTCTTGCGAAACGACCCCACGTATCCAAATATGGACACGTACCTAGCCTCATCTCATCCAAACTAATCTAATTAGGTCTAATTAGGTTAGGGTAACACCCAAATATGTCAATTTAGGATTTTCCCAAAATTGGCACTAAACCTAGCCCGAAAGTCCCGAATTGAGTCCAATGGGTTCCAAACCTCTTCTAATGGGTTGTTCTACGCCTCGGGTATCCTCTAATATGCAAATAACATTAATTAGGAGTAATTACAAGAGTTAGAGTTAAGGTTTACTTCTTGGGAGTTGGAATCCCAAGAAAAAGTCCCAAAATTGGTTCTTTTTAGGTCAAGAGCCAAATCTAAGCTTTCAACCCCTCCATGCTAGGTTCTACTTAGATAAAAATCACAAATAAGAGATAAATAAGGGTTAGCACCAATATTAGGGAGAGATCTAGAGTATGGAAGAGAATTAGAAGAGAATTGACTTACTTTTGAGCCTAAAATCCAAAGGGGAAGGAAATGGATCCTTGTAGAATGAGAGAAAGGAAGAGAGAGAGAATTTTTCTTTCAATGAGAACAATGGAGGGATGTTGCTGCTGTGGCCGGCCATGTAGGGGGGCTTGGGGCATTTGGCAAATGTCCAAAATGCCCTCCAAGCCTCCTCTAGGTCAAAATTGACTTAAACAATTTTTCGGGGTCGGAAAAACTAAGTTAAAATCTGCAAATTGACCGATTAAGTCACGGAAAAAATTATCTAAAGGTACCAGACTAATTTGTGGGATTTTATGGGCCATATCTAACTTAAGTTTGGGTCCCGATCAGAGTCTAAGCTACCCCGGGTCCCCGATACAAGTCGGAATGAGCTGAAATTTGAACCGGACTCTAAAAATCCCCAAATAACAATAAAATTAAATAAAAATTTCTAAAATTCCTAAAAATGCAAAAAATACCATTTTACCCTAAATTTTGAAAACAGGCAGTTACACTCCGGTGGTGGGGGTGGGTTGAGCGGGGCCGACCAGAGGAGAGGGGAGGGTGGCCGGCCAGCGGAGGGAGGAGGGGGGCGGGTCGAGCGTGGCCGGCCAGCGGAGGGAGGAGGTGTTAGTATAAATTCTCAAACTCTGTATTTATATTCTGAAATTAAAATATAAATAGAATAAATAAATGATACCGAGGCTTGAACTTGGTTCAATGTCCTTAAGACAATATTCGCCCCGCACTGGTGCTTACGGTTTAATGGCGATTAGTCTCCCAGGATACAACGGTTCTTTCCTTCGGTAGCAGCACTTCACACCGTAGGAACTCGTCGAAGCAACGTTGGTTGTCTCTCTCTCTTAGACTAACTAATGCAATATGGATGAATTGAATGAATGCTTGAATGCTCCAAACACATGTGTATTTATAGAAATAAAGAGACATGATGGAAAGGGCACACCTTTCCAATAAATAGATTCGTACACCTTTTTCTAATGAAAAGATTCGTACACCTTTTCATAGATTCGTTGATAGAAAAAATTGATATTATTATTATAACAAATATACATTCACATTTTCAACAGGAGAGGGGCGGGTCGAGGGGGCCGACCAGTAGAGGGAGGAGGGGGGCGGGTCAGGAGGCCGGCTGGCGGAGGGAGGAGGGGGCTGCACACCACTTGTAGGGAAGGGAGGGCATTTTGGATTTTTTTTAAAATTTTTTTTTTTTAAAAGTCATTAACGGTCATTTCTGATGGCTAATAGACGGTAGGAACTTTTTTGCTCACGCAAAAAAATTAAGAAGGGGTCAATTGTTCTAATTTTCTAACGAGTCTTATTTTGTAAACGAGATAAATATAAGGAGGGTTTGTTTGCACTTTACCCTACTGGTTTTAGTTTCACAGCCATTACAGTTTCAGAGAATTGACCAGAGAATGTAATTGTTTTTCTCTAATGAGCCCACACATACATGAGCAAATCTCAATGTCATATTCCACACATAATATTCCAAAGTTCTCTCATGACCAAATTAGCAGTAGAAAAAACTTAGAACAATGGAATATTTGAGCTACAAAGTGTCCGAGTAGAGATGACTCAAAAACATTCTCCATTAAACTATTAAACCATACATTAATTAAAACAAATGTGAGAACTGGTCATAGTCTGTACAAGCCAAACAGTAGCCATATAATCCAAAAACCTAGATGATCTGCACACGTGAGAGCTTCGCTATGCCTATAACCAAATGCTGACAATTTTTTTATAACCGTCACGTGTCGGATTTCGATTGGAGAAGAAAAAAAAAAGTGGTGGAATCGGATGGGGTCCATGTAGCACGGAAGTGAGAGGGGAGGTGGAACCAATGTATATCGAGTGAGAGAAAGATGTTGTAAGAAGGTTGTAAATATTTGGTTGTAGACTTAGCATTTTCCGCACACGTGATGGGAGGCTGATTGCAAAAGATATATTTTCATAAAAGCTATAATGTGAAATTAGAACATATACTTTCCTGATCTATATTCCCAAAATACAAAAAATAAAAATAAAATAAAATAAAATAAAATCACAAATGCAACATAAACTGGCACCAAATTGTAGTACATGGCTCCTAGGGGTTATATGAACTTATATCACCCATATTAGGTAGAAATGTGGTCTTATATAAATTAAAGACAGAAAAGTTTTTTAAAAAATACCAATGTGGTTCCCTCAGGAAACTATGACTTCCTAGTAGGTGACATTTTTAGATTGATCCGAAAAAATAATAATTTAAAAAGTTTAAAAATGACACGCATTATGGAGTTGTCGATTTTATAAAGGGAGCTAAATAATATTTTTGTATTAGGTTAAGAATTTGACCCAGCATTAGTAGTAAGTAGAAACACTTTCTATTTTTTGGTTTTTAGGGTATGCTTGGATTAAGGTTAAGAGAGTTAAGGGAGAGAAAATTAAGTGAGAAAAAATAAAAAATATATTTGGTTTGAGGGTGAGAGTTCACGAGGGAGGGTAAGTGATGGTTTGTTTAATCCACGTTTGTCAATAATTTTAGAGAAATTTTGAGTCACATCCCACTTGTTTTATCTATATTCAAGGTGCACCCCATTGCTTTACCTTAATGTATGAATTTTTTCACTTTCGACGGAAACCGTCCACAGTTGACGGTCAACCCCTTTGACCGAAAATTTTGGACGAAAATATCCTTGCCTTCTCTCCCCCCAAACCCAAACTCAAATCCAAACTCAAACCTAAATCCAAACTTCTCCCTCCTCCTCCTCCTCCTCCTCCTCCTCCACCTGCTCTACGCTCCTTCCCCCGCTCCCGCTCCGACCCCCCCCCCTGCCGCTGCCGTGCCCCCGCCCCGCCGCTGCTGGGCCCCCGCCGCTGCCGGGCCCCCGCCGTGCCCTACCGCATGCCGGGCCCCCCGCCGTGCCCCGTCGCTGCCGGGCCCTCGCCGTTGTTGGAAATTCTTCACAATTCTTCGTTTTAAAACTGCAAGAAAATAAAATGATTAAATGTTACCGGCCTCCGGGGAAGTCGCGCACGTAGCACTGCCCTAAGAGACGGTATCCGAACGCTCATAGTGGTAAAATCCCCGCTCTACCGGAATCTCGTTGCCGCACACGACGCTGAGAGAATGACCCCGACTTAGCTCTGCCCAGAGCAACGATGAATAGCAGCAGTAATACGAAGGAGACGAGAAATTTAGTGAAATTCGAGAAGAATATTTTCTGTGTGTGGAAGAGAAAGAAGCACAGACTTATATAGGCTGATGGTGGCTCTTTGTAACATTCAGAAATAATGAACAATAATATTTTAACGTTACAAAGTAATGAGAAATACAAAAACGTGGTACATTGAACCTGGACAAGATTTTGAGGTGTCCAACGTTATAAAAATAAATAAATAGTAACGGTAAAGAAAAAATTCAATGAGGAGCAAAAGGTTTTTAGGGTTTTAGTCCGAATTCGAAGAGAAAATCGAATCGGCATTCGGCGCCCGCAGATGTGGGCACGTATCCGCACCCGTTACGCGCGCCGAACCGAACCGAGCCGAGCCGGGCCGGGTGGCGGCGGCGGCACGCGCATGTGACCCATAGGCACCCACACAAGACATTTAATGAAGCACCAAAAAGCAAAGTAATATAAGCTCAAAACACTCACCTATCCTAGCTGATGTGGGACTATAGGAGGAGGATGGGCTTTTGAATGAAAGCAGCAGTAACATCAATGCTCCACCAAAAGGAGGTAGGATTATTAAGTTGTGTGAACTTGAGCTTTTGCTCAATCTCACATCTAACAATCCCCCCCCCAAAAGGTCAAGTTCCAAGGTAATAGAAGAAGGAAATATAAGAGAGGAGTAAGAAAATTTCTGGACAGTTTTATACTATGCATAAATGAGATGGACTACAGCCTTGAATCTCACGTAGTGACTATTGTCTTTGTCTGAAGAAGAGCTTGATGGACTATGCCTTGAATCAGTCTTCTTGACCCAGACTCAGAAAATAGCACACATAGTATGCTAGAGGTACTTGGGTCTATCGGGTGGCACGTTTTGTTGGCCATGCGCACTTTTACACATTCATGAGAGTTGTCTAGGTTCGCCATGTCCTATAGTCGCGGCCCTCACGACCTCTCATATAGGTAAGTCCTTAAGGGTTGGTGATAGGAATCAATCCTGCATATCATGCTTGGACTTACTAAGAGTTTAAACTCAACCTATCCATATCACAAAAGGAACACTGTCACCATAGGGATGGGGTATGAATGTACACATGTACAGCCTCCTGGGCTTTTATTTTAAAGAGAATTTAATCTCAGGTCAGTATTCCATAATAGTCACCTAGTCCAGCTTGTTTCTACCCATTGAACCGGCTTCTTGGGATCTCCAGTCAGTCTCGATTGGGTTGCCACTGCTGGTGACTATACTATGGGTTTAACCCCATCCCCCTCGATGATTCTAGGATCAATGTCCTAGACAGACCCTTCGTCAAGTAGTCTGCAAGGTTCTTTTCTGACTTTATATAGTCAAGAACCACATATTTGTCCAATAGGCTCTTTATTGACTTGAAGCGCAGCTGCAGGTGCCTGTTCATCTTAGCATTCACAGAATCATGCTTTAGTAGTTCTATAACAGATTTATTATCACAGTTTATAGAAATTGCAGGAATAAGATGAACATAAACAGGTATATGCATAATAAGATTTCTGAGCCACTCGGCTTCTGTACAGGTAGTAACCAAAGCTATCATTTCAGAGTCCATTGTACTTCTGGCTATGATAGTTTGTTTACATGATCCCCAGGAGATTGCAGCTCCTGCTAGGATAAAAACATATCCAGTAGTGGATTTCACATCATGTGAATCAGTTACCCAATTTGCATCGGAGTAACTTTCTATGATATCAGGGTGTCTAGTATAATGAAGTTTATAATCTAGAGTTCCCTTAAGATATCTAAATACTCTGTCCAATGCAGTCCAATGTGATTGATTTGGGTTACTAGTGTACCTACTAAGTCTTCCAATAGCAAATGCAATGTCAGGTCTAGTCCTATTTGTTATGTACATAAGGGACCTAATCATTTGTGAATATCTATGTTGTTCTATAGGTGATCCTTCATTCTTCTTGAGAACAACATTACTGTCATAAGGGGCAATAGCAGCTTTCTTATCAAAATAATCAAACTTCCTTAGCATTTTCTCAATTGAATGTGTTAAGGATAGAGTAGCCATCTTTGCTTTTGGACACTTGCATTCCTAGGATCTGATTTGCCTCACCTAGGTCTTTCATATCAAACTGGTTAGATAAATAATTCTTAGTGTTATTTATCAGTTCCAGTGAAGATCCTAGAATAAGGATATCATCAACATACAAGCATAAAATAACACAACTTTCATTTGTATTTTTTGAATACAAACATTTGTCATATTCATTTGGTACAAAACCAAATTCTATAATGACTTTGTCAAATTTGTTGTGCTATTGCTTGGGAGTTTGCTTTAGGCCATAAAGAGATTTTACTAATCTATAAACCTTGTTTTCTTGGCCTTTAGCAATAAAACCTTCAGGTTGCTCCATATAAATTTCTTCCTCTAAATCTCCATTTAGAAATATTGTCTTTACATCCATTTGATGGATCAACAAGTCATAAATAGAAGCTAAGGCTAGGAGGGTTCTAATAGAAGAAATTCTAGCAACAGGAGAATAGGTATCAAAGTAATCTAATCTTTTCTTCTGGATAAATTCTTTGGCTACTAGCCTAGCCTTATATTTTTCTATGGTACCAAATTTTTTCTTGAAGATCCACTTACAACCTATGGATTTACTACCTAAAGGAAGGTCTGCTAAAAACTAAGTATTGTTCTCCATAATGGAGTTATACTCATTGTTAATAGTTTCTTTCCAGAAAGGAGCATCAGGAGAGGATATGACTTCTTCATAAGTTGAGGGATCACCCTCTATAAAAAAAGTGAAGAATCATTCTCCTAAATTCTTTTTAATCCTTTCTCTTTTACTCCTTCTAGGTTCTATGACTTGTTCAGATTGAGAATTAGGTATTTGGTCATGAGAATTAGTAGACGGAGTAAGAGAAGGGTTAGAGGAAGATGAAGGGGTTTTATCCTTGAAGGAAAAAATGTTCTCAAAGTAAACTGCATCTCTAGCTTCAATGATTGTGTTATTAGAAGTTTCATTTACTTCAGAATGGGTTACAAAAATCTATTGGCATTACTATCTTGGGCATATCCTATGAATACAGCATCTACAGTCTTAGGTCCTATCTTTCTCTTTTTGGGTTCAGGAATTCTTACTTTAGCTAGACATCTCCAAACTTTGAGGTAATTAATCCTAGGGGTTCGACCTTTCCATAACTCATACGGGGTCTTATCATTAGTCTTACTGGATATCCTATTAAGAATATAACAGGCTGACAATAAGGCTTCTCTCCAAAGATTATCAGAGGCACCTGAGCTGAGAAGTATGGCATTTACCATATCTAAAAGAGTGCGATTCTTCCTTTCAGCAACTCCATTGGATTGTGGTGAATAAGGAGCAGTTACCTCATGAATAATTCGTGCTCTTCACAGAAGTTAGTCATTTCATTTGAGGTATACTCTCCACCACGATCTGATCTAAGGATCATAATCTTCCTATCCAACTGGTTCTCAGCTTCAGATTTATAGACCTTGAATCTGTCTAGAACTTCATCTTTGGTCTTAAGAAGGTAGGTGTAACAATACTTTGAATAATCATATATGAAAGTAACAAAGTATTTTCTACCGCCTCGGGACAAGACCCTATTGGAATCACAAACATCACTATGGATAAGTTCTACGAGTTCAGAATGTCTATAGACAGATTTGAAAGGTAATCTAGTGTGTTTGGCTTGAACACAAATTTTATATTTGTGTTTATCATCTATAGGAGTCTTAGGGATGAGATCTAAGTTCATCATCCTTTTAATAGATCCTAAGTTCACATGACTAGTCTACCATGTCAAACATTTGATGATTCAACATTTACAATAAAAGGAGGATTTACAATTTTATTCATGGTACTTAAAATAAAGAGTCCATCTTTCACAAATTCCTTTACCCACAAACAGATCATTCTTAGAGAAAACTATTTTATTTGCCTCCATTATAATTTTGTATCCTGAGGCTACAAGGAGGGATCCACTAACAATATTTCTTATGACAGACGGCACATGAAGCACATCATGAAGAGGTAAAATTTTTCCTGATGTCATCTTCAGATCTATTCTTCCTCTTTCTATAATTTGTGCTATTGAGCCATCTCCTAGAGTCACGCCTCCTCCACCTGATTTCTGATAGGTTGAAAAACAAGAGCGATCAAATGAAACATGAACATTAGTTCCAGAATCCAACCACCAATCATCAGAATGGAAAGAAAGGTTTACTACGGATTGATAGCTTACAGACCTGAAGGAGCTGAAAGACCCATTCAGAATCATGTTAGCCTTTGGCTTATCTTTTCCTTTGAAGGAGTTCTGGATAGGTTCTTTCTTCCTTTGGAAGCAGTTGATGGCTGTATGGTTGGTTCTACCACACACAAAACAAAATCTTCTTTGATCCTGAGTCTGACCAAAGTTTCTAGGTTTTTGGGGTCGAGGGTTTTGGTGAGGAGGTTAAAAACTCTGCTTCTTTTTGAAAGAGTTTTTCCTGGATTTGAGATGGTTGTTTGACTTAGGTTTTGTATGACTTTCTACAAGGTTCACCTTAGCTGTGGTATTTAACCTAGCTTTGGTCTTGGACCTATGTTGCTCTTCTGTTCTAATTCTCTGTAGAACTTGAGAGTATGTAATAGATCCTTGTAGATGTAGTAGGTCATTGCCATTTTAGACCAGGAAGGAGGGAGTTTATCTATCAAGCATCCTATTTTGTGCTCAGTAGAAAAGAAGGTTCCCTTGGCTTGAACATGCCTAAGGTGTTCTTGGAACTCATGGATTTGGTCATTGATAGGTTTGTTATCTACCATGACATATTGATTGAATGTGGTGGAATTGAATCTATCAATTCCAGCATCATCACAACCATACTCATCTTCCAAAGCATCCCAGAGTTCTTTAGCGCTTTTATATTCAAAAAATATGTCGTAGAGAGACTCAGACATAGCGTCTAAGATTCTGTGGAAGCAATGGTAGTCTATTTCCTTAGGGGTCTTAGGTTTAGAGGAGGATGATGATTTGGATACCCCTACATTAGACTCAGTCTCATCAGAATCATTTGAGATGGGTGTGGACCCATCAATGGCAGAAATCAGGCCTAAAGTGGTAAGCCAAAATTTTATCTGGCTCTGCCACCTCTTGAAATATGTGCCATTGAATTTTGCAGGCTTTACAGAAAAGGTCTCTTCCTTGGAAGTCATGTTTTCTAAAGTCTGTAAAATTATATTTACTCAATAAGATGACTTTAAACTAAAATTAACAATTAAAATAATTTTAGTAATAGACCTTTAAATTTTTAGTTTTTCAAGTTTTGATAAGGTTGGGTTAGCTGTAGGGGCCGGATCCCAGCTAGCGGAGGTTCACTAGGAACACTTAAGTACCGGTCGCTTAGACAATTTTTTGCCTTATTGACAGAAGGGCCATTTCGGCTTGTTCCCAAACAAATCTTAACTTTAGAACTTTTAAAAAATAAAGGAATTTTTACTAAATCAATTAGTTGTTTGATTTAGTCAATATTAAAATATTGAGTAAAAGAGGTTACCCAAGTAGTATCGACAAAAATGAACTAACAATAATATTTGTCTAAGATGTCAATTTAACTAATAATGACAATTTGATACTAGTGTGAGAAAACTTGACAGTTAACAAGTAACTTGTTGGTAGTGAGCAATTAATATTAATTAGG
Source organism: Iris pallida (assembly GCA_029216955.1). Classification (NCBI taxonomy): domain Eukaryota; kingdom Viridiplantae; phylum Streptophyta; class Magnoliopsida; order Asparagales; family Iridaceae; genus Iris; species Iris pallida. The sequence goes on along the minus strand of JANAVB010033020.1, from coordinate 5,458,463 downwards.
TAATAAATCTTTGCTAACAGTATGTCAAAATGACAAGCTATAACAATTATTTCCTAACAAATATTAAGAATAGCAAAGAAATTTGTTAACAGAATATTTGGTAACAAAGTTGTTGTGATATAAGGATAGAAAGTTGCTAACTTTCTAACAAATAGCAAGCAAATTTGCAAACTTGCTAATGAATATTTGCTAACAAAGTTGATACTTGACAGAATACAAGAAACGAAGTTGTGAACAGTACAATGATAATTAAGAAGTATATAATTAACAAGTTGATTTACTGGCAGAAAAAGTATGTTTATTTGTTAGCAGAAGAAAAGGTTTATTTGTTAACAGAGAAGAGTAACTCGTTGACTTGTTAATAGTTTAATGAAATATAAATTTACAAGTTAAAAGTTTACAGAATACAAGAAGTCCTTAACACAATAGAAGATTTGTTTTAGTACAGTTGAAAATTGCAATTAACAAAATAGACAATTAAAATCAGGAGTATCTCTTAGATTGTTGGAAATTCTTCATAATTCTTCGTTTTAAAACTGCAAGAAAATAAAATGATTAAATGTTACCGGCCTCCGGGGAAGTCGCACACGTAGTACTGCCCTAAGAGATAGTCCGGGTCTATGTGCAGACGGTATCCGAACGCCTCCTAGTGGTAAAATCTCCGCTCTACCGGAATCTCGTTGCCGCACACGACGCTGAGAGAATGACCCCGACTTAGCTTTGTACCAGAGCAACGATGAATAGCAGCAGTAATACGATGGAGATGAGAAATTTAGTGAAATTCGAGAAGAATATTTTCTGTGTGTGGAAGAGAAAGAAGCACAAACTTATATAGGCTGATGGTGGCTCTTTGTAACGTTCAGAAATAATGAACAATAATATTTTAACGTTACAAAGTAATGAGAAATACAAAAACATGGTACATTGAACCTGGACAAGATTTTGAGGTGTCCAAAGTTATAAAAATAAATGAATAGTAACGGTAAAGAAAAAATTCAATGAGGAGCAAAAGGTTTTTAGGGTCTTAGCCCGAATCCGAAGAGGAAATCGAATCGTCATTCGGCGCCCGCAGATGTGGGCACGTATCTGCACCCGTTACGCACGCCGAACCGAACGAACCGAGCCGGGCCGGGCGGCGGCGGCGTCGCGCGCAGTGTGGACCATAGGGCACCCACACAAGACATTTAATGAAGCACCAAAAAAGCAAAGTAATATAAGCTCAAAACACTCTCCTATCCTAGTCGATGTGGGACTATAGGAGGAGGATGGGTTTTTGAATGAAAGCAGCAGTAGCATCAATGCTCCACCAAAAGGAGGTGGGATTATTAAGTTGTGTGAACTTGAGCTTTTGCTCAATCTCGCATATAACAGCCGTGCCCCGCCGCTGCCCCCGTCGCTGTTGCTGCAGCGGGGAAGAAGACCAGGGAGAGGAGAGGGACAGGGAGAGGAAGAGGGAGGGGGCGGGGGAGGAAGGAGGAGGAGGGGAGTGGAGCGGGGGCAGAGCTGGAGCGGGCGTGAGGTCGTCTGACCGGCCGCAAAATCTTGGAGAAGGTGGCGGTGGCTGGATCTGCTGGGCGCGACGGAGCGGGAGCGGGGGCGACGGGGGCGACAGCTACTTTAGCACGAACAATATCTGCCAACTCAACTGCTCTTTTTGCATCCCTTTGAGCTTCCTTGAATCTCTTATCTGCTTCATCAAACTTCGTGCATTCAGATAGATATTTTTCTTGAATGTGCTTCTTTTTTTGCTCCAATATTTTAACTTCTCTTTCATGCTTCTGATATTTACTATTAGCAAAGTCCAACTTCTCACTCAAATTCTCAACCTCATCCTTCAATGCTAAAGCTTCCAAGTCATGGGTTTTCAACTTTGCCTCAGCAGCCTGCATGCAAAGATTGCCTCTACATTGATAATCAATATAAATCAAGATACAAATTGTAGTGAAAAGTTGAAGGATACCTCCAACTTTGAGACCAAACTACTTTCATCGTTCCCAACGTGGTCAATTTTTGAAGTTAAATTCTTGATCTCTTGTTCCTTTATTGCAACAAATTTGGGTTAGGATGCAATATATACATTCATTAATAATAAAAAAAGAACTTAAATGAAGAAATTGTCACCTTCTCTGCCAACTTCTCCAATAATTCTGTTCGTAGGGTATCTTCAGGTTCTTGTGCCTTTCTTTTAGTATGCTCAAGCATTACAGTTGCTCTCTCCTGTGTGGTGGTGGTGGTGGTGATGGTGAAGATGAGGGTGGTAGTAGTGGTGGTGGTAGTGGTGGTGGTGGTGGTGGGCGCGACAGCGACGGGGTGGGGGGGGGGGAGGGCAGAGCGGAAGGAGGAGAGATTAGGATTATGATTAGAATTTAGGTTTGGGTTTGGATTTGGGGAGGATATTTTCGTCCAAAATTATCGGTCAAATGCGTTGACTGTTGGTCTTGGACAAAATTCGTCAAAAGTGGGGGGTAACTTACATTAAGGTAAAGCAGTGGAGTGCACTTTGAATATATGGATAAAACAAGTGGGGTGCGACTCAAAAGTTCTCATAATTTTAACCCCTATATCGGAGGGTTAACGAGGGGGGTTGATGGGTTTGTTTAAAAGTCATAAATACTCCTTATTTGTCTTATCAAATTCTATAAAAAAAATCTCTCTATTTTTTCTTGCTTTTAACATGCTCTCCGCTAGACTTGTCAATGGATAGTCTAAAATTTGAATTTGATTCGATTCCTTATTCGAACTTTCGAATATTTATCCAAAATTTCGTATATCCGATTCAGATATCCGTATATTCATCAGGTATTATCTTTTTTCTGATACGAATTCGGAATATTAAGGTATTCGAATCCGTTAATGTCCGATCCGACTTCAGATTACAAATTTCGGATATCGGATTCGACTATCCAAAATTTTATATATATTATAGTATAATGTATATATAATATATATTAATTACTAGTGAAGATTAAATAATTTTATTCTTAACTGACTTTTACCTAATTCAATTTATTTATTACTTTTATACCTCTATATTATAATATAATGTATATAGTAGTAATAGATATTAATTATAATTTACGCCAAAAGATGAAATAACTCAAATATGTAGAGCAATATATATGTCCTTCTCAAATTGAGTATTATTGAAATTTTTAACAGAAGATGAAATGGCTCAAATAGAGCCTAGTTTTTGATATTCAGATAACAACTAAATTTTTAATATTTTGGTTTTCGAATTTCGGGTATTTGAATAATAACATTTGAATTTTTTAGCTCATAGGATCGGATATTATTCGATAGAATACTAATTCGAAGTGTCAAAAGAGATATCCGTTCGGATATCGGATCGGATTCGAATATTCTCAAAAAAAATCGAATACGGATATTCCCCTATCCGTACCGATAAGCATCCTTTGACACTCCGACTATTCGTAGCTTCCTCATTTGTAAAGATATTTTGATAAGTTGTAATTAAAATTCAAATCAAATATAATTTTATGACATATGTAATAAAGGTATTTGGTGACTATTATATTTTTATTAATCCCCTCTCACTTAAATCCTCAAATAAAAGCAAGAGTTATCAAATACACCACACTTAACTCTTCCTCTACTCCAAGCAATGTTATATGGATTGACTCTGCTCCCCTCACTTCTGCTAACTTAATCCCACTTAACTCTGCCTTTAGACCCTTAGGCCTCGTTTGGTTCACGGGAAGGAAAGGAAATCAATTGCTTGGTACTTCCTTTCCTTTGAAAAATTACATTTCTCATCAATTTATTTTTTTCGGTGTTTGAAAATACCAAAGTGAATACTTAAAGGAGGGAAAGTGCATCATTGCTTGAATGAATGAAACCATTTTCTTTCCTAATTTTCTCGAGTCCTTTGGCACCCAAATATAAGAAAGTAATAACTTTTTTTCCCAACCTTATGATTCTGCAAATCAAACGATACCTTAGTTACATCCTTGCTTTGTGTGTGTGTCTTTTTATGAAAAAATTATTTAGTGAGTCAGGCTCACTATCAGTCTTAATTTCCTAAGGCTAATTCAAAGGACACTCCACATTTTAATTGTGGCTAGCCCTTACTAAGGGACAGTCTATGAAAGTGAAACTTTTACTTGGGACAACTCAAATTTTACTTGGGGCTAGCACCCCCCCTAAAAAAAACCTTTCTAACACTTCATTTCATCAATTTCTCTCTCTCTTCTTTATTCCTAAAACCTAAACCCTATTTCTCTTCTCCATAACTCAAATTCTAAATTCCTAAACCCGAAATTCCTTCTCCATTCCTCCAATTTCAAGCAATGACACCCAAGCCCCAACCTTCATCACAATCTGGATATGTTTGACATATTTTTGCTATTATTTCGTTTTAATTTTATTGAATCTTTGGTAATCCTTAAAATAGTTTGATAAAATAGGTTAGAACAAATTTAGGGTTCATGTATGTATCTTTCGAACATGACAAGTCAATTTTTTGCATCAAATTCTAACCCTAGAATAATTGGTTTTGGTGTACAGTCGGCTACGAAAATGACAGAACTGTATGCAGTCTTGCAGTCTGCAATACAGTAGGACTGCATGCAGTCCTACTATATATCAGGACTGTGGGACTGCTTGTTGTCCATTTTATCAGTCATAAAATAGGAATGACTGCATGAATGTATGCAGTCCTAATATTAACCAGGACTGCATACAGTCCTACTGTATTGCAGGACTGTCAGACCGAATGCAGTCCTACTGTATTGCAGGACAGCAAGACTGCATGCAGTCCTGTCGTTTTCGTGGCCAACTGTAGGCCAAAGCCAATGATTATAGGGTTAGGATTTGATGCAAAAAATTGATTTGTCTTGTTCGAAAGATACATACATGAAATTTAAATTTGTTCTAACTTATTTTATCAAATTATTTTGAACATTACTTATGTGACCTAGAAATTTTTAAAAAAAGAAGAGAGCAAAAGAAGGAGAAGAGAAGAGGAAGAAGAGAGCAATAAAAGAAATGTTGGATTTTATACCCAAACGTGGGCTAACCCCAAGCAATAAATAAGAGTGGCAAACTTGTAAATATTTGAAAAAAAATTAGACAATGTAGTGCCCCGTCCCTACATCGTGCCCCGTTCTCCGTCCACGGGGTACGCGAGAAAGAAACATTGTCGTTATCGATTCGGTCGGGACCGATAGGTCAGGATCGATCGAATCGATCGAACGGGAACGGTTGAATTAAGATCCATTCTCCGTTATGGAATGGCTTCTTCAGAACCAAGTCCCATATTCAGCGGGTTGTGCCTTAAGGATTGACTCTGCAGCTGAGTCAGAATCCCGTTGCTTTGTTTTTCACGCCGCTTGCGTTGGTTTTGGCTTTGGTTTTTTGAATGCATTTTCGTGAATGTTTTCGATGGTTTTCATGGCTTGCATTTCGAACTCGCATTTCCTATTGAACTTCTTGAATAATACAGTGTTCTAATCGGTTGCTTGTGCGATTTCAGGTAATTACGTAGGCGACGTCTAGTGCGACCAACAAGTTCTCTCCTCTCAAGCAAAACTCAAGGTGAGTGGCTGACCCTTCTCTTCTCGACCCCTTCTTAGTTCAATTGATAATAGTGTTGCGGAAGATATGATAGATGCAAAGGCACGGGCACCCTGTAAACTGTAGAAATGTATTAACAAAAGAATGACTCAAATAAAGTATGGATTCTACCTGAGTAAACTAAATAAGTCTAACCCGGTCATTGGACAACTTGTCGACAAGGAGAGAGTTTCCTCGAGCGACAACCCGGGGCCACGGGACCGACTCGGCCTAGGAGAAAACACGGTATAGCTTTGCTGGATGATATCACGGGTTAAGCGGGAACTTGCAGCGGGGATCGCTACTTGCGTTACAAGGGCCCCCGGCTAACAAAGTTATAGTCCAGGATGGCTTGTGATGTCAGTGACCAAACACACGTAATGTTGCACTTGGTATGTAAATGATAACAATTGACAGGGAAGAACATGGTAAGTCTCATAAGGCGCGGCGCGGTCCGCCGTGGGTAAGTTCCAACGTAAATTTTATTATGCTTGTCATATGCTTGTTTGAAATTTATTAGTATGGTTAGAAACATTCATCAATTAAGTCATATAAACTCTTCAACCAAATGAGAGCTTGGAACTCAAATAGCCACGCACCAGTACAAAGTGTAATGTACTGATCCTCGTTCTCCACGCAGGTACCCTCGAACCACGAAGGGCGTGCCTCTTAAAGCTCAAGGCGACATGAACCCTTTTGAAGTCTCGTCCGTGTGTTGAAGGCTTGTTTTGAATCCTTTTGAAGACCCCTCACTCAGTCCAAGAGAACATGACGACTCGACTCCCCTCAATAGCAGGTGGAAAGTGTTATGTTTTGCTTGTAAAAAGGGATGTAATGTATGGAACGTGTAAACCTCCTAAATTTCTACTACGATTCTTTTACTTATTTAAAGTTGGTATTAATTTTTACTTTGTGTTGTACGTCACACAATCGTATTGTACGTCGCATACGAAATTCCGTATTGAACGTCGTGTATGAGTTCAAATTTTTATATGCCTCGTTGAGTGCGAATATGTGCGAGGTACATATTGTTGTAAAAAATATTTTATTTTAGAAGCCTGATTTTTCAAATAATAAATAATAAATATTTTCAATTACTTAAAGTGGTAAAATACGTCGCATCGTGGATTGCCAAACTTCATTCATTTTATTTTTCATAAAAAGGGTTATTTTATAGTGAGTAATTTAGAAAAACTATATTTTATGTAGATATCTTATTTGCATGCGATGTACGAATTCTTATTCATATTTTTTGGATTTTTGAAATTAATTATTATCGTTATTTTAGTAATTCGAAAAAAGTTATTTAAATTTTAATTTGATTTATTATGGTGATTTAATTTAGAAAATATTTTATTTACGTTATTTTAAAATAGCTTTCAAATTAAGAGAGGATTATCTACATTTAACCTAGATTTAGATTTTATTGAAATAAGATTTAAATTGGTTTGAATCAACATGAGATTTATCCATTGGGGTTTAAACAAATCATAGTCCTTATCCAACTAGGGTGTCCACCTCCTATATAAGGAGAGCCCCTATTCTCTTGTCCCCCTAATTTACAATCCAAATTTCTTCTACAATCAAGATATGCATCGCGTCTGTGTCATCCACTATATTTTTTTAGTTGTACAAGTACATTGTTACCCGTGCCCGACAACCCCGGACACACCAGCCGGTGTCTCGTAGGACACGAAACCATCCCGTCTATCCCGTCCGCCTCTAGAATATCACTACCACCATCTGCACCACGCCACCGAAATAAACAGAACCACCAGCACCGACAGCAACTCCGACGACCCTCGCCATAATCGCCCGCACATCCCTCAACGGCCTCGATCGAACCCAGCCACCACCACCCAAAACAACCTCCGCCACCATCACCATGATCACATCACCGCAGCCACCCAACTCCGGCCATCGCCGCCCAAACACCACACTATAGGGAAATAAGGGAAGGGGAGGGCCCTACCCTGACAACCGCGCCCGCCGTACCATCCGTGTTGCATCGTGGCCAAGGTCGAGCTCTAGTTCCGTGGCCACCTCCGCCTGGACACTCCTCCTCCGCACCTCGTCCCGGCGTCAGAGTCGCACTCCCGCCTTCCATTGCTCTTCCTCCAGCGCGAGGCCGCGCTCCGACCGTCTCGTCGCGAGCGGGCCACCCGATCCCGCCTCCGACCCGGACCGCCCATCGCGGTGAGCACCCCTGGCCGTCTCCAACCAACCACCTTCCTTCCAAGCAACGCTTCAGTACTCGGACTCCCGCGCCACCCGCTGGAAAACCCTAAATCCCAATTCGACTACCACTCGACCCCTCCGAGCCGCCTCCACCTGGCCGCCGTGCCACCGGGATCCCTCCGACGCCGTGCTCCAGCGAAGAGCCCCTTCCTCACCACTTCCTCCACGCTGGCGCTCCCTTCAGCGTGCCCATTCCACTTCGCCCGGGGCTGACCACCGCCTCTCCGCTCTAAACCGGCGCCCCGTCGTATGCGCCACCGCGCGCAGGACCACCCGCCGCTGCCTCGCCGCCGATGACCCACCGGTGAGAACTCTTTCCGAACTACTACCCCTCTTTCTCTCCCTCTCTTCTCCCCAACTCTCTCTCTCCTCTTTCTTAAGAATCCTTATTTATTTTGGGAACAGCTGTAGTTTTTTGGATTATTTAATAATATTATTAAAACATTGTTATTAGTACTATTATTATTATATTACTGTTATTATTATTAGTATTATTATTAGTATTATTATGTTTATTTTTATTATTACTGTTATTAGTATAATTATTATTTTATCACCAGGGGTTTCATCCTTTACAATATTATTACTGTTTTAAAATATCTACACATGTAAATTAATATTTTCAAGAGAATGTATTAAAGCTTTATCATCTAAATAAAATATAGTTTTTATTAATTATTTGATCTATTCAAATAAATAGCTATTTTTATCTACCAATTATAGTTTTGACCTAAACCGATTTTATTAGAAATTTCAAGTATTTATCTAAAATAAATTTTTGGAATATTTACCTACAAATAATTTGATCCATAAAATATAGTTTCCATTATTATAAATAAGATATAAATATTTTCAAAAATTACAGTTTGAATTTTTTTAGAGTTTTAAGCCTCAAAAGATTTTCTTGAAGTTTTAGATATTATGTAAAATATTTTTCATAATAAAATATAGATTTTAAACAAATACAAAATATATTTTTACTAGATAGTTATGACTGTTTTTCTAAAATATATATATATATATATATATATATATATATATATATATATATATATATATATATATATATATATATATATATATATATATATTTTGAGTATATATATATATATATATATATATATATATATATATATATATATATATATATATATAGGGAGCGGATCAAAAGCCCCCCTTAGAAAGCCCCCCAAAACCCCCCTCACTCTAATTCGTAATATTAATGTTAATATTAATGTTAATATTAATGTTAATGTTAATATTAATGTTAATATTAATATTAATGTTAATGTCAATATTAATTTTTTTTAATTTTTTTTATATTAATGTTAATGTTAATGTTAATATTAGTGTTAATGTTAATTTTAATGTTAATATTAATTTTAATGTTAATATTAATGTTAATTTTAGTATTTAATGTTAATATTAACATTAATATTAACATTAACATTAATATTAACATTAATATTAACATTAAATTACGGATTAGAGTGAGGGGGGTTTTTGGGGGGCTTTCTAAGGGGAGCTTTTGATCCGCTTCCATATATATATATATATATATATATATATATATATATATATATATATATATATATATATTAAATTGAGAATTATCTTTTATATAAATCAATTCTTCCTCTTAGAATATATGACCTTTGACCATGACTAATCACATACTTATTTCCTTCGGACTTCTTCACATCAAACATGACTTTTGGACAAAACAGGGCATCACTATTATTGCACAACCTCAGGCGTAACACCAGGCAAGACACCTTGCCTTTACTGTTTACTTTTTTGCTCAATATCATGCATGTTTTATTTCTTATCAAGTTGTTCGTTCAAAACTATATGTAGATGCAAATTACTATATTTTATGCAATTGACTTAGAGTTAAGGGACTACCATATGTTTAGAGCATGTCATAAACTGTCACGATGTGCCACGGGTTGTCTGTGAGTTGTTAGTCGCATATAGTTCCGGACTTGCGTATCGACCGTACATAGGTGCGTACAGGCCGTACTTTAGGATATAACTGCTAATAGAATTGTGTAGAAGACTTGGTAGTTATTAAGGATTAAATAGTGTCGTGGAGATGATGCATGTATAGTATCATGAGGACGGAGAGGACATCTATTAGCATAGGGGCTACATTTATTTTTACACACATTTTGGGCCGATAGTGACTCGGATGAGCGCTACTTACTGTCCCGGGCCGATAGTGTCTCGTTTGAGCGCTACTTGACGGCCATTTTTTATTTACTCTGCTGATCCTACAGCCCCTGCGTAGAACGTTGTCCTCAAAGTGCATATCACATAGAATGGTTAGGGACCTTTACTCATGTATACTTTTCTGTTGAGCTTTTATTTATTCAGTTATTGGCATGATATTATGTGTCTTGTTACGTCCCTCTGAGGACCTGGTGATCTCTCTAGGTGTGTGCTTCATGGTATCTTGCAGGTGCTTTAGCTAAGGACATGTCTTCCTTCCTCCGTGATGATTGCTCTTGGACTCGTCATTTGCTTCGCTCGACCAAATCAGTTATTTGTATATTTCTTTCTTATTTAAACTTGTTGGTAGTGGATATGTCTCCGCCCAACGTTTGTACAAATGACTATTTGATTCTATCATTAAAACTTCATATTTGTGGATGAGATTTAGTTTAAGTATGGCTTTCTACATTTTACAGCTTATGTATCCATACGAGCCTTTCATTTGCTCGTATGTATACAGCTGGCATGATACGTATCTAGTCCCAAGTATTTTGGGACTGGGGCGTTACAGAATGACTATCTCATCAACGTTCGTTTTGTAATCGAGTCATGTTATAGCCCACGCGGCAATGATTGTAATGGAGTCAATGTAAATAAAGTCTTATTATCAATGAAAAGTATACTTCTATTTCAAATGTGTCAATCAATTATCTCTGCGTACTCTAACTTGATGTTGTATTTCGGATAACCTTTTGACTATGCCTTGTGCGATCGCAACTTAGGTTCGTACGGCATCACGTCCGGAGGACGACTATCGATTCTACGGAATCGGGACGTGACATAATGGTATCAGAGCACGGCTTTACATCCTTTGGCCTCGCGTCTAGAGTTTCAAACCTTTGACCTCGCATCGATGAGATAAGTTATTCCATACAATGAGTCCGTAATAAATTGAGACTGATGCATTTGCCTTCGTATTGCAGAAGTGCCGGAACCCACGGCCGAGCAAGAGCAGAGCGCTTCTAGCGGCTCTAGTAGTTCGCGGGCCGGAGCTTCTAACAATACCATCGAAAGGATGTTGCGCATGATGGAGGCGCAGTAGAAACAGTCCGAGAACTGACATCAACAAACAGAGGCACGACAGGCCCAGTTCGTAGCTCGCTTTGACGCACAAGCTAAGCTGCAACAAAAGCAACTAGATACTCTGCAGCAGATCGTCCAGACAATTGTGGCCAACAGAAATTTCGTGACTACACCTACTGTCACCGTGCGGATGGTCCAACCCATTGAAGTCGATACGGAGGAGCCCGAGCGTCAACCGGCGGCACCGAAAAAATACAACTTTGAAGTGTCAGAATTCAAGAAAGCGTGCCACACTTCCTTCAGCGGTACCGAAGGCCCCTCTATGGCAATCAACTGGTTGGAAGAGCTGGAAGATCACTTCGAGCTCCTCGGCAATGAAGAATCAAAGCAAGTCACCTACGCACAACTTCAACTACGGTTGAACGCACACGACTCATGGGCCGTGCACAAGCGAGCGATCCGACGCGACAACAACTCGGCGCCGATCTCTTGGGCCACGTTTCGTAAAGCCTTTGAATTCGAGTACCTTTCCTCCGCCGTTCGCCAAGAGAAGGAGAATGAATTCATGCAGTTGAGGCAAGGGAACCAGACCGTAGAACAGTATGCCGCAGAATTCAACAAGTTGTCCAAATTTGCTGGTGCATTTCTTCCTACAGAGGAGTGCCGTGTACGACGGTTCGAAGTGGGTCTACGACACTCTATCGGTGCGCATGTAGGTGTTTCGGAGTACAAGACCACGGGTGATGCTCTAAATCATGCTCTCTGCCTTCAGAGCCAGTACCCTCTTGTTGCTGCCGACTTTGTGCGCAATTCCAACCACAAGCGTCCTAGCTATACGGGAGGTAACAACTATACATCAAAGCGTCCAAACCATGGAAACAACAAGAGACGAACCCCACCATTTCCTTGCGCCAAATGTCACAACTTCGGTCACCATGTCAATGACTGTTATGTTCACGACGGAGGATGCTTCTACTGCGGAGCAAGGGGCCACCAAGCACGAGAATGCCCCCAAAGATTGAATCATAACTCCCCGCCAAAATAAAACCGTCAAGAGAACCGAGGACAGGCGCCCTGACCTCCTCAGCCCACTCAACCTAACAACCAAGACCGGCGTCCTAATGCTCAAGGGTGCGTCTTCGCCCTGACTCGAGATGAGGCATTCGCTTCCGACACTGTTGTGACAGGTATATTGAATTTCAATAATGTACCTGCTCGTATGTTATTTGATTCAGGCGCTTCGCATACTTTCATATCGGCGGACTTCGTCGTCGAGCACAAATTTCCTATAATGTCGTTAGACCTCGATCTTAGCGTAAGTATGCCTTCGGGCGTGCCACTACTTACAAATTTAGCCTGCGGAGGAGGAACCATATGTATTGGGGATCAAAAGATTGGTCTTGATGCGATAGTTCTAGATATGAAGGACTTCGACATCATACTGGGCATGGATTGGCTCGGTCCTTGCAATGCTACCATCGACTGCACAAGAAAGAGGGTCACCTTCCGCATACCTGGAGTGCTCGAATTCTGCTATTCGTGTGGTGAAGCATCGTCGACCTGTATAGTGATATCGGCAATTTTTGCTCGGAAGCTGCTTCATTCCGGATGCGAAGGCCACTTGGCGTTCGTTTGTGACATGAGACATGATGGTGCAAACGCGGGTCAGACCGACGTTGTGGCAGAATTCCCAGACGTGTTCCCGGACGAGCTACTCGGCATGCCGCCCGATCGAGAAATAGAGTTCACCATCGACACATTCCCTGACACCCAGCCGATCTCGAAAGCTCCGTACAGAATGGCCCCTGCAGAATTGAAAGAACTGAAGGCACAACTACAGGAATTACTTGACAAAAAGTTCATCCGTCCGAGTGCCTCGCTGTGGGGTACGCCCGGGCTATTTGTGAAAAAGAAGGATGGATCGATGCGACTCTGCATCGACTATCAGGAATTGAATAAGGCCACCGTCCGAAATAAATACCCCCTGCCCCGCATCGACGACTTGTTTGATCAGCTCCAAGGTGCAACGGTATTTTCGAAGATTGATCTGCGATCAGGTTATCACCAACTCAAAGTCAAGCCAGATGACGTGCCGAAGTCTGCCTTCCGCACTCACTATGGCCAATATAAGTTCTTGGTAATGTCGTTCGGTCTGACAAATGCCCCTGCCGTCTTCATGGATCTAATGAATAGGGTGTTCTATCCGTTTGTTGACAAATTTGTAGTAGTCTTCATCGACGACATCCTCGTCTACTAAAAGGATCGAGCGCAACATGCAGAACACCTGTGGACGGTACTCTAAACCCTTCGAGAGAATCAGTTGTATGCGAAGAGGAGCAAGTGCGAATTCTGGCTATGTAACACCCAGTTTTCCAGAAGAGGGTAATTTTAAAATTTTGTAATTATAATTATTATTTAATGATATTTATTTCATATTATAATTTTTAGTGATTTTTAATTATTTTTAAACTATTTAAATTCATGACTTGTGATTTTGGTGTTGTGCTAGTGAACAGTAGAGACTGCCTACCCTAGAGCCTAGCCATGTGATTAGGGTATTTTTGACATTTTTAGGATTATTTGGATTTATTATAATTTATTTGAATTTATGAGAATTTTTAGAATTTATTTTGGAATTGTTTGAATGAGGGTTGACTAGGTTGACTTTGACTAGCAATAATCTTGGTAGGCTAACCTAGAAGCTAACCCTAGTTGTGTTTGGACTTGGTTAGGTCATGTAACCCTAGTTAGACTAGAGTTGACCCATGGTATGGTTATTTGACTTAAGTTAGATTTAAGTCATAAGCCATGACTTGTAATTAAACCTTAAATCTATAACTAACCTTAAAGCCCATAGGCCCTCACCATGTACCCAAAACCTCACCCTAATCAGCCCATGGCAGCCAACCTAGGGTTTCCCACCCTATTTAATGGCTCTTCCATTTGTTCTTGCCTCTTTTATTAATTCCTCCAAGTTTTTGAAGAAAGAGGTAAGAGCCATCTTCCCCAATCCATAACTTTCCCATTTTAACTCCTTTTTGGCTCAAACCACTTGCATTAGATTCTAATTGTCTCTCTCTTGCTGTTCATAGAGAGTATTCTCAGGCTTGGGGCAATTTGGAGAGTTTGGCTAACAAGGAGAAACCCCCCTTTTCAAGTTTCTTTCATTGGAATTTCGCATATAGGTAACTTCCTATTCCTTCCATAGAATTTCATTTTCTTTGCATGGTTAGGAAGCCCTAGGTGCCCTCTCTCTGTTGGTATAGGCATTATTAGGGTTCGTGTCCAATACGTGTCCGTATCGGACACGTATCATATATTGTGTGCATGTGTTTGATGAAATGTTTGTGGGGGATTTATTTCTGATTTTTGTGGAACCAATTGCATGGAATGACAGATCTATATGTGTACATCATGTTTCGTGCAGACTGAGCACTAATTCGAGTCGTGTCCGTGTCCAAAACGGACACGAACACGCCGCAGCAGCCTTAGGGCAGTGCCCTGCTACTCGAGCTTTAGTTCTCCACTTATAGGACACTTGGACACTTAATTTTTGACACGAACCTTGGGGCATTATTTGCGACCACACTCCCAAAATTTGGAAGTATCTCGTGGACTGTGCACGGAGCTTTTAAGCTCGCACAGGTCGTACGCTGTCGCACGCGGGTTACGAGTGCACAGACACCCCTGATACGCGTGTCGTCTCGCGTCCAGACACGTCGTGGATGCGTGACGACACATCCTATGGCTAGCCCTATACCTAGGCTACGTATAGGCACGAGCACGAGACGTGTCGTGGCTCGTGTCGTGTCCACGGGTCACTGTACTCACCGCACGAGCCTGTGCACACACTGTTTACTGATATTCATGTTTTTCCTATTTTAGACACCTCGTGTCCCCTTGTTTGGACACGAGACACCTCCCCCATGACACATACACATGTGGGACATCTCTGTACACGACTGATTGTTGGTTTTGATTTGTTGGGTGTTCGAAATTGGGTTAACTGCCATTCCTGATACAGATTCCTAAGTTATATATGAACTGATACTTCACATATCAATGTAACCACTGTTCCTATTTTTCTTAATGATTAAAAATATGCGTTAGCTAGAATTAAATTGTTGAATAGTTAGTTTTTATGTTAGAATTTATGTGTTGTGATGTTGAATGAGGTTTTGCACATTGAACTGGGAATGAAAAGGTGGACTGAAAACTGAAATTCTTTGTTAACTGTTTCCAATTTTTTCTGATAAATTGATGAATGATATCAAGTCCTAATTTCTGAAAGTTATAAACCTGTTAATGAGTTATTTTGCTATATATGTTCAATGGGTCAAACTGGAATTGATTGGAATATAAGTTAGAACTAATTTGAGTTTGATTTGTTATATATGTTCTATGGGTTATAACTGAGAATGGCTTTCAAAACCTTCACTGATTTCCTGTAAAATCTGTACTGGATGTTCCTATTTTGATCTGTGAATTTGTTCTCTTCCATTCTCTATGATTGAGATTGTTTCCAGATTTCATTGGTTGTTGATTCACTGTCATTTGGGTTAAATATCAACTGCAGAATTGATTTCCATTTTCTTCCAATAACTGAGATATAATATGAACCTTGGGTTTCATTGATCCTGAGATTTACCTATTCCTGTTACCTATTCCCTATACACACCAATTTATTCCCTTTACCTTTTAATTGAATTATGGTAACTGAGGTTTGTATCTTCAATGAAACCATGAACCTGATAATGAAATAGGGTTTGGATTTTAGCCTTGAAAACTGAGTTTTACTTAATGTGAATTGGGTTTTCATTTGAATGATATTACTCCTATTTTAAACTGTCATGTTCTTCTTATTAAACTAAGAATTGATTTCCATTTCTTCTTAAATACCTGAGTTTGAATTCCTGTCCTTGCATTTCCTGTCACACACACATGTCACAGGGATGTGGGTTCCCTCTAATGAATACACTGTTTTCATTTCCTGCACACATTGATTCATCACATATGCACTTCCCTTTCCTGTATACACTGTCTCCTTGACACAAGAATACAATATTACACTGATGTTCCTAAATTCCAGACACACACACACACTCATTCCAACCCCTTGAACAGCCCACACTTAGCCCCATCTTAGCTGTAATAAACTTGCCAATTACAGCCCATAGCTCAGCCACAAATGCCCCTAAATAACAATCCTAACATAGTCCTAAAACCCTGTCCAGTTCAGTCCAGATTTCAGCCAAATCAGACCCCCTGTTAGCAGTCATCAAACCCCCACCATAATTTCCTGTTATCAGTCCACAACCACTCCATAAATTAACCTTGGTATGCCCCATAACCACCATACATTTTAGTCCCATTTAACACCCTCTAAGCAGTCTTAAACAAGCCATTATGGCTGTCCCCTTGCCCCCCATATAACAGTCCTATACTAGCCCCCAAGCCCAATCCTTATCATGCCCAAACCAGTTCTTGCTCACTCACCAAAAAATCTGAGTTTATACACACACAAGTTGCCATGCCACATTGCCTTGTTAGCCTACTGTCACATTGTTTTCATAGCCTCACATCACTCTCACACACCCACACACATTTGAATTCATGTGCCCCCTCTCTTTACATATGTATATATATATATAATGTATTGAGATATATATATATGTATATGGGTATCCTATATATATGAGGGTGTGCTATTATATATATATGATATATATGGAATGGGTGATATATAATAGGTAACCTATAAGCTAATGTATGTTTCTATATTATATTATAACTATATCAATATGTGTAGTATATATTAGATATATAGTGACATGGAGTATTTGTGTTGTAATATAGATTTGAATATTGTCTTGTGTATGTGATATAGATCATAGGCATGGCTTAGCCTATGGCCTAGTCTCTTAGCCTATGGCCTATGTGAGTGTCTGTGTGTCAGTGTAGAGTCTAGATTAGACTTGTGTAGTCTTGATAGACCTAGATTAGACTTGTTAGCCTAGTATAGACTAGTTGACTTAGGTTTGACTTGGTTGACCTAGTTTGACTTCTAGAGTTGACCAGAGTTGACCAAGAGTTGACTTTGGTCTAAATTGACCTAGATTCATGTAGTACGCATTGTAGTGCATATTATTACCATTCTGGACTTGTTGTGACTTGTGTTGCTCTAACTAGGAGTCAGGTACCTCATCTCGGACAGTACATTTACTTCAGACATTCAGATACCAGGCGAGTACATTCTCTGATCATTTCATAACTTGTTTAGAATTATACTCCTGCTCTAGTTTACCTTATTTGATGCTGTCACGATATTATCACGGATTGGTACTATATGGATCCCTACATTGAGATGTTATCCCCCTCGGGAGTATCGGATACATTGTGTCATGTGTTTCATGTGCATCGTGTATTCCTTGCTTTCATGTTATTCATGTTTCTCATATGCATCATGCTCGTTCATGCTCGCTCGTGTACTCTCATATGCTCTCATGAATCGATCGTGTTTCCCATGTATCTTGTGTATAACCTATATTGCATGTGCACTCATTTATGAGCTTTCATGTGAATTTCATGTGCACCCGTTTATGGGCCCCCATGTGAACTTCATGTGCACTCATGTATGAGCTCTCATGTATATTTCATGTGCACCCATTTATGGGTTTCATGTGAAAACCATGTACGTAACATAACTTGTTTGGATCCTTGTGTATTGATTGGGGTATGGAGGAGTATAAATAGTCATGTGAACAATTCCAAAGTAGTATAGCCATGTGCACCTCTTTAGTATAGTCATGTGCAAATACAGCCGTTCACATGTCGACTTTATACTCTAAATTACTAGTCACTGGTAGCTCTCTACTTATAGTAGATATTTCTATTACAGATCTCTTCCTGTTTACATCATGTAATTTTTTTCAGTTTCATGTATCGTACTCTCTTGCATGTCTATATTTTTCTAACCTGTTATGATCTGCGTGAGATGTATTGTGCTCGCTTCCGTCCTGACTGGACCTGTTGAAAATTTTACAGAGGATGATGAGGAACCCTGTACCCCTTACTTTGGAGCTTGCCTAGATGACACTCACGACCTGGACCCCTTGGGAGGTTCAGGCAGCTGCTGAGGACGATACCTTGCTTAGTATAGATAGCTTAGACAGTTTTCCTTTCTGTTTAGTTGTTGTTCTTGATTCAGAGTTTGTATATTTTTAGAGATGATTGAGTTTGTTTATTCATTTCTGTTGTACCTCAGTTGAGGATTTCTCTTATCTATTTTATCGTGCTACATTCTGCCTTAGATCGTGATTGAGTTGTACCTCTGTGTTGGCCTCCGTATGGAGAGTATTTCATGTTAGTTAGTTATAGTTCATGACCTAGAACAGCGTTCTACCGCCGACACTGCGGCGTAGGCTGGGCACTGTTACGTACTCGTACCCTCACGGTGGGTGCGGATCGTGACATGTTTTTAGTGGTGGCCCATGCAGGTCGAGTTTGTGTAGTAGTATTCAAACTAGAGTACCACTACAGCCTGCAGTAGGATTAGGATATTTTTGAGGTACTCAATCACATTAGGAAAAACTCTTAACTGGATTCCTGCCATCTAAATTCCTGTTGAAAATTTGCTTCCTTGGATAACTGTCCTCCCTTGAATTATCGATTCTATCTCAGTATTGATTTCTTGTTTGATCTGTCTCCAGGATGGTGATTGAGACACGATCGCATCGCTCCGGCCCAACAGACGCTGGTGAGAGGCCTACCACCCCTCGCCTGATTCTGGACGCTGGGACCACAGCACCCCTATTTCTACTCACATAGGAGCTTCTGCAGCTTTTGGAAGTGCACCTCCACCTGCCCGGAGGTCTTCTCCCGCTATTCCAGATATGTACCGACAGCAGTTACCTTCAGGGACAGTAGATGCGGCTCAGATGTTTACCCTCTTCCAGCGATTCATGGAGTTTCAGCAACAAATACAGCAGAGCCAGTCTGCTGATATCCGACAGAGCATACAAGATACTCACCAGTTGGTTAGGACGACAGTGGAGATGGTGGCTGCTCAGCCACAGGGAGGCCAGATGCAGCCGTATCAGCCGAGGACTCCAGACATCCATTCCTTCAAGAAGATGGGACCCCGAGACTTCAAGGGTACAGAGGGCATCATATACGCTGACGATTGGATAGAGCACATTGAAGAGATATTCCGATTGGCACAGATACCAGCAGGATTACAGATCGAGGCAGCCGCCAGTCAGATGCAGGACTTGGCCCGTACTTGGTACCAGACGGACCCGAGGGTTGGTACAGCCGGTCAGACTTGGGCAGCATTCCAGAGTGGAAGTAGGATCATGTCACTATGGACTATGTTGTTGGCTTGCCGAGGACGCCGCGGGGAAATGACGCCGTCTAGGTCATCGTCGATCGACTAACCAAGTCAACGCACTTCATAGCCCTTAAATTTACTTGGAGCGTCGACCGCCTTGCTCAGATATACCTTGATGAAATATTTCGGCTGCACGGGGTCCCAGTATCTATCGTCTCGGATCAGGATGGACGGTTCGTAGGACACTTCTGGAGTAGTCTTCATTCGGCATTGGGGATAAAGTTAAAGTTTAGCTCAGCTTATCATCCTCAAACTGACGACCAAACAGAGTGGGTGAACTAGATTCTCGAGGACATGTTACGACTGTGCGATCGACTTGAAGTCAAGCTGGGACGTCCACCTACCATTGGCCGAGTTTGCATACAACAACAACTATCAGTCCAGCATCCAAATGGCGCCGTATGAAGTCTTGTATGACCGGAAGTGCAGATCGTCCATTTGCTGGGATGAAGTCGGGGAACGGCAGATACTTGGCCCGGAACTGGTGGAGCAGACTGTACAGAAGGTCAAGTTGATACGGAAGAGATTGAGAATAGCACAAAGTCGACAAAAGAGTTATGCCGACACGTACCGACGCCCGTTCGAGTTCTCGGAAGGCGACCATGTATTCCTGAAGGTAATGCCCATGCGTGGAGTTTCCAGGTACGGTGCGAAAGGGAAATTGAGCCCAATATTTATTGGTCCGTTCGAGATATTGAAGCGAGTCACCCCGGTAGCTTACCAAATTGCCTTGCCGCCTGCATTGTCGGAGGTACATGTCACGACCCGCTCCCGAATAATCGGACAGGAGTTGGACACGCCCAGCCTTCGTCGTTAGACACGACGAAGTAAGCTGTTCCATGCTAGGGAAATCTAACCTGATAAACATGAATGTATACAATCACAGCACCTATAAAACGTTCCCAGAATGATCACCGTAATCCACCGATCATAATATCATAAAAGTACTAGAGACAACAAGAATAAAATTCTAAGAACATACAATATCTAGGAAAATAGCTAACAATCTAAACCTGAAACCTCAAGCTAAGCCATGACTCCATCCTGCTCAGCTAAGATCCCGGGCTCTGGCCCATAATGTAGATGTCCTGCAAGTACACCTGTAATATATCCTAGTCAGGAGCGGAGCTAAGTATAACCAAGGAAACGAACATGAACATCATGTTATAAAAATGAATACAAGAAAAATATAAAGTTCGATAAATGAGAACATGACATGAAACCTGAACATGAATACTGAAAAGTAAATACAGGGAACATAAAATGAAACCTGAACATGAAATGTACAATGAACCTGTCGTGTGCAATATATTGAAATACATCCAGAGTGTGTGATCGGCTTGGGTAGATTCAGGGAACATGAAATGGTACGACTTCGGTCCCGCGTGCACGATATGGGGCCTAAGCTATTCACATGAATTGTAACTCGGGTTTGATCACACATTTATAGTATTTCTCCTCCCAGATACAAGTAAACTCAAGGAACAAGATACGAGACAATCTCGTAAAATATCGTGTCAACAAGAAGAAACAAGCATGAATACAAGACATGAAATAATGGACAAGTCCGAGGAGTATACTTGCCTTGCTCAGGGTGTTCAAGGTAGAAGAATGAGCCGGGTGTCTTCCTGTGAAATATGGGTATTGTCATTCCCCAGAACTAGAATACTGGAGAGCGGGGGACAGACACAGCCAGCTACGTACATTGAAGTGAATCTCACCTCGCAATACGGTCACGACTGTCTAGATGCATGAGGGTTTACTACAAGCCATTTGTCTCTTAGGGTCAAGAACAAGCCTAGCGTCTCAATCTCAAGCAAGCAAGTAAATGTAACAAGATGGTAGATCATCAGACATACAACGTAAGGTAGCCTAAATATTACATATTCAGATGATCATGAAGCTAGTCATACAAAATACGAAGACTAGCAAGAGTTTAAGTCATACATGATCAACCCTAGGATCTGTCAATCATGTTACAGCCATTAGGCAGACAGGAATGTAAATTCAACACGAGCTAACACTTGCTCGGCGGCTAAACGCCTCAAAAGAATAATTTACAATAGAGTGGGAGAGCAAAATAAAACCCACTCGTTGCCAGGGTTGCGCCTAGCATTCACCATCGGGCTGGAAGGCTGGAAGATCTTCGGGTGCTACTCCAAAATTTGGCCATACAAAACCAGCTAGGTCAGACCCCAAAAAGAGCAAGTGCTACAAAGGAGGCTTCACTTAAGAACTAAAACCAGTATATTAGCACATGAGACATAAAGGATAATAAAAGATATGAGTTAGAGAAGACAAGGTGATAAACGATAAGACAACTAAGGGACTATTTCGGTAGCCAAGTTACAATCCGTAAACCAAACAAGGACCGGGGTTGTAACCCTTCACCTGAATAGAGCTCAGTCTCCAACCAATTATCGACAAGAGTAAAGCATAACAGTAATGTGCAGAAATAACCATATAGAGGTCTTGCCTAGAAAAGACTAGACGGGACTCCATCCATCAATCACGACCAAACAATGAGTACAGCTTGATACTTTAGCTAACTAGGGTTATCACAAGCCTAATTACTAACAAGATGCACTAAGATGTTTCAACAGCCACAAGCCCTGCAGACTTAATCCAGGTTATCCGGTCACAAGTTGAGAGAGTTGGATTAGGTGACTTAGGGGTGCAACACATGACAGTGTGCTAGAAATGTGCCCTACTCGACGGCAGGCTACAAGTCCAATTAGAGCGCCCAGATAACGGGACTGTCTGTAGCTGAGAAATCTCTTCATGAACTACATGATCAAACTAGTGTCACTCTCCATTCCCGGAATGCGTATTCTAATACGTATATTGCCTGAATATATTTATTTAGTATTTATCATGTAGTATCCTATATTTAAATTCCTATAACTTCATGTTAATTAATTATCTGCATTTTATTTTCTGTACTTTATTTTTTGCAATTCTATTAGCTGCTCTTTAATTTTTATGCTAATTAATTCCTGCAATTTTATTTCTGCATTTCTTCCTGTAATTTTATTACCTGTATTTTAATTCCTGCTTTAGTTTTACTTTCGGGTTAGCCTTGTTGGACCCGTGCAACCCGACCCATTAAGGACCCGGCCCAACTCCCACCTACCACCACCTTTTATTTAAAGACACCCTCTCCCTTCTCTCTCCTCATTCACTCCTTCTTCACCATTACTTCTTCTTCTTCCTTTCATTACTCTCTCCACCTACCAACTAGGCAAGTACATCTTGCTCTACATGAGGACCATATTTTATGGTTCAATATTCTTCCTTTCATGATTCTAAGAGAGTTTAGTGCTTAGTATTTTTGATTTCATCGGTTCATTTCTTGTAGATCTAAGTTATTGTATTTTCGGTTGTCTATGGGTTTTGATCTAGCAAACTCCTTTGTTCTCAAGATTTGATGGTTCCATGTCGTAGAGCAGTTCATCCTACCCAATTTTGACCTTTGGAAAGTTGGATTCGGACTTATTTTGACCAAGTTACGGACTTTTAAAGCTTTGGGGTACAACCATAGAGTTCTTGCTGTTTGGAGAAGACAGTGAGCAGTGTATGCTAGCTTTTTAGCTGCGTCACTGAGCTGTGCGCGCTCTTTAGCGCAGCATGGAATCCATACGCTGCCTTTTTAGGAAGCGTGTGACTTGCATACGCTGACTTGAATGGTCAGGAGTCGTATGGAGTTCATACGCTACCTTTTGGGAGCGTATGACTTGCATACGCTGACTTGAATGGTCAGGAGTCGTATGGAGTTCATACGCTGCCTTTTGGGAGCGTATGACTTGCATACGCTGACTTGAATGGTCAGGAGTCGTATGGAGTTCATACACTGCCTTTGGGGAGCGTATGACTTGCATACGCTGACTTGAATGGTCAGGAGTCGTATGGAGTCCATACGCTGCCTTTGGGGAGCGTATGACTTGCATACGCTCACTTGGATAGTAAGGAGTCGTATGGAGTTCATACGCTGCCTTTTGGAAGTGTATGACTCCCATACGCTAGCTTGGCTTGAGCGTAGCTTGACCTGGGCGTACGCTGGCTTGAGCGTAGCTTGACCTGAGCGTACGCTGGCATAAGCTTAGGCTGACATGAGAGTAGCCTGCTTACCCTGTATGATCATGATAGGCTAGTATTTCTGTTAATTATAGATTGTTACGTAGGATGTACCATGTGTCATGAATTGAGTTATAGGTACCCGGATTGACTAAAATTAAACCCTGAGAGTTGTAGACTCAACCCCACTGAATGCTAATTGACTTTCATGCCTTGTCACCATTAATGACGATGGTTATCTTGACTAAATTGATCATGCGTTCCTAATTGGAACTAAGAGACTGGCTAGTCGTCTTATTGAATGAAATGAATGAGACACGTTCATGTTATGAACTATTGTACTCGACTGGCTGATCCCGAATATTGACATACATACACATGCAGGCTTCAATCTATTTATTTATTTATTTATTTAGTTATTTTTTCTACAAAAGAAGCATGTGTACTTTATGGTCAAGGCATGATTACCGTGGATAGATTTGATTGTTGCATTACGCTATGTAAGGCCTGCAACCTAACCGCACTGTTATCGTTGTAGAGTTGTGCATATCGTACCCCGTACGAAAGTACTCATTTGAATGACCATGATCCACGGCATGGAATTTCACTCAATGTAGGGACTATTAAGTTAAATAAAATAATAATTGCATGGAGAGAATGGATTCTCGAGTTCTTACATGGCAGCCCCCTTGGGACGAGTAGTACCCGACGGGCCGGCTGGTTCCCACAGATACTGTAAATCTGCCACACGGGCAGGGAACAGTATCTGCTTTTATTATTATTGTACATTGTATATTGACGGGCGTCCTACTAGGACTCGTCTAATTCATGCATGGGCCAATTGATCGACTGGATAGACTAGCCTTGCTTGCACATAGTAAGAACTACTGAATCCCTAATTGCATTATTCCAGGATAACTTGGGACTCATAATAGCAAGCCGTAGGAGTTGATTGGCCGTTCAAGATGATTTGTTTGTGCACTGTACTCTGTTACCTAACTGGGATGATCAGAATGTCAGGACATGACGGGCCAACTTCTGTCCTTGTTTGGTTGGGAGGTTGGTTCGAAGTGTCTTGATGTGATGTGAGTTCTAGTAGCAAGCAGAGATCTATTATTATATTCTTTTACTTACTGGTTTTAGTTCTCATGTCGTGCTCCCTTGTGGTACTTGCTATTAGAGGTCTAACCTCTCTGGTTTTGCATGGCCAGATTTAGAGCCAGTTCCCGAGGACTCAGCGTACTTCTACCTCCAAGATGGTCAACACTAGAGGGATGATCGCAGGAGGCCTCGAGTGGGTTCCTTAACTTCACCACTCGTTTTGTTATCTACTTTATACCTTGCCGTTTGGCACCGACATGTTAGTCGGATTGTCTTGTACTTACTTTTGCATAATTGTAATTAAGTCAGACTGCAGCTGATAACAATTGTGTATACTTACTACATCATCTGGCTGTATTTTGTAAAGCCAGATCTCAAGAACATTTTGACTAAGCGTTTGGGATGCCTTACTGCTTTACCTTACATGTTCTATATTTCTGTTTCTTGTTTGAATGATTGAGACAATAGATGTGTAATGACCATAGTAAGACTTTTATGTAGTATGCACCCCCTCGTCTGGTTAGACAGCATTGATCGTATTATACGGTATTCATCTACCCGTAATATGTAGCTGGCTGAGTCACTCCCCCGCTCTCCAGTATTCTGGTTCTGGGGCGTGACAAGGTTTTAGTGGTGGCCCATGCAGGTCTGATTTCAGACTTGTGGGGTGTTTTGTTTAATAGGATGTCTCAATCACACATGTTTTCCCTTGATCTCATGATTCGTCGATTCTCAACTCTAGCTTGACATTCCAGTATCCTTTGACTTCATTGATCCTTCATGTCCGGTCGTTTGATTGTTCTCTTGTCCCTTTCCTTAGGGGCACTTCGTCCGCATCGGTCAGAGCTGGACAGCAACAACATGGACAGCAACATGGACAACCTGACCCTGTTGGTCAGCAACAAGGGCCAGTCTCACCTCAGGAGGCTACCCAGGAAGAAGTGATAGTAGAAGCAGCAGCTGGATCGCAGTATTCGGATGTTCCACCACCACCAACAGTTCCACCTACCCCTGCGAAGATGGACACACCAGCCCTTCTGGAGATCATGAGAGGGATGATGGCTACTCAGCAACATCAGATGCTGGCCCAGCAACGCATGCACACTCAGCTACAAGAGCAGAATGTGCTACTCAACCAAGGATTGCAGACGGCTTTGGAAAGAGGAGCGAGGACTGATTCAGGAGCGTCAGCCAGGTTTTGCAAGTACAACCCCCGCCGTTTCGAGGGCACGGAGGATGCCATCTCAGCAGATGCATGGCTTAAGGATATTGAGGCTATCCTGACAACCGCTAAGGTACCGGCAGAAGAACGTGTGGATCTAGTGAAGTTGTTACTTCAGGATCTCGCACGTGATTGGTGGGAAGCAGAGAAAGTAGGCATCAGACGTCCCGTTGCTTGGGACAATTTTACAGCAAGATTCAAGATGAAGTACTATGGAGTTGTGGCACAGTTTGAGCTACAACAGAAGTTTATCAGCCTCAGGCAGGCTGGCAAGACGGTAGATGCTTATGCAGCGGAGTTCTGCAGATTGAGTAGATTTGCCCCAGAGATGGTAGCGACGGAGCGCCAGAGGGCTATGAGATTTCAGCAAGGGTTTCATCTTGAGCTCTTGCAATTGATAGAAGGGCACAATTACCAGACATTTAATGAGATATTGACGACGACTCGAAGGCATGAGATCACCATTCAGATGCTTACGGCTAGGACTGGGGGTCAGAAGAGATCCCACAGTCAGATTAAAGGAGGAGGGGGAGCAGCGCCCCGAACAACAGCACCATCCACTGGCATTCGTATCCACGATGTGGCGATGCGAGGGCCAGCACCACCACCCAGGCAGCAGCAACAGCAACAGAGGAAGAACCAGCAACCCCCGGCGGGCTGTACTTATTGTGGGAAGATGGGGCACACTAGAGATGTGTGTCGGACATTGAATGGACTGTGTCTGATATGTGGAAATCCAGATCATCGGGTTACCACATGTCCCATGAATTCGAGGTCAGGAGGACCAGGGCAGCAGTTTCCTGCTCTGCCAGCACCAGGGGCAGGGCAGTATCGAGGACCAACATTGGCAGTGAGGCCGTTGGCGCAGCGTCCGTTAGTATCACAGGCTCAGATGTTTCGGCAGCAAGGGCCGCCGATGCAGCAACACCAGCATAGACCACCCCAGCATCATCAAGGCAGGGGCCAGCAGCAGCACCAGGCTAGGCCACAGTATGGGAACCAACAAGGAGGTCGAGGGCAGGCATTCACACTGTCCTTGGAAGAGGCATTGGCATCGGGAGATGTTGTGGCAGGTAACATTCTCGTCGCCTCATATCCCGCAGTAGCATTATTTGATTCGGGAGCATCCCATTCATTTATATCTGCACAATTTGCGACACGACTAGGAGTGGAGTTCGAGGCATTGCCAGGGAGGTTGAATATACTCACTGGTAATGGGCTCGTGGGAGTTAGTAGAGTTAGTTTAGCATGTAGTGTTGTAGTGTGCGGGCATCCTTTACCCGCCCGGTTGATAGAATTTCCTGTTGGAAATTTCGACGTTATCTTAGGCATGGACTGGCTGAAAGACAGTCATGCGACAATAGATTGTCGTAGTGAAAGTGTATCTTTTGATATTCCAGGCATGGAGAGGTTCACCTTGGTCAGGTCAGAGGCAACTCAGCAAGAGCAGGGAGTAGTAACAGGAATGGAAGAAGTTCAGATTCCGAAGGTA
Organism: Iris pallida; assembly: GCA_029216955.1. NCBI lineage: Eukaryota > Viridiplantae > Streptophyta > Magnoliopsida > Asparagales > Iridaceae > Iris > Iris pallida. The sequence goes on along the minus strand of JANAVB010033020.1, from coordinate 5,431,079 downwards.
GTTGAAAAATTTTTAGACGTGTTTCCCGAAGAACTTTCCGGTCTGCCACCAGTTAGAGATATTGAGTTCAGTATAGAATTGGCACCTGGAACTAAACCGATATCAGATCGGGTTTACAAAATGGCGGATTCAGAGCAGGCCAAGGTATATCAACATATAGAGGAATTGAAGGAGAAGAAGTTTATCCAAGCTAGCCTATCGCCATGGGCAGCACCAGTGGTACTTGTGGGGAAGAAGGATGGATCATTCAGATTGTGCATCGATTACAGGAAGCTTAACGCGGCAACAGTAAAGAACAAGTACCCATTACCCAGGATCGACGACTTATTTGATCAGTTGAGCAAGGCTAGAGTTTTCTCCAAGATAGATCTTCGTTCAGGGTATCATCAGGTGAGGGTTCAGAAGGAGGATATTCCCAAGACAGCATTCAGGTCGAAGTATGGGTATTATGAGTTTTTAGTAATGCCATTTGGTTTGACCAATGCTTCAGCTATCTTCATGGATTTGATGAATCGCATCTTTATGCCATACTTAGATCAGTTTGTCTTTGTCTTTCTTGACGACATACTCGTATATTCTGCTAGTAAAGAGGAGCATGAAGACCACTTCAGGAAAGTGTTGCAGGTTCTGAGAGAGAACCAGTTGTATGCCAAGCTCAGCAAGTGTGAGTTCTGGATGGACCACATTTCATTTTTGGGTCATATCGTATCAGGAGCTGGAGTAGCAGTGGATCCCAAGAAGGTAGAAGCAGTAGAGAGTTGGCCAGTACCCAAGACCGTAGCTGATGTACGGAGTTTCTTAGGATTGGCAGGATATTACAGAAGATTTGTGTCAGATTTTGTAAGACTTTCAGCACCCATGACCCGCTTGACACGAAAGGATGTACCATTTATTTGGTCGGCAGAATGTCAGGCATCATTCGAGACTTTGAAGTAGAAGTTGATATCAGCGCCTATTCTTACATTGCCAGTTAGACCCGGAGGTTTTACAGTATATTGTGATACGTCAGGTAAAGGACTTGGATGTGTCCTTATGCAACATGGAAAGGTGATAGCATATGCATCTAGGCAGCTTCGGGACCACGAGAAGAATTACCCAACTCATGATTTGGAGTTAGCGGCAGTAGTGTTTGCTCTGAAGCTATGGAGACATTACTTATATGGTGACCGAGTGGAAATGTACACAGACCACAAAAGTCTAAAGTACATCTTTACTCAGAAGGAACTGAACATGAGGCAGAGAAGATGGTTGGAGTTGATCAAGGATTATGACGTGGAGCTTCAGTATCATCCAGGCAAGGCTAATGTAGTGGCAGACGCTCTCAGCAGGAGAGACGGCGCATTTATGTTGACAACGCAGAAGCATATCTTAGAAGACCTTCAGGAGATGGGCATAGAACTTATACTTCCTAGTGATGTAGGAATTCTAGCGAGTCTACAAGTTCAATCCGACTTGGTAGGCAGGATCAAGACAGCTCAGGCACAAGTCCCAAGGATTCAGAAGCTTAGGGCAGAATATGAGTCAGGACTCAGGAAGGAGATGAGAATTCATGAAGATGGTACACTTAGGTTTGGATCCCGTCTATGTGTGTCTAGTGGAGATATCAGACATGAAGTTATGGTAGAAGATCACAGTTTCCAGTATTCTATACATCCTGGAGGGACCAAGATGTACCAAGATATCAAGCAGCACTTCTGGTGGAATGGAATGAAGAGAGAGATAGCTAGATTCGTTTTCCGTTGCTTGGTATGTCAGCAAGTGAAGGCAGAACAGCAGAGGCCAGCTGGATTATTGCAACCGCTTCCTATTCCAGAATGGAAATGGGAGCATATCATAATGGACTTCGTGACCGATTTACCGAGATCACCAAGTGCTAAGGACGCTATTTGGGTGATAGTGGACCGACTTACGAAGGTAGCACATTTTCTTCCTTTCAGAATAGGGCAATCTACAGAAAAGTTGGCGGAGTTGTTCATGCAGGAGATAGTCAGGCAGCATGGAGTCCCTGCCAGTATTGTGTCAGACCGAGATACCCGCTTTACATCACATTTCTGGAGGAGCTTGCATCATAGTTTGGGCACCAAGTTAAGATTTAGCACGGCTTACCATCCGCAGACGGACGGGCAATCAGAAAGGACAATTCAGACTTTGGAAGGCATGTTGAGAGCTTGTACTCTAGATTTTGGAGGATCTTGGGAAAGCCACATGCACTTAGTTGAGTTCTCATACAACAATAGTTATCAAGCCAGTATCCAGATGGCACCATTTGAGGCACTATATGTGTGAAACCCATAGTTTGTAATTAAATTATTAAATAATGTTTTGGTATTATTATTACTAGTATTTCAAAATTATTATTATTATTATTAATATTATTAAATATTTTTGAGTGAAAAAGAATTTCGAAAATTATAATAACAAGGCTTTTTGATTTTCGAGCCCAGACCCAGGCTTGAACCCAATCTCCTTTCCTTTCCTTTCTAATTTCTGATTGGTTCTAAAAAAAATATATATATATAATAAATAATTAGTCAGCTGGTCCCGTAGGACCAGCATCTACTCACTCACACACACGAATTGACAAAACCCCCTCATTCCCGTAACCCCTCAAACCCCTCATTTTCGTAACTCCCCAAATTCACTCCTCTCCACACGTTTTCATTCCACCACCCTTTATTTACTCACCCATTCTCCCATCTCTTCAACAGAAGAAAAAAACTCAGCACTCTTCCTCTCTCTCCCTATTCTCTCTATACTCACCTCTCACCAAAACCCTTTCAAATCCCCTACTCCACGAAAACCCGCTCACCACCGAGCCCTAGCCCCGCCGTAGCCGCGGAGCCCCGACGCCAGCCGACCGTCCGGCGCGCACCCCGCGCCGACTTCCTCCGGCGAACCCTCCGTCGGATCTCTCTCCGGCGATCTCCCCGCGTGCGCCCCGGCCAAGCCAGCGCCGAGCACCCCGTTCCCGCGCCACCCGCCGGCTCCCAGCGGGCCGACCCCCTCCCCGACCGCGGCGAGCCGACCGCGTGTGCCCCTCTGCGCCCTCGCGCTGACTCCGACGATCCGCCGACCAGCGCACCCTTTCCGCGCGTTTCCGGCGACCTCCCCTGTCCGCGCCGAGCTCGGCCGACCACGCCGAGTTCTCCGGCGAACCCCCTTCGAGTCGTACTGCTCCTCTGCGCCGCCGATCCGCGCGTCCAGCGCCCCCGTCTTCTCGCGGGTTCACGCCAACCCGCGTTTACTCCTTTCCGCGCAACCCCGCGCCCCTTTGGTGCTGTTTCCGTCCCGACCAGCGTGCCCTAGCAGATGTCCCCTGTCGACGGCGTTCCCGAGTTCGCTGCTCGAACTCGCTGTCATTTGGCGAGCCTTCCTGGTTGGTCCTGTCGTGCACTATTTCTGGAATTTTCGACGATTGCGTCGACGTCGCTGATTTTCAGCGCTATTTTGGGAACGTCGCTGTGCTGGACTACTTCTTTTCTTTCTATTTTATCATCTGAGAGCTCTAGCCGAGCAACCCGAGGTATAACCCCCTGTCCCGCTATTTTACTATTTTTGTCGATGATGAAATGGTCCCCGGTTCCCTTTGGGAATTCGGTATTAGCGACGTCGTATTTTTTTCGGGACTTTCGGAAAGGTCCCGTGAATTGTTTTGCATTCCCGGAATATTTCGGGAATAGTTTTTGGTATGTTTTAGTTTCTGGAAATCTTCGGAAACGTTCTGTGATTTGTGGATTTGGAATCGGACTTCCGAAACTATTTCGGGTCGTCCCGATTACGCTGTGGATTGGCTGTGGATGTGTTATATATATAAAATGTGGGTTTTTCCCTGGTTTGGGACTTGCAGGAATTATCGGCGACAATTTCCCAGTTTTTGGGTTGACCAAAAACAGAGGAGATGCTGTCCGATTTTTCCGTAAATCCCGAATTGTTTTCAAAATGAATTTAAAATGATTTTCGGAATTTATTTGATATTTTATTTTGGGTGACGACCGTATCGGTCAATGGACCCGGCTAAGTGCAAACGATACCGGTCCCCGCCCGGACGTTGAGGCAATTAGCCAAAATGAGGATCGGACCATTATCTGAGACTTGCTATTTGTCATTATTTTAATATTTATTTTAGTTTATATTTAATTTCTATTTTCAGTTAGGACTAACGGCAGTTTATTCTTATTTCAATTTATGTAAATAAATTGTAATGGGCATAAGCCCAGCTGGCTGGTCAGTGACTGTAATAGCTTAGATTTTCCTGTTGTTTTCTGGTTTTTCGTGTTTTTACTGTTTAGCGATTAAAACGATTAAAAGGTATTTTTCGTATAAAAATTAATTATTATTTTCTCATCCTAAAATTAACGAGTTTAATATTAAATAAAAATCACGTATTTCTCACTAAGAATAGAAAATTAGTTTTATATTATATTTTATAAAATTACCAAGTTTTCATAAATAATCTGGCAACGACGAGTTTTCTCCAATTAAAAAGTTAAAACGACGTTTTCCCTCGTATTAAATCAACGCACAATTAATCGCGTTCTGTGTTTAGTTAATTAAATAACTAAAACTGGACTAGGACGCAAATAGAGATTACAACTAGCGTAGCTAAGTTGGTTAACCTGACAGCTGAGTCAATTTCTCGAATGTAGGAATTCGAGGACAACTCTAAACTTTCCGTCTCGGAGTCATCCACCTCTCCAGTCATTTTACATTGAGGCAAGTATAGTTTGTGTTAGTTTTACAGTTATTTCTATAATCGTTTTACTGCATGTTTAAACCACGATGCAAACACGAAACTCTCTTGGAGAGTACTGATTGTGACTACTGTACTGATTGGGACTGGGGGAATAGAGTAATGATTATGACCAAAGCCAACTGTAACTACTGACTGTATTAGCTTTCCCCTCTTCACACGGGGATAAGCCATATCGTATCGCTAGGATACTACTGTACATCCCAAGCCGGTCATAATTCATTGCCTGTTCAAATCACACTGTTTTACCGCTGAAAACTATTCTTTCTTCAAACTGTTTAAAACTGCATGATTCTATTATTTACTTTAACTGTTTTAAAATTAGCATGAATTATACTTTGCTCTCTCCTGACTGGAGACCCAACATTTTAGGTATCACTGATGAGGCTTTGTTACGCGATCCCAAGACGAGGAATTCGAGACTGATGAGCTGTTTGCCTAGAGTTTTCTTTTATTCATGATGTATGTAGAAAATGGTTTAAGTTGTATCTTTCATTTCATTGTAAAAGTTTAATAAAGTTTTAAATTTTCGAATTTTGAGTTGTGACAAATATAGTGTTGTTGTATGGTTACCTGCTACTGAACAGCTTACTGCCGCCGTCTCAACAACGGTGCAGGCTGGGCATGATCCGGTTCGACCCAATTAGTTGGGATCGGGTCGTGACATGTTTTCAGTGGTGGCCCATGCAGGTCAATCTGAACAACAACTTAGGAAAACATATTTAGAAACAACTAGAACACTAGAACATCAATTTGTCACAACATAGGACCAAAATATATTATAAAATAAATATTTTTGGTTTGATTATAGACTGGTAGGATACCTTGCTTATGTTTGCATCCTAAACCTTCCATAGAATGACCATTGACAAGACCAAATCCTGCTGGCGATGAGGTGTCATCTTCGGATCATACCCCATCTCCTCAACCAAGTCCAGGGTTTATTCCCTCGCAGCTGATTGACCGTCCCCATAATGCATCCAGTGAAGTTTTCACTACACTGGCGATTCCTACCTCATCTCAAACTGAGTTACATTTCCTTGGTGGAGTATCCATTTTTGTTGCTCTACCAGTACCAGCAATCATCTTCCAAATGGTTGTCCTATTTCAAGAAATCCTGGAGTTCCAGAAAGCTCAAGATGAAGTCCAGCAGGAACAGAAGAATATCACGAGAGAAGACATGAAGAACGTCATGATGTAGCCTTAGTTATCCCCAACCAAGTTAGAGCAGTGTCCTAGGAAGGATACCCTTGAATCTAGAAGATATTTGGGTCCCATCAAGTACTCTACTTTCCGGCAGCCTTGTCGTAAGAAGCTATGGGCTTGTAACTACTGCAAGAGGCCTGGTCATCAGGCCGTTAGTTGCCGCAAGAGATTGGGACAATATTTGGCATATGGATCTGCTAAACATTGGGTAAAGGACTGCCCTTATCTTTCCATCAAACCAGAGCTCATATCCCAGCAACACCTGTTAGACCACAACCTAGGGACCCTCTTCCTATCCAGCAGACCCTGCCCTTACAATAAGGCATAATGCATACTCGAGGTTCAAAGAAAAGGAAGCAGTTGGAGACTGCTCATACAAGAGCCAGAACCATGAGGAATAGTACCTAGAACCGCTGTATAGCATCATCTTTTTGGAAGTTGTAACAGGATGTTCTTAGATCAATCATAAGAGTTTTTGCTAGAATTCTCCACATGAATAGAAGTTTTTGTTACACCCTTATGGCAGATGTTTTTCCTGATAGTCTCTCCGGATTATCCCAGATTTAGACATAGGATTCACCCCTGACCTAGTCCCCGGCTCTTTCCCTAAATTCTAAAGGATGTTACAGAGTCAACCCGAAGGTGGCCAAGAAGATGAAGGACCAGATCAATGAAGGCTCTAGGATTTATTCAGGGTGGAATTTCACCTTAGGGAACACCTATCTTGTTTGTGCCCAAGAAGGATGGAACAACGGATATGTATCGATTACCAGACACTAAAGAACAAGTACTTTCTGCCCGGATCGAGGATCTGTTTGATCTGGTTGTGTGGAGTTAGGGTGTTTCGAAGTTTGACTTAAGATTTGACTACCATCAAATCAAAGTCAGGAAAGAGGACATTTCCAAGACGGCGTTCAAACACCAAGTATGGGAAGTTTTCTTTGGTCAGGACGTTAGACTGACAAATGCTTCTGCTGTGTTCATGAATCTCATGAACAGAGATTTTCATCAGTATTTGAATCAGTTTATCTTCTCCATCGATAACATTCTGATATATTTGAAGACTGAAGAAGAGCATGAAGAACACCTGAGGAAGTTTTGAAAACTTTGAGGAAAAAGAAGTTTTATGGTAAGTTATCTGAACGTGGATTTTCTTTGACAAGGTGGACTTTTGGCCATGTCGTCAAGAGAAGAAATTTCGATAGCTGCTGTTGAAAAGTGGTATACCCCAAGTTCAATTCGGAAGATTCTTGAACTTGGCCGGCTACTATCAGAAGTTCGTGAAGGATTTCGCCAAGATTGCTGAGCCAATGACGAAGCTCACTTGGAAGAATGAAGAGTTCATCTGAACGAAAAGTTTGCCAGTCGGCATTGAGGAGCTGAAGAAGAGACTTACCACTACACCAATCCTTGTGCTACCCGTCGGAACCGGTGGTTTCTCAATTTATAGTAATGCCTCTAGAAAAGGACTGGGTTGCGTTCTTCAACAACATGGGAAAGAAATTGCTTACACATGTAGGCAACTACAGACTCATGAGAAGAATCATCCCACACCTAATTTGAATTGCTGCAATTATCTTTACTTTGAAGCTATGGAAGCATGATTTTTATGGAAAGGGAGTGAAAATATGTACGGACTACCAAAGTCTGAAATATGTCTTCACTCAGGAAGGGCTGAATGTTAGACTAAGAAGATGGCTGAAGCAGATGAAGGATTTCGACATCAACCTGCAGTACCATTCAGGTAAGGCTAATGTGGTCGCTGATGCACTTAGTCAATACTGATGGCGAAGTTCTTAACCAAGGACTAGCACCTGCTAGAAGACATCGAAAAGTTTGGACTGGAGATTATGCTGCCTGGAAATGGAAGGAAGAAGCTGGATGCTGATTCAGGGTGATGAAGTTGCAAATGAGCTCGAGTCTGATGGACAAAGTCAAGGAGACTCAGTTTCAAGACGAGACACTTTGCAAACTTAGAGATCAAGTGTTGGCAGGAACACTTGAAGGTTTCTCAAATCGCCATAAATGGAGCTCTGAAGAATGGTACGAGACTTTGCGTATCGGCTGACAAACGGAGGAGCGAGTTGATGAAAGAAATGCACCAGTCGCAGTATTCCATAAATTCAGGAGATAATAAGATGTATCGGAATATGCCTCCATTGATTGGTGTTATGGAATAAAGAAGGACAATTCCAGGTATGGGATTAGATGTGAATTTGTCAACATGAGGAATTTAACAAGAGGACAACAAGCTTGTTGATGTCGCTGGACAATTCGGAGTGGAAGTAGAAGCATATAACAATGAACTTTGAGTAAGGATTGCTTTGTTCCCAAGGAGGGAAGGGCACCAATTGGATTATTATAAACCGACTGACTAAGTCGGCACACTTTATTTTTCCTTCAAAGTGGGTTTATCCACTAAGAAGTTGGCAGCATTGTACGAGAGGCACATTTACCGGATTCATGGAGTACCGCGGGACGAGCAATCAGAGGTCAAACCAGACGCTTGAAGATGTATTGAGATTTTGCGTCTCGGAATTTGGTAGGTCTTGGGAAGACCAAATTGCATTTGGTGAAGTTTCTCCTACCAGAGGAACAATTAGTTTTGACGGAGCTGGAAATTGAGGCCAGACGTTACATTTTGGACCCGAGTCACATTTTGGATAATTCAGAGCTGAAGATTGGAATCAACCTTTCAGTGCCAGAGAAACCAGTTGCTAGCCTAGTCAGAGATGAGAATCAGAATTTGAGCCATCACTTAAACTCCTATTTCTTATCTTTTCTTTTTCCCGTTCTAAATTTGACTAATGCTGCTAAGTTAGCCTAGTTTTGCAAGCTATCTCTTTAATCAAGCTTGATCATGACGATATTTTATTGGGTGCACCCACTAATATATTGTCTAATCAGGACCGGTGCATGATGGTCTGATCAACCTCGTGTACTTTGGTTCGCTTTTGTATTTTTCTGCGTGGATAATATCATAAATAAAACTTGTCCCTAAACCGTCTCATCCACGACTGCCTTGGAAATCCTTATGGTTGGACCTGAGTTACGGGCGCAGTACCCGTACATGTTTGTCTTTCCTACCTTACTTTAATTTCGAGGACGAAATTTTCTAAGGAGGGAAGATTGTGAAACCCATAGTTTGTAATTAAATTATTAAATAATGTTTTGGTATTATTATTACTAGTATTTCAAAATTATTATTATTATTAATATTATTAAATATTTTCGAGTGAAAAAGAATTTCGAAAATTATAATAACAAGGCTTTTTGATTTTCGAGCCCAGACCCAGGCTTGAACCCAATCTCCTTTCCTTTCCTTTCTAATTTCTGATTGGTTCTAAAAAATATATATATATATAATAAATAATTAGTCAGCTGGTCCCGTAGGACCAGCATCTACTCACTCACACACACGAATTGACAAAACCCCCTCATTCCCGTAACCCCTCAAACCCCTCATTTTCGTAACTCCCCAAATTCACTCCTCTCCACACGTTTTCATTCCACCACCCTTTATTTACTCACCCATTCTCCCATCTCTTCAACAGAAGAAAAAAACTCAGCACTCTTCCTCTCTCTCCCTATTCTCTCTATACTCACCTCTCACCAAAACCCTTTCAAATCCCCTACTCCACGAAAACCCCCTCACCACCGAGCCCTAGCCCCGCCGTAGCCGCGGAGCCCCGACGCCAGCCGACCGTCCGGCGCGCACCCCGCGCCGACTTCCTCCGGCGAACCCTCCGTCGGATCTCTCTCCGGCGATCTCCCCGCGTGCGCCCCGGCCAAGCCAGCGCCGAGCACCCCGTTCCCGCACCACCCGCCGGCTCCCAGCGGGCCGACCCCCTCCCCGACCGCGGCGAGCCGACCGCGTGTGCCCCTCTGCGCCCTCGCGCTGACTCCGGCGATCCGCCGACCAGCGCACCCTTTCCGCGCGTTTCCGGCGACCTCCCCTGTCCGCGCCGAGCTCGGCCGACCACGCCGAGTTCTCCGGCGAACCCCCTTCGAGTCGTGCTGCTCCTCTGCGCCGCCGATCCGCGCGTCCAGCGCCCCCGTCTTCTCGCGGGTTCACGCCAACCCGCGTTTACTCCTTTCCGCGCAACCCCGCGCCCCTTTGGTGCTGTTTCCGTCCCGACCAGCGTGCCCTAGCAGATGTCCCCTGTCGACGGCGTTCCCGAGTTCGCTGCTCGAACTCGCTGTCATTTGGCGAGCCTTCCTGGTTGGTCCTGCCGTGCACTATTTCTGGAATTTTCGACGATTGCGTCGACGTCGCTGATTTTCAGCGCTATTTTGGGAACGTCGCTGTGCTGGACTACTTCTTTTCTTTCTATTTTATCATCTGAGAGCTCTAGCCGAGCAACCCGAGGTATAACCCCCTGTCCCGCTATTTTACTATTTTTGTCGATGATGAAATGGTCCCCGGTTCCCTTTGGGAATTCGGTATTAGCGACGTCATATTTTTTTCGGGACTTTCGGAAAGGTCCCGTGAATTGTTTTGCATTCCCGGAATATTTCGGGAATAGTTTTTGGTATGTTTTAGTTTCTGGAAATCTTCGGAAACGTTCTGTGATTTGTGGATTTGGAATCGGACTTCCGAAACTATTTCGGGTCGTCCCGATTACGCTGTGGATTGGCTGTGGATGTGTTATATATATAAAATGTGGGTTTTTCCCTGGTTTGGGACTTGCAGGAATTATCGGCGATAATTTCCCAGTTTTTGGGTTGACCAAAAACAGAGGAGATGCTGTCCGATTTTTCCGTAAATCCCGAATTGTTTTCAAAATGAATTTAAAATGATTTTCGGAATTTATTTGATATTTTATTTTGGGTGACGACCGTATCGGTCAATGGACCCGGCTAAGTGCAAACGATACCGGCCCCGCCCGGACGTTGAGGCAATTAGCCAAAATGAGGATCGGACCATTATCTGAGACTTGCTATTTGTCATTATTTTAATATTTATTTTAGTTTATATTTAATTTCTATTTTCAGTTAGGACTAACGGCAGTTTATTCTTATTTCAATTTATGTAAATAAATTGTAATGGGCATAAGCCCAGCTGGCTGGTCAGTGACTGTAATAGCTTAGGTTTTTCTGTTGTTTTCTGGTTTTTCGTGTTTTTACTGTTTAGCGATTAAAACGATTAAAAGGTATTTTTCGTATAAAAATTAATTATTATTTTCTCATCCTAAAATTAACGAGTTTAATATTAAATAAAAATCACGTATTTCTCACTAAGAATAGAAAATTAGTTTTATATTATATTTTATAAAATTACCAAGTTTTCATAAATAATCTGGCAACGACGAGTTTTCTCCAATTAAAAAGTTAAAACGACGTTTTCCCTCGTATTAAATCAACGCACAATTAATCGCGTTCTGTGTTTAGTTAATTAAATAACTAAAACTGGACTAGGACGCAAATAGAGATTACAACTAGCGTAGCTAAGTTGGTTAACCTGACAGCTGAGTCAATTTCTCGAATGTAGGAATTCGAGGACAACTCTAAACTTTTCGTCTCGGAGTCATCCACCTCTCCACTCATTTTACATTGAGGCAAGTATAGTTTGTGTTAGTTTTACAGTTATTTCTATAATCGTTTTACTGCATGTTTAAACCACGATGCAAACACGAAACTCTCTTGGAGAGTACTGATTGTGACTACTGTACTGATTGGGACTGGGGGAATAGAGTAATGATTATGACCAAAGCCAACTGTAACTACTGACTGTATTAGCTTTCCCCTCTTCACACGGGGATAAGCCATATCGTATCGCTAGGATACTACTGTACATCCCAAGCCGGTCATAATTCATTGCCTGTTCAAATCACACTGTTTTACCGCTGAAAACTATTCTTTCTTCAAACTGTTTAAAACTGCATGATTCTATTATTTACTTTAACTGTTTTAAAATTAGCATGAATTATACTTTGCTCTCTCCTGACTGGAGACCCAACATTTTAGGTATCACTGATGAGGCTTTGTTACGCGATCCCAAGACGAGGAATTCGAGACTGATGAGCTGTTTGCCTAGAGTTTTCTTTTATTCATGATGTATGTAGAAAATGGTTTAAGTTGTATCTTTCATTTCGTTGTAAAAGTTTAATAAAGTTTTAAATTTTCGAATTTTGAGTTGTGACAAATATAGTGTTGTTGTATGGTTACCTGCTACTGAACAGCTTACTGCCGCCGTCTCAACAACGGTGCAGGCTGGGCATGATCCGGTTCGACCCAATTAGTTGGGATCGGGTCGTGACAATATGGTAAGAAGTGTAGATCGCCGCTAGCATGGAATGATATCGGGGAAAGAAAGATGCTAGGCCCAGAAATGATTGTTCGGACGGTTGAAGTGATTAAGGGAATTAGAGAGCAACTTCGTGTTGCGCAGGATCGACATCGTCATTGGGCGGACCAGCATCGTAGGCCGCTAGAGTTTTCTGTTGGGGACCACGTGTTCTTGCGGATCTCACCTACTCGTGGGGTCATTAGATTTGGCGTTCGCGGGAAACTGAGTCCGCGGTACGTAGGCCCATTTGTTATCCTTGATCGGATAGGCGATGTTGCTTATCGTTTATCACTCCCACCTTCGTTACGAGAGGTGCATGACGTGTTTCATGTATCTCAGTTGCGAAGGTATGTATCAGACCCAAGCCATATCCTCGATCATTCAGAACTGGTTGTTGGTACCAACCTGTCTTACGAGGAGCAGCCTGTGTCCATCTTGGACCGAAGAGAGAAGATACTCAAGAACCGAACAATTAACCTTGTCCGGGTTGCTTGGGGTCATCACTCTTTGGGAGAGTCAACGTGGGAACGTGAGGATGATATCCGATGACGGTATCCACATCTGTTTGACTCACAAGGTATATCTTTTTCTGTGTACCTTGATTGTCTTGATTCCTCATGCTTAACCCCTTATGGGTAGAATTGCTAGATAACGTAGATTGTTAAATATGGATATGTTACTTGCTATGGACATTGTAAAATGATTGCTTTATTGAAATTGCTTGTACTTAGATTAATTTAGCCCCGATATTTCTATCTTGCTTGAATTTGAAATTCCGAGGACGGAATTTTTTCAAGGAGGGTAGAGATGTCACTCCCCGTTCCCGGAATGCGTATTCTAATACGTATATTGCCTGAATGTATTTATTTAGTATTTATCATGTAGTATCCTGTATTTAAATTCCTATAACTTCATGTTAATTAATTATCTGCATTTTATTTTCTGCACTTTATTTTTCTGTAATTCTATTAGCTGCTCTTTAATTTTTATGCTAATTAATTCCTGCAATTTTATTTCTGCATTTCTTCCTGTAATTTTATTACCTGCATTTTAATTCCTGCTTTAGTTTTACTTTCGGGTTAGCCTTGTTGGACCCGTGCAACCCGACCCATTAAGGACCCGGCCCAACTCCCACCTACCACCACCTTTTATTGAAAGACACCCTCTCCCTTCTCTCTCCTCATTCACTCCTTCTTCACCATTACTTCTTCTTCTTCCTTTCATTACTCTCTCCACCTACCAACTAGGCAAGTACATCTTGCTCTACATGAGGACCATATTTTATGGTTCAATATTCTTCCTCTCATGATTCTAAGAGAGTTTAGTGCTTAGTATTTTTGATTTCATTGGTTCATTTCTTGTAGATCTAAGTTATTGTATTTTCGGTTGTCTATGGGTTTTGATCTAGCAAACTCCTTTGTTCTCAAGATTTGACGGTTCCATGTCGTAGAGCAGTTCATCCTACCCAATTTTGACCTTTGGAAAGTTGGATTCGGACTTATTTTGACCAAGTTACGGACTTTTGAAGCTTTGGGGTACAACCATAGAGTTCTTGCTGTTTGGAGAAGACAGTGAGCAGTGTATGCTAGCTTTTTAGCTGCGTCACTGAGCTGTGCGCGCTCTTTAGCGCAGCATGGAATCCATACGCTGCCTTTTTAGGAAGCGTGTGACTTGCATACGCTGACTTGAATGGTCAGGAGTCGTATGGAGTTCATACGCTGCCTTTTGGGAGCGTATGACTTGCATACGCTGACTTGAATGGTCAGGAGTCGTATGGAGTTCATACGCTGCCTTTGGGGAGCGTATGACTTGCATACGCTGACTTGAATGGTCAGGAGTCGTATGGAGTCCATACGCTGCCTTTGGGGAGCGTATGACTTGCATACGCTCACTTGGATAGTAAGGAGTCGTATGGAGTTCATACGCTGCCTTTTGGAAGCGTATGACTCCCATACGCTAGCTTGGCTTGAGCGTAGCTTGACCTGGGCGTACGCTGGCTTGAGCGTAGCTTGACCTGAGCGTACGCTGGCATAAGCTTAGGCTGACATGAGAGTAGCCTGCTTACCCTGGATCTTCTATAGCCCTGTATATTGATATCTTATTAGATGTTTAACGTCCATTTTATATCCTTACGCCTTTTCGCATAAACTTGATATGATCATGATAGGCTAGTATTTCTGTTAATTATAGATTGTTACGTAGGATGTACCATGTGTCATGAATTGAGTTATAGGTACCCGGATTGACTAGAATTAAACCCTGAGAGTTGTAGACTCAACCCCACTGAATGCTAATTGACTTTCATGCCTTGTCACCATTAATGACGATGGTTATCTTGACTAAATTGATCATGCGTTCCTAATTGGAACTAAGAGACTGGCTAGTCGTCTTATTGAATGAAATGAATGAGACACGTTCATGTTATGAACTATTGTACTCGACTGGCTGATCCCGAATATTGACATACATACACATGCAGGCTTCAATCTATTTATTTATTTATTTATTTAGTTATTTTTTCTACAAAAGAAGCATGTGTACTTTATGGTCAAGGCATGATTACCGTGGATAGATTTGATTGTTACATTACGCTATGTAAGACCTGCAACCTAACCGCACTGTTATCGTTGTAGAGTTGTGCATATCGTACCCCGTACGAAAGTACTCATTTGAATGACCATGATCCACGGCATGGGATTTCACTCAATGTAGGGACTATTAAGTTAAATAAAATAATAATTGCATGGAGAGAATGGATTCTCGAGTTCTTACATGGCAGCCCCCTTGGGACGAGTAGTACCCGACGGGCCGACTGGTTCCCACAGATACTGTAAATCTGCCACATGGGCAGGGAACAGTATCTGCTTTTATTATTATTGTATATTGTATATTGACGGGCGTCCTGCTAGGACTCGTCTAATTCATGCATGGGCCAATTGATCGACTGGATAGACTAGCCTTGCTTGCACATAGTAAGAACTGAGGAATCCCTAATTGCATTATTCCAGGATAACTTGGGACTCATAATAGCAAGCCGTAGGAGTTGATTGGCCGTTCAAGATGATTTGTTTGTGCACTGTACTCTGTTACCTAACTGGGATGATCAGAATGTCAGGACATGACGGGCCAACTTCTGTCCTTGTTTGGTTGGGAGGTTGGTTCGAAGTGTCTTGATGTGATGTGAGTTCTAGTAGCAAGCAGAGATCTATTATTATATTCTCTTACTTACTGGTTTTAGTTCTCATGTCGTGCTCCCTTGTGGTACTTGCTATTAGAGGTCTAACCTCTCTGGTTTTGCATGGCCAGATTTAGAGCCAGTTCCCGAGGACTCAGCGTACTTCTACCTCCAAGATGGTCAACACTAGAGGGATGATCGCAGGAGGCCTCGAGTGGGTTCCTTAACTTCACCACTCGTTTTGTTATCTACTTTATACCTTGCCGTTTGGCACCGACATGTTAGTCGGATTGTCTTGTACTTACTTTTGCATAATTATAATTAAGTCAGACTGCAGCTGATAACAATTGTGTATACTTACTACATCATCTGGCTGTATTTTGTAAAGCCAGATCTCAAGAACATTTTGACTGAGCGTTTGGGACGCCTTACTGCTTTACCTTACATGTTCTATATTTCTGTTTCTTGTTTGAATGATTGAGACAATAGATGTGTAATGACCATAGTAAGACTTTTATGTAGTATGCACCCCCTCGTCTGGTTAGACAGCATTGATCGTATTATACGGTATTCATCTACCCGAAATACGTAGCTGGCTGAGTCACTCCCCCGCTCTCCAGTATTCTGGTTCTGGGGCGTGACAAGGTTTTAGTGGTGGCCCATGCAGGTCTGATTTCAGACTTGTGTGGTATTTTGTTTAATAGGATGTCTCAATCACACATGTTTTTCCTTGATCTCATGATTCGTCGATTCTCAACTCTAGCTTGACATTCCAGTATCCTTTGACTTCATTGATCCTTCATGTCCGGTCGTTTGATTGTTCTCTTGTCCCTTTCCTTAGGGGCACTTCGTCCGCATCGGTCAGAGCTGGACAGCAACAACATGGACAGCAACATGGACAACCTGACCCTGTTGGTCAGCAACAAGGGCCAGTCTCACCTCAGGAGGCTACCCAGGAAGAAGTGATAGTAGAAGCAGCAGCTGGATCGCAGTATCCGGATGTTCCACCACCACCAACAGTTCCACCTACCCCTGCGGAGATGGACACACCAGCCCTTCTGGAGATCATGAGAGGGATGATGGCTACTCAGCAACATCAGATGCTGGCCCAGCAACGCATGTACACTCAGCTACAAGAGCAGAATGTGCTACTCAACCAAGGATTACAGACGGCTTTGGAAAGAGGAGCGAGGACTGATTCAGGAGCGTCAGCCAGGTTTTGCAAGTACAACCCCCGTCGTTTCGAGGGCACGGAGGATGCCATCTCAGCAGATGCATGGCTTAAGGATATTGAGGCTATCCTGACAGCCGCTAAGGTACCGGCAGAAGAACGTGTGGATCTAGTAAAGTTGTTACTTCAGGATCTCGCACGTGATTGGTGGGAAGCAGAGGAAGTAGGCATCAGACGTCCCGTTGCTTGGGACGATTTTACAGCAAGATTCAAGACGAAGTACTATGGAGTTGTGGTACAGTTTGAGCTACAACAGAAGTTTATCAGCCTCAGGCAGGCTGGCAAGACGGTAGATGCTTATGCAGCGGAGTTCTGCAGATTGAGTAGATTTGCCCCAGAGATGGTAGCGACGGAGCGCCAGAGGGCTATGAGGTTTCAGCAAGGGTTTCATCTTGAGCTCTTGCAATTGATAGAAGGGCACAATTACCAAGAGATTAGAGATGTCGGGGCAAGCTATATTAATCATAAGCAAGCTACGACTAGCAGTCAATCAAGCAATCATTCATGCAAGCAAGAAATCGAAGGCATAAGGCATAAGGAAGACATTATACCTTATGAGCCAAATAGGTGTGGATATCGCAAGCGGATATCATCCTCACGCTCCCACGTTGACTCACCGAAAGAGTGGTGGCCCCAAGCAACACGGACTAATCTAATTGTCTTGTTCTTGAGTACCTTCTTCCTTCGGTCCAATATGGATACGGGTCTTTCCTCATACGAAAGGTTGGTACCAACAACCAATTTCGAATGATCAAGGACATGACTCGGATCCAGAATATATCGTCGCAATTGGGATACATGGAATACGTCATTTACTTCACATAACGACGGCAGAAGAGCGAGACGATAGGACACATCACCTACTCGCTCAAGGATATCGAATGGCCCTATGTACCTAGGACTAAGATTTCCCCGTACGCCGAATCGAATGACGCCACGGGTAGGCAAGATCCTAAGGAACACGTGGTCGTCGACTGAAAACTTAAGGGGACACCGATGAAAATTGACCCAATGGCGCTGGCAACTCGAAGATGATCTCTGACTTGTCTGACCACCTCGATTGTCTGCGTAATTATAACGCCCCAGAACCAGAATACTGGAGAGCGGGGACATACATAGCCAGCTACGTATATTGTAGTGCAACCCACCTCGCTGTACGGTCACGGCTGTCTAGATACATGAAGGTTTAACTACAAGCCATCAGTCTCCTATGGTCATGAACAAGCCTATTGTCTAAATCTCAAGCAAGCAATAATAGTTACAAGATGTTAGAGCACCAAATATACAATAATAAGGCGTCCCATACATTACATATTCGGATGATCATGAAGCTAGTCGTTCAAAATGTCAAGACTAGCAAGAGTTTCAGTCATACATGATCAACCTTAGGATTTGCCAATCATGTTACAGCCCGTAGGCAGACAGTAATTAAAGGTGCAATCGAGCTAACACGTGCTCGTCGGCTAAACGCCTCAAAAGAATATTTTTACAATAAAGTGGGAGAACAAAAAAAACCCACTCGTTGCCAGGGTTACGTCTGGTGGTCACCATCTGGCTGGAAGGTAGATAGATCCCCTGGAGCTGCTCCGATATCTGGCCATACAAAACCAGCTGGGTCAGACCCCAGAAAGAGCAAGTGCCACAAAGGAGGCTTCACTTAGGAACTAAAACCAGTATATCATAAAATGAATATTAAAGATAACTATAAAGATACTGATAATAGCAGAGATAACAATAATAAATTGAGTACGAGAAAACCATTCAAGTAGCCAGACTGCAACCCTTAAACCAAACAAGGACCGGGGTTGCAACCCTTCACCTGAATAGGAACCCGTCTCAATACTGTTGATAAAGTAATAAGACAATAAACGAAGAGAGAACACAGAACCGCTCCGGAAGCCAGGTTACAACCCTTAAACCAAACAAGGACCGGGGTTGTAACCCTTCGCCTAAACAGAACTGGACCCCTGATCTTTATTATTAAGGCCAGTATAAATAATCATGCTATTGGAGTAAGGTAAAACATGATGAGCATGGCATGGGGCGCCATAAAACAATAAACGAAGAGAGGACACATAACTGCTCCGGAATCTAGGTTACAATCCTTAAACCAAACAAGGACCGGGATTGTAACCCTTCGCCTGACCAGAACTGGCCCCCTGATCATTATTGTTAAGGCAAGCATAAGTAATCACGTCATGTCACAATCTTGTACAGGATCAGGACGAACAAGGCTGGGCTAGACTCCATTCAATCAATCACGGCCAAGCAAAGAGTACGACTTGATACTTTAACTAACTAGGGTTATCACAGGCTTAGTTACTAGCAAGATGCAATGAGATTATTCTAACAGCCACAAGCCCTACAGACCATCCAGGTTATCCAGACACAATAAAGGGGATTGAATTTCCTGTGGGTACATTGTCCAGGAATGCTTGTTCCCTTAAGTAATTTGGTGGTTGTAACACATGACAGTGTGCTGGAAATGTGCTCTACTCGATGGTAGGCTACAAATCCCATGATGGGGCATCCAGATAATGGGATTGCCTGTAGCTGGAAAATCTCTCCATGACTACTGGATTTATAGTTATTAGCCTTAGTCAATTTCAGTAGGTACCCCTGACCGTGGTATTCAGGGTTTCCTATCCTAGACATAATGCAAGACACTACTGGTTTATTTGTACAAATACAATCGTCCATGGTGTCCAAGTCATTCATTCTTGTCATGTCAGACTGGCTGTCTTAACAGCATATCGGGGTATATCATGTCAGGTTTACTTGTCAAGAGTACGCCACGGCGGGCCACTGTCGTGTTCAGGGAATATATCATGATGTACATGGCATAACCATAAATGCAAAATTTTAATATAATAATAATAATATAATAAAAAAGGACTATGGAAAGAGCCATGTGGCTAAGGAAAAATAAGCTCATGCGGCTGAGAAAGAACGGGCACATACGGCTGCAAGGGAATCGGGCGCATGCGGCTGAAGTATGTAGGGCGCATGCAGCTATAGGGAGCAAGCGCATGCGGCTGGAAGGATGCGAGCTTATGCGACTGAAAAAGAATAATTCATGTGGTAGCGGGTCAAGCGAAGCCATGCGGCTCGGGAGTGGTGAGCATATGCGGCTGCGGGGGAATCGAGCTCATGCGGCTGGAAGATGCGCTCATATGCGGCTGCAGGAATAACTTCATGCGACCAGGAGAGGGAACAGGGGTATGCGGCTTGGGAGAGCGGGCCTTATACGGCTGGAAGAGGACGGGCTTATACGACAAATAGGGATGGGTCTTTATGCGGCCAAGAAGGACGCAAGCATATGCGGCAAGGATCAATAAGGCCATGCGGCTGAGAAAGAACTGACTTCATGCGGCAGCGGGATGCAGGAGTTCATACGGCTCAGAGTTCAAGGGCAGCTTATGCGGCTAGGATCGAGCAGAGCCATGCGGCTGGATCATGCCGAGGCCTTATGCGGCTGAGAAAGGCAGAAGTTCATCCGGCTCAGAATCATGGAGTCTTATACGGCTGAGAAAGGAGCCCATGGCCGATGCGGCAATGTCTGCCATGCGGCTTAAGGAAAAACTTGTCGCATGAAAATCTATGCGGTCAAGTACTGCTCTTCTTTCCCACTTGTCCGAGAAGAAGAGCCATGAAGTCCATAGCTTCAAAGCTCCATAAATCTTTCATTCAAGGTCAGAATCCAGACTTCCATAGGTCAAAATGGGGCAGAATCAAATTCTCTACAACATGAAACTATCAGAACTAGATAATAACAAGGTTAAATAGATCAAAACCCAAGAAATTCGAAAATACAATAAACTTAGATCCACACAAATTGAACCATGGAAATTAGAAATGCTAAGTATTAAAGTGGGTTGGAATCTCGTGAGGAAGAGAATGGAACAATAAAAACTGAGTTCCTTCATGAAGCAAGCTGCACTTGCTTAAGCTCTCTCTCTGGTAGGTGAAGAGAGTAATGGTGAAGAAGGAGAAGTAATAGAGAAAAAGTAACGAGGAGAGAGAGAAAGAGTGGACGGCTATAAAGGAAGAGTGGGGATAGGTGGGGGTTGGTTATCATGAAAACCATGCCAAACCGAACCAAGCCAAATCAAGAAATAAGATACCACAATAAACCATGCCAGGAAACATGCAATATACGTATACGTATACCAAAATATGTAATACGAACCACGGTCGTTACAATAATCATCTTTGGACCAAGCTTCTGTCTTTCGCCGACATCATCCTAAGCTAAAGGTGATCTGCACTTTCTGCCATACAGTGCTTCAAAGGGTGCCATCTGGATACTAGCCTGGAAACTGTTGTTATAGGAGAACTCCACGAGATGCAGGTGATCTTCCCACGAACTACCGAAGTCGAGTGTACATGACCGTAACATATCTTCAAGAGTATGAATTGTGTGTTCTGACTGACCATCTGTCTGCGGATGATAAGCTGAACTGAACTTGAGACGAGTCCTCATGCTCTCTTGAAGACTCCGCCAAAAGTGTGATGTGAATCTTGAATCTCTGTCTGATATGATACTAACTGGCACTCCATGCAATCTGACAATCTGTCTGAGGTACATCTCTGCTAGCTGATCCGTCGTCTGACCAATTCTGAAAGGGATAAAATGAGCTACCTTGGTGAGCCTGTCAACTATAATCCAGATAGTAGCGGGGGATTTAGGTAACCCAGCTACAAAATCTATGGTAATGTGCTCCCATTTCCATTCTGGGATCGGTAAAGGTTAAAGAAGTCCAGCTGGTCTCTGATGTTCAGTCTTAACTTGTTGACAAACTAAACAATGAAAGATAAACCGGGCTATCTCCCTCTTCATACCATTCCACCAGAAATGCTGATGGATGTCTCGGTATATCTTCGTAGCACCTGGATGAATTGAATACTGAGAACTGTGAGCCTCTGCCATAATTTTCTGTCTGATATCACCACTGGGTACACAAAGATGCATCCCATGTCGAAGTGTATCATCCTCATGAATACATAACTCTGCTCTTCGTTCTGCTTCACACTCTGCTCTGAGCCGCTGAAACTTGGAATCTGCTGATTATGCCATCTTGATCCTCTCAACTATGTTGGACTAAACTTGCATGCTGGCCATCAATGCCACATTGGTAGAAAGAACTACTTCTACTCCCATCTTCTGAAGATCTGCTAATAACTCTGGCTGTGCTGTTAGAAAATAAACTCCAGCTCTCCTTCTCAATGCATCTGCATCAACGTTGGCCTTCCCAGTATAATACTGCAAGTTGATGTCATAATCGACAAGTAGCTCTAGCCATCTTTTCTGACGCATATTAAGATCCTTCTGGGTAAACACATACTTCAGACTCTTGTGGTCGGTGAAAATCTCCACCCAATCTCCATATAAATAATGCCTCCAAAGCTTCAATGCAAAAACTGTTGCTGCTAATTCCAATATTGACACAAAATCACAGTCAACCAAATATTGATAACATTGACTAAATAATACTTGTGATAATTCAATACGACACACGACGACTACATCCAGCTCAAGCCAGACGACAGCTCAGTTTTGCAAATGCAAGTCATTTTCGAGTCTGTACTTTTATATTTATTGAGTCTAGAATGATTGTAAGCTGAGTTATGTTGGGCTCTTGAGACTCAACCCATAACCTATCTAAAATCTATAAAGTTCCACATCCAAAATAAGCCCATTGGACCCTTAGACCCATTCTGTGCTCTGGAGACAAAGTTCGGGCCGAACTCCGCCTCCACACAAAGTTCGGGCCGAACTCTATTCCCTAAAAATCAGTACCTTAATTTTTAGGGCTGGCTGGTTGCTAGTTGTCCAACGGCCAAATATTTGAAAATTCCAACCAGAATTTTAGCCGAATTCTGCCTGTTAAAGCCCTATAAATAGGCCAAGAATTCTTTCATTTTCATTCATCCAATCTTCTCTTATCTTTTCTTTTAAGCTCAATATAAGCCATACCCTTCTTCATCTACTAGCCACAAGTTTTCTAAGTCTCGAGTGCTCAGCATCTCTCAGTTAGGAGCCTTGTGCAAGAGTTCAAGAAGTCGCTTGGAAAATTTCAAGCATCGCCACTGCGATCGATTGTAAGAAGTTGACGTGCTCTTCTGAAGAAAATGCACGGAGTATAACTACTATTTCACAAATAGTAGATTTAATCCTGAGCTAGAGTTCTCAGGCCTGGACTAGTCCTCCACGAGGGAAACCAGGTTAAAATCGGCTGTGTTTGCGTATGCTTTCTTGCTCCTCATTTATTTCTGCATTTAATCTGATTAATTTTTGATTGTGAAAGAGTTGATTTTTTTTAATTGGTTATTTTCTCTATAAACTCTATTCACCCCCCTCTAGAGTTGCCATCTGTTCTTCAATTGGTATCAGAGCTCTGTTCTCTTTACAAGGACTTACATCCTAGAGCTAATCCATGGCAACCACACAATCCTTGATTTCCAATCACGGTGAAGGACAGTCCACTCATAGGCCTTCCCTATTTGATGGAACTAACTACACGTATTGGAAAACAAGGATGAGCTTTTATCTCAAGTCGCTAGACTTTGACCTGTGGACTATCGTCACTGACGGTTACAAAAAGCCTGCCAGGATAGTTGTCAATGGTGATCTCGTTGAGAAATCACATGACAAATATTCTGACGAGGAGAAAAAACAGGTAAGTCTAGACGCGAGAGCTATTAATGCTTTATTCTGTGCTATAGACAGGAATGAGTTCAACAGGGTCTCTACATGCACCACCTCTCACGAAGTATGGAGACTTCTAGAAGTGACGCATGAAGGAACCACCCAAGTCAAGAAATGAAAGATAAGCCGTCTCACTCAAGAATACGAGGCTTTCAAGATGAAGCCAAACGAGACGATCACGCAAATGTTCACAAGATTCCTCGACATCATCAACCCCCTGTCTTCGCTCGGCAAGCAATATTCAAATCACGAAAATATTCGCAAGCTACTTAGGGGGCTACCAAAAATTTGGAACCCTAAGGTGACAGCCATCATAGAAGGAAATGATCTCACAACCATGTCCATGGAGACCTTGATGGGAAAGCTAATGACTCATGAGCTTGACCTCAAGGACTTCGAAGAGCCTGCTCCTAAGGCTAAGGAGATCGCACTCAAAGCTCACCGACGGAGGGCTGAACCCGAAGAGACGGATGACGACAACTCAGAAGACGATGATCAAGCTCTTATGGTGTTAGCACCCTGAATTTCGGGTTGATTTTTTTTTATTTTATTTTATTTCCTGATTGATTGGTTTTGATAAATAATTTATTTGTTATTTTTTTTCTTAAGTGTACTTTTCCATGCCTTTGATATTTGGAGTGTCAGGGATGTTCAACTCTGGAAATCTTCTTCACGAGTTTTGGAGTGGACACGATTACCTTCATGACGGTATATGGTGTCCCACCCAAACTTGTTCCCTTGTGCTCTTTTTGCTTCGCTGAACTTCGGGTCGATTTAGTCCATTTGATTGTTATTTATTTTCCCACTCTTTTCCTTGATCATTTTCAGCGCGTTACCATGACTTTTAATTTGGGAGCGCAAGACCAGTCAGTTTCTTGAAACCAACTCCTCATTGATGATCTACTCGAGACGCTCGTCATCCATGACCTTCGTGTCCCACTCAGACACGTCATTTTGTGCTCCATTCGATTCGCACAACTTTCCCGACACGTGACCCGATTTTATTTCACTCCACGGCGTCACATTCATCTTCCAACTTGATTTGTGGGTCCCCTGTCGACCAAAACATGTCTGCCCCAATTATGGACATGGCCCACATTGAGCCTACTACCCGTCCGCCACTTGTGTCCCATTTATTGGAATTTCCATGTGCAACTTATTTACACATGATCATCAACGTCTAATTTTAATTCGATTTTTGCACGATGTCCAGTTTTGACCCAATCCGGCTCCACCGAGTCTAGTCCAGGTCCATGTTATTCTCCATCATGACACCCTCATATTTTTCTTGTCCAAAAATATTAAATGTTCTCCTACATATTTTTTCTCTATTTATCAGAATTTTTCTGGAATTAAATCCTATAGAAATTACCTATTTTTTTTATTTTCCATCGTAGCTATTGATTTTTCCTTAAGTTAATCATCACCATTCAATCCCAACACCCCAATCCACTCTCAGCCACTTGGCCGGCCCTAGAAATTTGTGGAGAGAATCTTTCTCTCTCTTCCCCTCTCTTTATTACAATGCATCTCTTTCTCTCTCTCAATTATTCATTTTTTTTCCCCACAACTTCTACTCACAACTACAACCCACAGTAGCTCCTCCACCTCTCCCATGCACACGACCACCCTCATGGCCAACCCGACCTCCCCTCCGTCGTGGTCGGCCCAGCCCCGCCGTGGCCTGGCCGACGGCCACCACTCCTCCATTCCATCCTCCCTCCAATCTCCTCCTCCTCCATGCGAACACCACCACCACCATCAACTTCCGGCCGACCACCATTCAAATCCACCGCCGCCGCCACCACTGGAGCCCACGACCACCACCTTTCCCCCGTGGCAGCCCTGCGCGCCGCCCCGCGCGTCGTCGCGCCGCCCTACGCGCCGCCGCACGCGCAACTGAGTGCACAGCGCAGCAGCAGCCAGTCGGCCGCGCGCGCGTTCATGCGCCACCGCCGGCGCCACCGCCGCCGTGGCCGGCGGGGACGACCCCCCCCATGCCGGGCGCACCCTACGCCGCCTTCCCATGGCGGCCAACGTCCTCCGGGACGCGCCGTCGAGGCGATTCGTGCGTTTTGAACGAGATCCCGTCGGCGCGCGCGAGTTTGGAACTCAGAAATTGCGCTCCGTCGCAGCAACTTCGCGCGCGTTTTCCCGGAGATCCGACCGTTGGATCGGTGATTTCTTCTCTCCGTCGCAATCTCGGTATATCCACCTTCATCCCTGTCAATTTTCATCCGTTAATTTTATCGTTTGATACATGAAAACCGGCCACCAAGTTGACCGTTTAAATTGTATTAAATTTGGACAGTTTCGCGGGGCCAACTTCGTCAGCTTGTATCTCCTCCACCGTAGCTCCGTTTGACGTGCTACCAGTTCCGGTGCGAAGCTGGTATAACCCTCTTACTATCCCTTCAGTTTCATTTCATTGTGAGCTTGTTTGATTGGTTGAATTCGACGCCAAAGTTGGCCGTCCGAATTCGTAATTTCCAACTTGTAAAATTCCATTTTTGAACACGGGACTCCAGATTTCATTTCTGACACCACCATTAGACTTGTGGCGTCGTTCTGGCATGTTTTCATATAAAATTTGTTAGATTTGGAGAACGTGGGCCCGGGCACGCATTTCGGTGCAAAATGGGTCCCACTTTCTGGGTCAACGGGACTTTTT
This sequence comes from Iris pallida, assembly GCA_029216955.1. Taxonomy (NCBI): domain Eukaryota; kingdom Viridiplantae; phylum Streptophyta; class Magnoliopsida; order Asparagales; family Iridaceae; genus Iris; species Iris pallida. The sequence goes on along the minus strand of JANAVB010033020.1, from coordinate 5,405,048 downwards.
GACGCCGGCTCATCGGAATCCAATTCCGGATATACCGTTGAGTTCATATCGTCATTCTGGACTCGTTGACATATAATTTGCTAGGTTTTGGTGGACATTGGGTCTGGCACGTATTTCGGTGCAAGTCGGATACCAATATCCGGGTCAACGGGTCATTTTGAGATCGGCTCATCGAAATCCAATTCCGGATATACCGTTGAGATCGTATCATCATTCTGGACTCGTTGACAGGTAGTTTGCTGAGTTTTGAGGACTTTGGCTCCGGCACGCATTTCCGTGCAAACCGGAATTCCAAGTTCTGGTCAACGGGCCAAATTGAGATCGGGTCAACGGAATCCAATTCTGGAGATACCGTTGGGTTCGTATCGACATTCTGGTTTCGTGGACATATAATTTGTTATATTTTATAGACTTATTTCTTGCACGTTTTTCGGTGCAAAACGGCTCCGACACGGACACCGTTTTGACCCGAAATTACCTTTTTGCCCTTGTGTCCAAATTGGACCGTTGGATAGGCTATCCTAGCTAATTTGACCTTTCTGGACACGTTGGCGATGTTCATTTCATCGTCCGACAATGTTTGTTGATAGTTTCTCTGAGTTTAACCTTTTTATAATTAATTAATAATTAATTCATATAATGTTCGTATTTCGGGATTAGTACAACGAAACTGAGATCAGCCAATTCCAGTGATCTCACATCGCTAGAATTGACAAGTTGGACACGGGGATCACTATAATAAGATTATCAACCTTACCGATAATCTTTTTATCTCGATTTACGTGTCGTAAGTTTCGACGTACAAATAACGAAGTACACTTTATATTATACTAGAATTGACCCAGTTTGACCAGAGTTGACCAGTTGACCCAACGTCAACTGTAAGTCAACACTTGACCTAGGTTGACTAGATTATTGACCGGAGTCGACCTATAGTTGTTTTGACTTAGAAGAACCTAGAATAATATAGATTGCCTGTAGGGTTTTATTTATTTTAATGTGAACACCTTGTAACCTGTGTTGCTTTAAATAGGACTCTGTGGCTTCAGTGGGACCCCCTATACTTATCAGCTGTTCAGGTTATCAGGCGAGTACATTCTCTGATCGTTTCATACTTGTCACGAATTATATTCTCGCTTTAGATTACTTTTACTTGATGCTGTCACGTTATCATCACGGATTGGTACTATATGGATCTCTTCTTGGGATGTTATCTCCCTTAGCGGGCGCATCGGATACTTTATGACATGTGTTTCATGTACATCATGTATTCCTTGCTTCTGCGTTATTCATGTACACTCATGTTCTCTCATGTTCTTACATGTACGTTCATGTACTCTCATGTTCCTTCATGTACGCTCATGTTTGCCCATGTGTCTCTTGTATAACCAAAACATCATGTCCGTAACGTAACTTGAATAGATCCTTGTGTATTGATTGTGGGTAGGGGTGAGTATAAATGGTCATGTGATTTACCCATCATGTACACTCTGTTACTTTTCATGTTCATCATGTACAACCTAAGCCAATTACATGCCATCTCGTACTCTAAATCACTAGTCACTTACAGTTCTTACTTATCATGTATATATATATTTCCAGTTATCAAATATCTCTCCTGTTTTCATGTACATCTTCTTACAGCGTTTCATGTATCTTATTCTATTGCCTGCTTTATATTTCCTGACATGATATGAACTGCATGAGATGTATTGTGCTCGTTCCTGTCCTGACTGGACCTGTTGAAAAATTTTACAGATAGCCTGGAGGTACCTGCTAGCCTAGAGGAGACACATTAGAGGATGTTAGATATCTATTTTATTTGTCTGGAGTTGTATATGATTTGTGGATTATTGTATTGGGTTTTGAGATGTATTTCTGGGTTATGTATCTTAGACACTTAGAATTCTATCTCCTGTATCTCTTTTGGATTTTATGTTTTACCTATCCTTATCATGCTCTACCTTAGATGTGATTGAGACTGTATCTGCTATGTCACCCCCATTCGGGGAGTATATACTGCTTAGCATTATATTGTTAGATGATGTGACCTAGGACAGCGTTCTACCGCCGACACTGCGGCGTAGGCTGGGCGTTGTTACGTTCTCGTACCCAAACAGTGGGTGCGGGTCGTGACACGTTTTTAGTGGTGGCCCATGCAGGTCGAGTTTATGTAGTGGTATTCGAACTAGAGTACCACTACAGCCTGCAGTAGGATTAGGATATATTTTGAAGGTACTCAATCACAGATAGGAACCCTTGAGAGATTTCCGGGACGACCCTGGAGAATCTTATTTAACTTCGATTTGAAAACTCTTTTTTCCTTGATTTATTTTATCTTTATTTTCTGTTGTCGAATTTGATTTTAATGGATTATTGTTGAATTTGAGTTGTATTTATTAATTTTGATGGAAGATTTTCGAATTTTGAATTTTGATGGTAGCTGTTGCATTTGAGTTCGTATTTTGATGGATTTTGTTCATTTTTGAATTTGATGTTCGTTAATAAATATGATTTGATTTTTGAGTATTCATTATTGATTTAATTTAATTTTTGGCAAGATGAAATTATATGGGCTAGGTCATCTATGTTATGGAATCTAGTCTTCTATAGTCACATTAGCCAGCATGGTGAGGACATATAGTCTGACTCTGGATGTATTTCTCGGGTGTGGGAATTTAAGATTTTCGCAGCCAAGCTAGCGGCACCGCGAAAATGTTAAATACCATGATTCTAGAGGTATGTGCATAAGTCAAGGGCTCTGTGAATATCGTAGCCTTGCTTACTAGTATGACGAGGATTTAGAGTACCATAATTTTGGATAGACGCATATGATTATCGGATTGCACCTTAAATACTTTTGAACATGTTTTCTCTACTTTTTCTCAGTTATTCAAAAAAAAATAAAAATAAATTATTATTTGTTGTTTTGTCTAGTTTCCTATTATTTAACTCAGGAGTAAGTTTAGTTGGTTTTATAAACCTTGTGAAATTTCTTGCTAAGAGTTTTCATAATACAATGAATCGATGACTTTGCTAGATTTTATCTTGGATTCGATAATTTGGCGCTGGGTTTCAAAATGGTTCTTCTTTAAACAGATGAGCAAATAAATTTTATCGTTATTTCCTTCTTGCTTTTATTCCTGTATTAGATAATAATAAAACTGTCTTGATTACGTCAATCACCTGCTTGCAATCTTGGTAGGGATCTAAATGTTAGTCTTAGCGTAGAATTAATTTTTGCTTGGGACATGAGAATATATGAGTATATTTATATAACAGTCACTTTGCCTAACACGTATGCATGCTACACTTGATTTTTCCACATATCTAGATACATATTAATATGTCGTTAATGTTTAAATTTTCAAAACCCCAATATTTCTGGTTTCCTGCTTTTCTAGTTTAAATTCGTAATTCAAATACAGATTTCATGTTATTAGTTATGTTTACATCACTGCACATGTATGCTATACGTAGGGTTTCAATTCCAAAAAAATTTGGTTGAGTTTTGTGTTGAAATTGTCAAATCTGAGACTGCATTATGTTAATATTTCACTGCTTTAAATGTTAGCTTATTTTTAGACTTTGCATATAAATGCTGAACTAAAACTGGGTTTAACCTTTCATTACTAAGCTATAACCCTGTACAAGGACACACACATACACCCATACACACACAAACCACATAATATTACATGATGCTAGTTTTCCCTCTCTAACGCTCTCTCTGTATATATATTGTGATTGGATTTCAATGCAAGTGACTTTCAATTCTTTAACTTATGATTTTGATTTTCTTGGGATAATACTTTTTCAAATGATGGGTAGTTACCTTCCTTTATTTTTATTTTTTATGAGTACCAGTTTTCATATGGGGTGGTAGACAACCTTATAGTTTGATGGTTGTTGTTTCTGTATCTTTCTATTTTAGCACCCTGGATTGCTTGTGTGTTTGATACCCTATGACCGTTGGTTAGCATGACTAGTAAACCTAGATGAGACTTCACTGTCACCGTATACCATGACCCTGTATGCCGTTCTTTTATTTGATGGTATGATTTGTTTAAGTTCTGGGACTTTGATTGTGGGGGTTTGACCTAGAGGGAGTAGGGACATTTTAATTTCGAGGACGAAATTTTTATAAGGTGGGTAGGATGTTAGCACCCTGAATTTCGGGTTGATTTTTTTTTATTTTATTTTATTTCCTGATTGATTGGTTTTGATAAATAATTTATTTGTTATTTTTTTTCTTAAGTGTACTTTTCCATGCCTTTGATATTTGGAGTGTCAGGGATGTTCAACTCTGGAAATCTTCTTCACGAGTTTTGGAGTGGACACGATTACCTTCATGACGGTATATGGTGTCCCACCCAAACTTGTTCCCTTGTGCTCTTTTTGCTTCGCTGAACTTCGGGTCGATTTAGTCCATTTGATTGTTATTTATTTTCCCACTCTTTTCCTTGATCATTTTCAGCGCGTTACCATGACTTTTAATTTGGGAGCGCAAGACCAGTCAGTTTCTTGAAACCAACTCCTCATTGATGATCTACTCGAGACGCTCGTCATCCATGACCTTCGTGTCCCACTCAGACACGTCATTTTGTGCTCCATTCGATTCGCACAACTTTCCCGACACGTGACCCGATTTTATTTCACTCCACGGCGTCACATTCATCTTCCAACTTGATTTGTGGGTCCCCTGTCGACCAAAACATGTCTGCCCCAATTATGGACATGGCCCACATTGAGCCTACTACCCGTCCGCCACTTGTGTCCCATTTATTGGAATTTCCATGTGCAACTTATTTACACATGATCATCAACGTCTAATTTTAATTCGATTTTTGCACGATGTCCAGTTTTGACCCAATCCGGCTCCACCGAGTCTAGTCCAGGTCCATGTTATTCTCCATCATGACACCCTCATATTTTTCTTGTCCAAAAATATTAAATGTTCTCCTACATATTTTTTCTCTATTTATCAGAATTTTTCTGGAATTAAATCCTATAGAAATTACCTATTTTTTTTATTTTCCATCGTAGCTATTGATTTTTCCTTAAGTTAATCATCACCATTCAATCCCAACACCCCAATCCACTCTCAGCCACTTGGCCGGCCCTAGAAATTTGTGGAGAGAATCTTTCTCTCTCTTCCCCTCTCTTTATTACAATGCATCTCTTTCTCTCTCTCAATTATTCATTTTTTTTCCCCACAACTTCTACTCACAACTACAACCCACAGTAGCTCCTCCACCTCTCCCATGCACACGACCACCCTCATGGCCAACCCGACCTCCCCTCCGTCGTGGTCGGCCCAGCCCCGCCGTGGCCTGGCCGACGGCCACCACTCCTCCATTCCATCCTCCCTCCAATCTCCTCCTCCTCCATGCGAACACCACCACCACCATCAACTTCCGGCCGACCACCATTCAAATCCACCGCCGCCGCCACCACTGGAGCCCACGACCACCACCTTTCCCCCGTGGCAGCCCTGCGCGCCGCCCCGCGCGTCGTCGCGCCGCCCTACGCGCCGCCGCACGCGCAACTGAGTGCACAGCGCAGCAGCAGCCAGTCGGCCGCGCGCGCGTTCATGCGCCACCGCCGGCGCCACCGCCGCCGTGGCCGGCGGGGACGACCCCCCCCATGCCGGGCGCACCCTACGCCGCCTTCCCATGGCGGCCAACGTCCTCCGGGACGCGCCGTCGAGGCGATTCGTGCGTTTTGAACGAGATCCCGTCGGCGCGCGCGAGTTTGGAACTCAGAAATTGCGCTCCGTCGCAGCAACTTCGCGCGCGTTTTCCCGGAGATCCGACCGTTGGATCGGTGATTTCTTCTCTCCGTCGCAATCTCGGTATATCCACCTTCATCCCTGTCAATTTTCATCCGTTAATTTTATCGTTTGATACATGAAAACCGGCCACCAAGTTGACCGTTTAAATTGTATTAAATTTGGACAGTTTCGCGGGGCCAACTTCGTCAGCTTGTATCTCCTCCACCGTAGCTCCGTTTGACGTGCTACCAGTTCCGGTGCGAAGCTGGTATAACCCTCTTACTATCCCTTCAGTTTCATTTCATTGTGAGCTTGTTTGATTGGTTGAATTCGACGCCAAAGTTGGCCGTCCGAATTCGTAATTTCCAACTTGTAAAATTCCATTTTTGAACACGGGACTCCAGATTTCATTTCTGACACCACCATTAGACTTGTGGCGTCGTTCTGGCATGTTTTCATATAAAATTTGTTAGATTTGGAGAACGTGGGCCCGGGCACGCATTTCGGTGCAAAATGGGTCCCACTTTCTGGGTCAACGGGACTTTTTGACGCCGGCTCATCGGAATCCAATTCCGGATATACCGTTGAGTTCATATCGTCATTCTGGACTCGTTGACATATAATTTGCTAGGTTTTGGTGGACATTGGGTCTGGCACGTATTTCGGTGCAAGTCGGATACCAATATCCGGGTCAACGGGTCATTTTGAGATCGGCTCATCGAAATCCAATTCCGGATATACCGTTGAGATCGTATCATCATTCTGGACTCGTTGACAGGTAGTTTGCTGAGTTTTGAGGACTTTGGCTCCGGCACGCATTTCCGTGCAAACCGGAATTCCAAGTTCTGGTCAACGGGCCAAATTGAGATCGGGTCAACGGAATCCAATTCTGGAGATACCGTTGGGTTCGTATCGACATTCTGGTTTCGTGGACATATAATTTGTTATATTTTATAGACTTATTTCTTGCACGTTTTTCGGTGCAAAACGGCTCCGACACGGACACCGTTTTGACCCGAAATTACCTTTTTGCCCTTGTGTCCAAATTGGACCGTTGGATAGGCTATCCTAGCTAATTTGACCTTTCTGGACACGTTGGCGATGTTCATTTCATCGTCCGACAATGTTTGTTGATAGTTTCTCTGAGTTTAACCTTTTTATAATTAATTAATAATTAATTCATATAATGTTCGTATTTCGGGATTAGTACAACGAAACTGAGATCAGCCAATTCCAGTGATCTCACATCGCTAGAATTGACAAGTTGGACACGGGGATCACTATAATAAGATTATCAACCTTACCGATAATCTTTTTATCTCGATTTACGTGTCGTAAGTTTCGACGTACAAATAACGAAGTACACTTTATATTATACTAGAATTGACCCAGTTTGACCAGAGTTGACCAGTTGACCCAACGTCAACTGTAAGTCAACACTTGACCTAGGTTGACTAGATTATTGACCGGAGTCGACCTATAGTTGTTTTGACTTAGAAGAACCTAGAATAATATAGATTGCCTGTAGGGTTTTATTTATTTTAATGTGAACACCTTGTAACCTGTGTTGCTTTAAATAGGACTCTGTGGCTTCAGTGGGACCCCCTATACTTATCAGCTGTTCAGGTTATCAGGCGAGTACATTCTCTGATCGTTTCATACTTGTCACGAATTATATTCTCGCTTTAGATTACTTTTACTTGATGCTGTCACGTTATCATCACGGATTGGTACTATATGGATCTCTTCTTGGGATGTTATCTCCCTTAGCGGGCGCATCGGATACTTTATGACATGTGTTTCATGTACATCATGTATTCCTTGCTTCTGCGTTATTCATGTACACTCATGTTCTCTCATGTTCTTACATGTACGTTCATGTACTCTCATGTTCCTTCATGTACGCTCATGTTTGCCCATGTGTCTCTTGTATAACCAAAACATCATGTCCGTAACGTAACTTGAATAGATCCTTGTGTATTGATTGTGGGTAGGGGTGAGTATAAATGGTCATGTGATTTACCCATCATGTACACTCTGTTACTTTTCATGTTCATCATGTACAACCTAAGCCAATTACATGCCATCTCGTACTCTAAATCACTAGTCACTTACAGTTCTTACTTATCATGTATATATATATTTCCAGTTATCAAATATCTCTCCTGTTTTCATGTACATCTTCTTACAGCGTTTCATGTATCTTATTCTATTGCCTGCTTTATATTTCCTGACATGATATGAACTGCATGAGATGTATTGTGCTCGTTCCTGTCCTGACTGGACCTGTTGAAAAATTTTACAGATAGCCTGGAGGTACCTGCTAGCCTAGAGGAGACACATTAGAGGATGTTAGATATCTATTTTATTTGTCTGGAGTTGTATATGATTTGTGGATTATTGTATTGGGTTTTGAGATGTATTTCTGGGTTATGTATCTTAGACACTTAGAATTCTATCTCCTGTATCTCTTTTGGATTTTATGTTTTACCTATCCTTATCATGCTCTACCTTAGATGTGATTGAGACTGTATCTGCTATGTCACCCCCATTCGGGGAGTATATACTGCTTAGCATTATATTGTTAGATGATGTGACCTAGGACAGCGTTCTACCGCCGACACTGCGGCGTAGGCTGGGCGTTGTTACGTTCTCGTACCCAAACAGTGGGTGCGGGTCGTGACATATGGTCCACAACTTCAAGAAATTCCTTCGCTTCAATCGAAGAAAGAAGGAACCACAAGAAGATGGCGAAGAAGAGCCAACCTGCTACGGGTGCAAGAAGACTGGACACGTCCGAAAAGACTGTCCATTCTTGAAGAAGAGCAACCGCTATGAGAAGCCATACAAGAAGACTTCCTCAAAGAAATATGCCAACACGAGCATTTGGCATGAAAGCGAAGCTAGTGACTCCGAGGAAGAAAAGGACTCTCCTCAAGATACGGCTAATGTGTGCCTAATGGCGACGTCCGACAAGGTATCAAACGAAACTCTTGATGACTTCACTTTTGATGAACTTGGTGATGCTTTCACCGATTTACTTAATGATCACAAAAAGGTCATTGGTAAATACAAATATGCCAAGGACAAAATCAAAAGTCATGAAGTCGAAATTCAAAGACTTTCTCTATTACTTGATAACATTAGAGACACTTCACCCACGAATGTCACTGATGAGGTATCTAAGCTTAAAATAAGCTTACATGATGCCGAAACACGCATTGAACAACAAACACGAGAAATCACAACACTCAACACGGAGCTTGCAGAAGAAAAGAGTAGACACAAGATATCTATCACTAAGATATTTGGTTTGAATGCTAAGATTATTGAACTGCAGGCTGTCTCTAAGAAACTAGAGACCAAATTGGGAAAACATGTTGCTCAACCTCAAACCCAATTTCATGAGACACACACAAAGCATGATACTTCTCATACTAGTCACCCACGTCATCCACCTACAACACGTAACCATGCTTACATATACACACACTTTCACAAAGGACACAAACCACATGCACGTAGAAATAATTATCACATGTCACAAAATCATCATGCTACACATAGATACAATCATCACCATGTTGCACAAAGGCACAATCAACATCACTCTACATATAGACAACATCACCATGCCATACCATATAGACAATATCATCATACCATTCCACATCACTCTATATTTAGTCATCATCACCATGCTAACTCTACACATCATCATACTTCTCCTCATTATTCTGCTTATAGACATCACCAGCATGCTCCTAATGTAAATAGGAATGCTACATGTACTTATTGTGGTTTGCATGGACACATATTACCACAATATAGAATTAGAAGATTAGTAGATAGAAAGATATATGCATGGTTTCCAAAAACTAACTTTTCAGGACTCTCAAGAACTTGGGTACCAAAGGTCACATCTACTCTTGATGTAGGTGGACCTTCACTCCTCAACTAAGAGTAAGTGGATTCTCGATAGTGGATGCTCGCGGCATATGACGGGAGACGCAAATCTTTTCGCATCCCTATCGATGAAGAGAGAAGGATATGTATCCTTCGGCAACAACCTTAAAGGTTATATTATAGGTAATGGTAATATTGGTTATCCTCCCTCTCCCGTAATAAAGGATGTCTGCCTAGTGACCGAGTTAAAGCATAACCTGCTCAGCATTAGTCATCTTGCTGACCATGGATATGACATTAACTTTGGATAAAACAAATGCCTTATTTATGATAGGTCAACTGTCACGCTCCAGAACCAGAATACTGGAGAGCGGGGGCAGACATAGCCAGCTACGTATAACGGAATGGAATCCACACCGCTATACGGTCACGGCTGTCTAGATATGTGAGGGTTTCACTACAATCCATCAGTCTCTTAAGGTCATAAAATAGCCTATTGTCTCAATCTCAACCAACTAATAATAATCACAAGATATCAGATCTCCAAATATACAATTGTAAGGCGTCCCAAACATTACATATCCAGATGATCATGAAGCTAGTCGTTATAAAATGTGAGGACTAGCAAGAGTTCAGTCATACATGATCAACCCCCGGGGCTTGTCAATCATGTTACAGCCCGTAGGCAGACAGTAAGTAAGTACAATCGAGCTAACACTCGCTCGTCGGCTAAACGCCTCAAAAGAATAATTTACAATATTACAGTGAAGAACAAAAAGAAACCCACTCGACGCCCTGGTTACGCCTGGTGACCACCATCGGGCTGGAAGACAGGTAGATCCTTTGCTGCTGCTCCGGTATCTGGCCATACAAAACCAGCTGGGTCAGACCCCAGAAAGAGCAAGTGCCACAAAGGAGGCTTCACTTAGGAACTAAAACCAGCAAATCATTAGCATTCAACATGTAAGAAAACAATAAGTAACACAGATTAAGGTTTGTACACTACCAATGCACTGGCCCCAGTCAGAGAAAATAATTAAGAGAAGTATTATTTACATAAGATAACTGGAGAATCATGTTAAATAAAATATAACTGGGCAATATATGAAGAGAAAACGAAGGTACTATTCCGGAAGCCAGGTTACAATCCTTAAACCAAACAAGGACCGAGATTGTAACCCTTCGCCTGAACAGAACTTAGTCTCTGATCATTTATTGCTAAAAGTGCCAATCATTAAGGTAAAAAAATGAGAGGGTACAATGATAAAATTGACAATGAAGAGTACAACACGCTAGAGTGACAATAGAGTACAATCATTATAGTGACAATCTGGAGTGACAATCATTCAATCATTCTGTTACAATCTTGCAATCAATCACTTCTAGACAATACTATACTGGACTAGACTCCGTCCAAGCAATCACGGCCAATCATTGTCTACGGCTTTCTACATTAACTAACTAGGGTTATCACAATCTTAGTTACTAGCAAGATGCAATGAGATGCTCCAAGTAGTCACAGGCCCTGCAGCTATCCAGGTTATCCAGGCAATCATTATAGTGACAATCTAGAGAGTTCAATACATTAGAGAGACAATAGAGTTCAATCATTAAAGTGACAATCAAGAGTGCCCCACATGACAGTGGGCTGGAAATGTGCCCTACTCGTCGGCAGGCTACAAGTCCAAACATTTGCGGCCGGGATAACGGGATCGCCTGTAACTGGAGAACATTTCTTCATGTCTAGTGAATTATACTAGTCATTAACCTTAGTCCAATTCAGTAGGTACTCCTGACCGTGGTACTCAGGAGTCCCCTCCTAGGCATGATGCAAGACAGGACTGGATTATTTGTACAAGCACAATCGCCTACGGTGTCCAGGTTAAATATACAGGTCATGTCATGTCAGGTAGCCGTCGCAACAGCTTATCAAGATATATCATGTCAGGTTATCATGCCAAGTGTACTTGTCAAGAGTGTGCCACGGCGGGCCACTATCATGTCATGTCAGGTTATTATGTCAGGAGTGCACCACTACGGGTCACTATCACGTCGTGCTCAATTATCAATTCCAAACATACAAATGAATTCATGATTTTCAAGTTCAGGACAAAAGGCGTAAGGATATAAAATAAATGTTAAATATCTAATAAAATATCAATATTCAGGGCTATAGAAGAGCCATACGGCTAAAGCATATGCGGCCAGGAATGATCACATGCGGCTGGAAGAGAACAGCCCATGCGGCTAAGGCACATGCGGCCAGGAAAGGGTAGACTCATGCGGCCCAATTAGGAGAGCGCATGCGGCCAGGGTCACTGTATCCCATGCGGCTAAGACAAGGGGGCGCATGCGGTCAGGAAGATAGGAAACTCATGCGGCTGGGGGAATAGGTCTTATGCGGCTAGCTGGCCAATCAGGTACATGCGGCCGGGGGGGGGGAGTGTGGTTCCATGCGGCTCGAGAAGAAGCAACCCATACGACTGTGGGGGAAGGGAACCATATGCGGCTCAGAAGGGAAGAGTACTCATGCGGCTGCGGGGGAGCAATGCCTATGCGGCTGGGAGCATATGTGCATATGCGGCTCGCGAGTGTTGAATTCATGCGGCTCAGGGGGAAGTCCTCATGCGGCTAGGTCAAGCAAGTCTCATGCGGCCAGCGGGAAGGGCGCATGCGGCTGTAGAGTTCAGAACTTATGCGGTTGGGAATTGAGCGAGTTATGCGGCCAGATGAGTCCGGCCCTTATGCGGCTCAAGAGAACACTTGCCGTATGAATATTCATGCGGTCAAGTCAAGCACTGTTCATCTTCTCCAAAATTTCAGAGAAGAAGAACTCCATGAGAGCCAAGTCCTCAAGCTCCATAACTCCATCATCCGGAGCCTAAATCCGAACTTCCATAGGTCAAAATGGGGTAGAACGAGATTCTCTACAACATGGAACCATCAAAACATAGAAATAATAAGATTAAGTAGATCAAAACCCAAGAAATCCGAAAATGAAATAAACTTAGATCTACAAGAATCTAGCCATGGAAATTAAAAATGTCAAGTACTAAAGTGCTTTAGAATGTAGTAAGGAAGAGAATGAAGCAATAAAAATTGGAGTTCCTCCATGAAGCAAGTTGCACTTGCCTAGACCTCTCTCTCCTCTCTCTGGTAGGTAAGGAAGTAAATGAGGAAAAAGAAGATGAGTAATGAAGAGAAAAAATGACAATAAATATCAAAGGTGGTGGTAGGTAGGGGGTTCATCCATGGTTCATGATGAACCAAAATAATCCCAACCGAACCAAGCCAACCCGGGCCAAGAATAAACCAAGCCAAGCCATGAAGAAAACTAAACAAGGAATCATGCAATACAGAATAAAATACGTACACGTATTCCAGAAATACGTAATACGAACCACAGGCATTACAACTCTACCCACCTTAAAAGAATTCCGTCCTCAAAATTTAATCAAGAGGCTAGAGATGTAAGGGAAAGCTATTCTATCATAGGCAATCTACCACTACCAATCAATCATACAATCATTCATGCAAGCAAGAATTCGAAGCGTAAGGCATAAGGAAGATATTACACCTTACGAGTCAAACCAGCCGGGATGACCTGATCAGATATCATCCTCATGCTCCCAAGTTTGACTCTTCCAAAGAGGGATGACTCTAAGCAACACGGCCTAACTGATAGTCTTGCGCTTAAGGTCTCTCTCTTTGGTCAAACACGGACACGGGCTTCTCCTCATACGAAAAGGTTAAAGGCTATTGGTACCAACCTTTTCGAATAATCTAGGAAATGGCTCGGGCCCGGGATGTACCGTTGTAATTAGGATACATTAAATACGTCATGCACCCCGCATAATGACGGTAGAAAAGCAAGATGAGAGGACACATATACCTCTCGGTCGATTCTGAACCTGAGCATGGGCTAGGGCAAATTGTCGCGAGTTCTGTTGCTGGAAGGTCTGGGCCTGAGTCGGCAATGGCCTCGGGAACGGGAACTGCTGTTGCTGGTGAACTGGAGCTGGTGCTGGTGCTGGTGCTGGTCCCCTAACCGAGGGACAAGATACTGTCGATGCTGAATCAACTCTGAAAGGACAGGACCCTACCCTATGGTCCGGTGCTCCACACAATAAACACAATACCAATGCCTTGCGACACTCTGCTACCACGTGTCCAGGCTTTCCACAATAAGAACAGCCTACGGCGGAAGACTGCGCTTGCTTCTGTTTCTGCTGAGGGTACGTCGGGGTCGAGTACTGGACCGACGTAACTGAGGTTGCTTGCCTCGGAGTTCCAATAGTCAAAGCCCTAGCTGCCGGGGATGGTGCTGAAGACTGATTCATTTGATGGTGGGACCGCTTTCGACCTCCGGTCCTGTCTACTATTCTCTGGGAGGTTTACTCGTGCCTCCTTGCTGCTCGCAACACCGCATCATAGGTCTGATGCTCGAACTGTTCTACTGCCAATATAATCTCCAGGTGAAGTCCTTGCTGGAACCTCTGCGCTCTGTCATACTCGGTTGCCACCAAGATGGGAGCAAACCGACTGAGTCTGGAAAACCCGGCCGCATATCCGTCGACCGTCCTCCCCATCAGCTTAAGATTACTGAACCTGGTCTGCAAGTCATATCGAGCCACTGCATCATAATACTTGCTCTAGAACTTTTCGCTGAATACTGCCCAGGGGACAGGTGTGGCCAATCCCACTGCTTGCGCGGCCCACCAACTACGGGCTAGATCCAATAACTGTAGACGCACCACAGCCTCCTTCTCGTCTTCTGGAATCTTTGCGGCTTCGAGAATCACCTCTATATCTTGTAGCCAAGCATCGACAGCAATAGCATCCTCGCTGCCATCGAAGAACGGAGGGTTCAGGCGCTTGAAACTGTTGACCGCACTGTTCCTTCGGGGACCACTTCTATTCAGAGCATCTTGTACTGCTTGGTGCAGGACATCTCCCTGACGATCTTGGGACGCAAGCAACTCACGGATGAGTCCTACCAATCCTCCATCCCCTGACCCTGCTGGCTGGACGGGCTGAACTGGCGGTACTGGTTCTCCAGGAGGCACGGCTCGGGAGGCTGCTACTGAGTGTTGGGCCTGATCTTCTGGTTGCTGCTGGTCCACGGGAGGTGATCCGCCTTGCTGATTGGCAGGTCCAGGTTTAATGCCGCTGAAGAAGACGACATAGGAACAATAAGGAAGGACCAGGACAGATCAACGATTACAAGCATGTGATCAGGACAAGAATTTCAGGAATCAAGAGGATACGACCAGAGATCATGGGCGAGTACTGATTGAGACATCTATTCGGAAAACCCTCACACATCTTGATTAACAAGACCTGCATGGGCCACCACTTAAACTATGTCACGCCCCAGAACCAGAATACTGGAGAGCGGGGGCAGACATAGCCAGCTACGTATAACGGAATGGAATCCATACCGCTATACGGTCACGGCTGTCTAGATATGTGAGGGTTTCACTACAATCCATCAGTCTCTTAAGGTCATAAAATAGCCTATTGTCTCAATCTCAACCAACTAATAATAATCACAAGATATCAGATCTCCAAATATACAATTGTAAGGCATCCCAAACATTATATATCCAGATGATCATGAAGCTAGTCGTTACAAAATGTGAGGACTAGCAAGAGTTCAGTCATACATGATCAACCCCCGGGGCTTGTCAATCATGTTACAGCCCGTAGGCAGACAGTAAGTAAGTACAATCGAGCTAACACTCGCTCGTCGGCTAAACGCCTCAAAAGAATAATTTATAATATTACAGTGGGAGAACAAAAAGAAATCCACTCGACGCCCTGGTTACGCCTGGTGACCACCATCGGGCTGGAAGACAGGTAGATCCTTTGCTGCTGCTCTGGTATCTGGTCATACAAAACCAGCTGGGTCAGACCCCAGAAAGAGCAAGTGCCACAAAGGTGGCTTCACTTAGGAACTAAAACGAGAAAATCATTAGCATTCAACATGTAAGAAAACAATAAGTAACACAGATTAAGATTTGTACACTACCAATGCACTGGCCCCAGTCAGAGAAAATAATTAAGAGAAGCATTATTTACATAAGATAACTGGAGAATCATGTTAAATAAAATATAGCTGGACAATATATGAAGAGAAAACAAAGGTACTATTCCGGAAGCCAGGTTACAATCCTTAAACCAAACAAGGACCGAGATTGTAACCCTTCGCCTGAACAGAACTTAGTCTCTGATCATTTATTGCTAAAGGTGCCAATTATTAAGGTAAAAAAAATGAGAGGGTACAATGATAAAATTGACAATGAAGAGTACAACACGCTAGAGTGACAATAGAGTACAATCATTATAGTGACAATCTGGAGTGACAATCATTCAATCATTCTGTTACAATCTTGCAATCAATCACTTCAAGACAATACTATACTGGACTAGACTCCATCCAAGCAATCACGGCCAATCATTGCCTACGGTTTTCTACATTAACTAACTAGGGTTATCACAATCCTAGTTACTAGCAAGATGCAATGAGATGCTCCAAGTAGTCACAGGTCCTGCAGCTATCTAGGTTATCCAGGCAATCATTATAGTGACAATCTAGAGAGTTCAATACATTAGAGAGACAATAGAGTTCAATCATTAAAGTGACAATCAAGAGTGCCCCATATGACAGTGGGCTGGAAATGTGCCCTACTCGTCGGCAGGCTACAAGTCCAAACATTTGCGGTCGGGATAACGGGATCGCCTGTAACTGGGGAACATCTCTTCATGTCTAGTGAATTATACTAGTCATTAACCTTAGTCCAATTCAGTAGGTTCTCCTGACCGTGGTACTCAGGAGTCCCCTCCTAGGCATGATGCAAGATAGGACTGGATTATTTGTACAAGCACAATCGCCCACGGTGTCCAGGTTAAATATACAGGTCATGTCATGTCAGGTAGCCGTCGCAACAGCTTATCAAGATATATCATGTCAGGTTATCATGCCAAGTGTAC
Source organism: Iris pallida (assembly GCA_029216955.1). Lineage (NCBI taxonomy): Eukaryota > Viridiplantae > Streptophyta > Magnoliopsida > Asparagales > Iridaceae > Iris > Iris pallida. The sequence continues at coordinate 5,388,376 of JANAVB010033020.1, read as the reverse complement.
TTGTCAGGAGTGTGCCACGGCAGGCCACTATCATGTCATGTCAGGTTATTATGTCAGAAATATACCACTACGGGTCACTATCACGTCGTGCTCAATTATCAATTCCAAACATACAAATGAATTCATGATTTTCAAGTTCAGGACTATAGAAGAGCCATGCGGCTAAAGCATATGCGGCCAGGAATGATCACATGCGGCTGGAAGAGAACAGCCCATGCGGCTAAGGCACATACGGCCAGGAAAGGGTAGACTCATGCGGCCCAATTAGGAGAGCGCATGCGGCCAGGGTCACTGGATCCCATGCGGCTAAGACAAGGGGGCGCATGCGGTCAGGAAGATAGGAAACTCATGCTGCTGGAGGAATAGGTCTTATGCGGCTAGCTGGCCAATCAGGTACATGCGGCCGGAAGGGGAGTGTGGTTCCATGCGGCTCGAGAAGAAGCAACCCATGCGACTGCGGGGGAAGGGAACCATATGCGACTCAGAAGGAAAGAGTACTCATGCGGCTGCGGGGGAGCAATGCCTATACGGCTGGGAGCATATGTGCATATGCGGCTCGGGAGTGTTGAATTCATGCGGCTCAGGGTGAAGTCCTCATGCGGCTGGGTCAAGCAAGTCTCATGCGGCCAGCGGGAAGGGCGCATGCGGCTGCAGAGTTCAGAACTTATGCGGCTGGGAATTGAGCGAGTTAATGCGGCCAGATGAGTCCGGCCCTTATGCGGCTCAAGAGAACACTTGCCGTATGAATATTCATGCGGTCAAGTCAAGCACTGTTCATCTTCTCCAAAATTTCAGAGAAGAAAAACTCCATGAGAGCCAAGTCCTCAAGCTCCATAACTCCATCATCCGGAGCCTAAATCCGAACTTTCATAGGTCAAAATGGAGTAGAACGAGATTCTCTACAACATGGAACCATCAAAACATAAAAATAACAAGATTAAGTAGATCAAAACCCAAGAAATCCGAAAATGAAATAAACTTAGATCTACAAGAATCTAGCCATGGAAATTAAAAATATCAAGTACTAAAGTGCTTTAGAATGCAGTAAGGAAGAGAATGAAGCAATAAAAATTGGAGTTCCTCCATGAAGCAAGTTGCACTTGCCTAGACCTCTCTCTCCTCTCTCTGGTAGGTAAGAAAGTAAATGAGGAAGAAGAAGATGAGTAATGAAGAGAAGAAATGACAATAAATATCAAAGGTGGTGGTAGGTAGGGGGTTCATCCATGGTTCATGATGAACCAAAATAATCCCAACCGAACCAAGCCAACCCGGGCCAAGAATAAACCAAGCCAAGCCATGAAGAAAACTAAACAAAGAATCATGCAATACAGAATAAAATACGTACACGTATTCCAGAAATACGTAATACGAACCACAGGTATTACATCAACGGGAGACATCGCTTTTGAAGGGGTAAGAGAGAATATTTATATTTTTTATTTGTCTGGAAATACTAACAATGCAGGTAGATGCCTATATGCTCATAAAGATGAACGGTTACTATGGCACCAGCGTCTTGGTCATGCCAATATGGATACTATATCCAGGCTATCGACCAAGAAGCTAGTTAGAGGCTTGCCCGACATCATATTCAAAAAGGATACCGTATGTGCCGAATGTGAGTTGAATAAGGCAACCAAGTCATCTTTCCATTCCATAAACTCTGTAAGCACTACTAGACCCTTACAACTACTCTATATGGATTAATTTGGCCCTAGTAGAGTAGCCAGTCTTGGTGGAAAACTCTATGCCTTTGTTATTGTTGATGACTTTTCAAGATTTACTTGGGTTTTCTTTCTTGCAAATAAAAGTGATGCTATTTCGGTTTTCAAGATTTTTGTTAAGAAAGTTCAAAACGAAAAAGGCTACATGATTACTCGTATCCGAAGTGATCATGGAGGCGAGTTCGAAAATTCTGATTTTGAAAAGTTTTGTGATTCAAATGGTTTTGATCTTGAGTTTTCTTGTCCGAGAACTCCTCAACAAAATGGTGTTATGGAGCAGAAGAATAGGACTCTTGGCGATATGGCTAGAGTCATGTTGAACAAGTTTTCACTTCCGAAATACTTTTGGGCTGAAGCTGTCAGTACAGCATGCCACATTTTAAATAGGGTGCTTATTCGTCCTATTACGAAGAAAACACCCTATGAGCTTTGGTTTGGGAGAACCCCAAATGTTTCTTATTTTAGAGTTTTTGGCTGTAGATGTTTTATCCTTAACACCAAAGACAACTTAGGCAAATTTGATGCCAAAGCTGACGATGGTATTTTCCTTGGCTATGCTGCCAAGAGTAAGGGATATAGAGTTTTTAACAAACGCTCATTAATTGTGGAAGAGTCTACAAATGTGACTTTTGATGAAGATAACAGTACAGCAGCTACTCTTGATGATGATGTTGGGCCATCAACGTCTACTCCAATGAACACCACAACCGAAACCAATTCTCTGGAGAGCTTGCCAAAGAAATTCTCTTTCAAGCCATCACATCCAGAAAATTTGGTAATCGGCGAGGTCTCACGTGGAGTAACTACTAGATCATCATTAAGAGACTCTATTGCTAGCACTGCCTTTATTTCACAAATTGAGCCGAAAAACATTTTAGAAGCTTTCAATGATGAATTTTGGATTTCTGCTATGCAAGAGGAACTCAACCAATTCGAGAGGAGCCAAGTATGGGAACTCGTTCCTAGACCGGCTAATCACTCGATTATTGGTACTAAATGGGTTTTTAGAAACAAAGTGAATGAAGATGGTTCAGTCACACGCAACAAAGCTCGTCTAGTAGCCCAAAGATACAACCAAGAGGAAGGTATCGACTACGATGAGACGTATGCTCCTGTTGCTAGATTAGAATCCATTCGGATGCTTTGTGCATTTACAAATTTTCAAAATTTCAAATTATTTCAAATGGATGTTAAAAGTGCTTTCTTGAATGGATTTATTAAGGAGGAAGTTTATGTAAAACAACCCCCGGGTTTTGAAAATCACAAATTTCTCGACCACGTGTTCAAGCTAAAAAAAGCGCTGTATGGCCTCAAACAAGCACCTAGAGCTTGGTATGAACGGCTAAGCACTTTCTTGCTTGAGAAAGGTTTTTCAAAAGGGAAAATTGACACCACACTGTTCATAAAATCTTTCAAAGATACGATTCTTTTAGTACAAATATACGTAGATGATATTATATTTGGTTCTACTGATGAAACTCTTTGTCAAGATTTTGCCAAGTGTATGCAGACCGAGTTTGAGATGAGCATGATGGGGGAGCTCAACTACTTTTTTAGGCTACAAGTCAAACAAATGTCAAATAGAACCTTCATCTGTCAATCGAAGTATACAAAGGATATGCTGAAGAAATTCGACCTTGACAACGTCAAACCAATCAGCACTCCAATGGCTACTTCAACCAAACTTGAATCAGATGATAGCGACAAACCCGTAGATCAACATAAGTATCGAGGTACGATAGGCAGTTTACTCTATCTTACTGCTAGTCGCCCTGATATTATGCTTAGCATTTTTTTGTGTGCTAGATATCAAGCAAATCCTAAGGAATCACACATGACTGCTGTTAAGCGTATCTTTCGATACCTTAAGGGTACGGTTACAGTGGGCCTATGGTATCCCAAGTCAACATCATTTGACCTCATTGGTTACTCTGAGGCTGATTTTGCTGGATGCAAGGTCGACCGTAAAAGTATGAGCGGCACGTGTCATTTGTTAGGAAAGGCTTTAGTCTCTTGGTTTAGCAAGAAGCAGAATTCTGTTGTACTATCCAAAATAGAAGCTGAATACATCGCAGCTGGGCATTGTTGTGCACAAATTCTGTGGATGAAGCAAATCCTTGAAGACTACAACTTATCTTTCATGCATATTCCAATCTTTTGTGACAACAATAGTGCTATAAATCTGACTAAGAACCCCATTTGTCACTCACGCACGAAGTACATTGAAATACGACACCACTTTTTGCGTGATCATCAGCAAAATGGCACGATTAACTTAGAATTTATTGACACTGATCATCAGTTAGCAGATTTCTTCACAAAATCATTATCCGAAGAGCGCTTCAATTTTTTTTGTCGTGAACTTGAAAGTTTAGATGAAGCTGTTATAAATTAAAATCAACCTGCATAAATATCGAGTATATCGTGATTCTCTTATGATGAACTTGCTATGGGTACAAGCCGAAAGGGCCCTTCTGACAACAAGGCATAAAAGCCTAAGCGACACGGTGCACTAGTCCTCAGGACTACCGCTAGCTGGGATCCGGCCCCTGCAGCTAACCCATGGCAGCTTCAAAATATTAAATTATGATATAATTCCTTGTTTATTATATGGTTCATTTTCATTTATCACATGCTGAAATACTATTTTTTTAAGTTTCCTATTGCTGCTTCAAACTCACTATCTGTTATTCTTTTATTTACTTCTTGGATCTTTCTTATAATTATACTCATGTCTTATACTGTTTTCTCTTTTACTTAACCAATTTTTGACTGAGCCTGATTCCTGTTCTGTGACAAGGATCCGGAATTCGGGCCGAACTCTGCCCCTACCAGAGTTCGGGCCGAATTCGGCTTGCTTGTTCCAGAACCGGGAACAGTCTCAGCCGTTGATTAAAAATTAGATCCAATGGCCATGATTTGGTCCGACCAAGAGAAACCCTTCCCATATTTTCGGTTTCTCTTTCCTCTCCTTCCTTCTTACCACCTTTTCCACTTCTCCAACACAAAACTCTCTAAACCCTAACCCTAATTTCTCCTTTCTAGAGCTCCATTCTTCCCCAAACTCAAGGAGAAGGCTTATTTTTCAATTCTCTTTCATAGTTCTTCACTAGTTTGAGGTATAATTCCTTACTTTTCTATATCTCAAATTTCTTTCACTATCTTCTATCTATTGTGTTATGGCTCCACGATTGCTCAATCGCGGGAAGAGACTTCGGACCGAGGGTGCATCCTCGTCGAATGCTCCTCCTCCCGTTGAGCCGCCCGTTGCACTACCTATTGCACCGGCCATTGAACAACAACCACCAATCCATCCGTTGTTCAATCCTCCATGTCTTCATGATCCAAACACTTTTGACGACCGAATTTTTGTATCACTAGACACATCTAATTATTGGTTTAGCAATTTTTGGACACGTCCGGTGTTTGCGGGATACCCTATCAACTTTACTATATTCTCATAACATGATGCACTCTTTAATGACCTTTGCCTTGATGAACTTGTTACCACAAATTAGGTCATTTATCGTAGTGCCATTCAAATGTTCTACTGCAACTTGACCCATGATGACACTCATATTTATTCACGAGTTGCGGGAATTGATATCTCATTTGATGATTTTTAATTGGCCGAATATCTTGAACTTCAAGAGCCAAATTCTTGGGAAAAGCTTGTTGAAGCTAGATCCTTCCAATTTCCCAAAGGAATTTTACTTGAAAGTTTCAAGGACGACTTGTGTAGTCCTAACACACGTCCTCGTAAGCTTTTGGCTAAATTCCTCAATCCCTATTTCTATGAACTTCATCGGATCATTTTCAACACCATTCTACCCAAAGCGGGTTCTACCGATGCTTATTTTGAAATATCGGCCTTATACCATCTCTACTTCCATGTTCCCTTTAATCTTCCACGCACAATGGTGGATTGGATGATTAACTGTAGGAAGAAACCAAGATCCTTGGTTTATGCATTATACCTTCCTATGATCTTTCGTGCGTTCCATGTACCCCTCGATGAGTATCCATTCTTACCTGCCCCTGCCTTCCTCTCTAAGGCAAGGAGGCTTCATGCGGCCGTTGGCTCACCGGTCGTATCTGAGCATTCTGATGATGAGCCAGATGCCCCTCCTCTCGGACAGGATCCTCCTCCTCCTCCTGCCACTCTCGAGTCTCTTCAGACTATGCTCCGAGATCGTTTCACTTTGGAGGACGATCGTTGGACTCAGCTGGATTATCGGACCACCTTGCAGATGAGTGCTATCAGCAACTCGCTGTATGATATTCGGTATTCCATGTCTTGCCATCCTTCCATGCCCATTCCTATGGAGCGAGACCCCGGTCGTGAGGGATTCCGTATCGATGACCCTTGGGTTCGTCGTTACATGGATCCGGATGCGGCATTTGTGGACCCACGTCACTCCTTTACTGATCCATCGGACGATGCCGGGCCCTCTCGTGCTCGATGATGGATATGGACTGCTCTTCGACGCTGCTACTGAGGATCTTAGATTATGGTTTATGCTTTTTGCTTTAGTTGCTTTTATGTACTTGATTTGTAGTAGACTTATTATGAGTTGTGACTTTTGAGACTTTGGTAGTTCTATTATCAGTTTCTATGTCATTATGACTCTTGGTCATTATCTTAGTTTATATGCAGTTTCTTCTCTTTTGGGTGTGTTTGCCAGTTCTTATTTGTTATCTCATATTGCTAAATGCCAAAAGGGGGAGATATGTATATATTCTGTTTCTGTATGCTTTTGGTTTATATGTGCTTTTGGAAGAATATTATTAACAGGCCTACAAGATTCACAGCATTGTTTATGGGGGAGCTATTCTTAAGCTCGGCACTAATTATAGGGGAGCTATGTCATTACATGTGTCCAGGTATGGATATTGAATATATAATTATTATTTTGTCAATTATCAATATGGGAGAGATTGTTGACACAAAATCACAGTCAACCAAATATTGATAACATTAACTAAATAATACTTGTGATAATTCAATACGACACACGATGACTACATCCAGCTCAAGCCAGACGACAGCTCAGTTTTGCAAATGCAAGTCGTTTTCGAGTCTGTACTTTTATATTTATTGAGTCTAGAATGATTGTAAGCTGAGTTATGCTGGGCTCTTGAGACTCAACCCATAACCTATCCAAAATCCATAAAGCTCCACATCCAAAATAAGCCCATTGGACCCTTAGACCCATTCTGTGCTCTGGAGACAGAGTTCGGGCCGAACTCTGCCTCCACACAGAGTTCGGGCCGAACTCTGTCCCCTAAAAATCAGCACCCTAATTTTTAGGGCTGGCTGGTTGCTAGTTGTCCAACGGCCAAATATTTGAAAATTCCTACCAGAATTCTGGCCGAATTCTGCCTGTTAAAACCCTATAAATAGGCCAAGAATTCTCTCATTTTCATTCATCCAATCTTCTCTTCTCTTCTCTCTTAAGCTCAATATAAGTCATACCCTACTTCATCTACTAGCCACAAGTTTCCTAAGTCTCGAGTGCTCAGCATCTCTCAGTTAGGAGTCTTGTGCAAGAGTTCAAGAAGTCGCTTGGAAAATTCCAAGCATCGCCACTGCGATCCATTGTAAGAAGTTGACGTGCTCTTCTGAAGAAAAGGCACGGGGTGTAACTACTATTTCACAAATAGTGGATATAATCCTGAGCTAGAGTTCTCAGGCCTGGACTAGTCCTCCACAAGGGAAACCAGGTTAAAATCGGCTGTGTTTGCGTATGCTTTCTTGCTCCTCATTTATTTCCGCATTTACTTTGATTAATTTTTTATTGTGAAAGAGTTGATTTTTTTAATTGGTTATTTTCTCTATAAACTCTATTCATCCCCCTCTAGAGTTGCCATCTGTTCTTCATCCAAGTCATGGGTAGGATAATTTTTCTCATGGTCACGAAGTTGACGTGACGTATAAGCGACTACCTTACCATGCTGCATCAAGACGCATCCTAATCCTCTGCCGGAAGCGTCACAATACACTGAAAATTCTCCAGTCCCATCTAGAAGCGTGAGAATGGGAGCCGTTATCAACCTCTGCTTCAACTTCTCAAATGAACTCTGACACTCTGTTGTCCAAGCAAACTGCACATCCTTGCGGGTCAACTGAGTCATGGGCGCTGAAATCCGAACGAAGTCTGAGACAAACTGCCGGTAATAGCCAGCCAATCCAAGGAAACTCCGAACTTCTGCGATGGTACTGGAAACAGGCCATGACACTATAGCCACTATCTTCTGGGGGTCCACTTCCACTCCACCTCTGGTGATAATGTGACCTAAGTATGAGATACGATCGAGCCAAAACTTGCACCTACTAAACTTCACGTACAACTAGTGCTCTCTGAGAATCTGAAGAACTACACAAAAATACTGCTCATGATCTGCCTCATTCTTGCTATAGACTAAGATGTCGTCTATAAACACTATCACGAACTGGTCCAAATAGGGCATGAAGATACGATTCATGAGGTCCATGAATACGGCTGGCGCATTGGTCGCTCCAAATGGCATAACAAGGAACTCCTAATGCCCATATCCGGATCTGAATGCTGTCTTTGGGATGTCTTGCTCTCTAACTCTGATCTGATGGTACCCTAACCGCAAGTCAATCTTTGAGAATACTGTCGCTCCTCTGAGTTGATCAAATAAATCATCTATCCTTGGTAGAGGATATCTGTTCTTGACTGTTACAGAGTTTAAGGTACGATAATCAACACATCATCTTGACGTACCATCCTTCGTTTTCACAAGAAGTATTGGGGCTCACCAAGGTGATCCACTAGCACGAATGAATTTCTTGGTTCTGAATTCTTCAATCACCTTGTACGAAATCTCTAACTCTGAAGGTGCCATCCTGTAGACTCCTCCTGACACTGGTACCGTCCCTGGAAGCAAATCAATGGTGAACTCTATCTCTCTCTCTGGGGCATGCTTGGAAGCTCTTCGAGAAATACATCAGAAAACTCTTCAACAACTCTGGAAAACTGAACTGCCACTGCTACTGCCATCCGCAATACTGGTGGAGAAGGTTCTACTTCACCTCTGGAAAATGAAAACTCTGCCTCCACGGGAATACCAAAAATAATCTTGCCAATATGGCATTCTATTCTTGCGTATTGCTCCTTCAACCAATCCATTCCTAGGACCACATCATAATCGGCCATCGGGAATTCTATCAACCTAGCGGGAAACTCTCTACCGCTAACTACGATTCGACACGAAGAAAATACTCTATCTACTCCCACAAGACCGTTACCAGTAAGTATATTGAGCCTTACTGATAATGACTCGGGCTCCAGTCCTATCCGTATAGCGAATCGTGCAGACATAAATGAATGCGATGCACCCGAATCAAATAATACTGATGTTGCAAAAGTGTTGACGATAATGGTACCTGCCATCACCTCACCTGAAGCTAACTCTTCTTCCACGGTCAGAGCCATAGCCTGACCTTGCCTTCTTGGTGCTGGTCCCCTCTGCTGGTGACCTCTCTGCTGGTTCTGAATTTGAGCTTGGGCATACTGTTGAGACTGAGGCGGCAATGGCCTCAGAGGCTGATACTGCTGCGGCACTGGTGCTGGACCCCTAACCGATGGACTGGTTAGGTTTGATGACGATGAACTGGCTCTATTCGGACATGACCCTATCTTGTGATCCGGTGCCCCACAAGCCAAGCACAATCCCTGTGCTCTGCGACACTCTGATACTACGTGTCCTGGCTTCCCACAATAAGTGCAGCCCATTGCGGAAGACTGCTTCTGCTTCTGTTGCTGAGGATACGCCGGCGTCGAGTGCTGAACCGACGAAACTGTGGTCGCCCACCTAGGAGCTCCAATAGTTAAAGCCCTAAGTGCCGGGGCTGGTGCTGAAGACTGGGACATCTGCCCATGAGACCTCTTCCGTCCTTCGCTTCTATCTACAATCCTCTGCGAAGTATACTCATGCCTTTTTGCTGCTCGCAAGACGGCATCAAACGTCTGGTGCTCAAACTGCTCCACTGATATAATGATCTCTAGGTGGAGCCCCTGTTGGAATCGCTGGGCTCGATCTAATTCGGTTGCCACCAAGGTAGGAGCAAACCGACTGAGTCTAGAAAACTCGGTCGCATATCCATCGACCGTCCTGCCCATCTGCTTAAGATTAGTGAATCTCGTCTGCAGATCATACCGAGCTACTGCGTCGAAGTACTTGGTCTGGAACTTGTTACTGAACACCGCCTGTCATGACCCGCACCTTAGAGTAAGGACACGAGACGTGGGTACGTCCAGCCTACGCCACAGTATCGACGATAGAATGCTATCCTAGGTCAACATCTAACAATATATATATGGTACATGTACAGTATATACATTCCGAATGGAGGTGACATAGCAAATACAGTCTCAATCACATATAAGGTATAATACGATAAAAGATAGATAGATATGATCAGAAATGAAATCCACAGAGATACAATCTAGATGAAATTCTAAGTGTCTAAGATAATACATATCCAAAATCTCAAATCTCAATACAGTAATCCAGAATAAATACAATGAAAGACATCCTGGTCTAAGGGAGTGTCATCCACTGCTAAGGGATCCTGCTGCTGGTCCAAGTCACAACAGTCCTCTAGGGTAGCCCCGTAATAGGTGGGACAGAACGCCTCAGCCTCGTCCTCTGTAATATTTTCAACAGGTCCAGTCAGGACAGGAGCGAGTACAGTACATCATATAAACATGCTAGAGAGTAAGATACATGAAACTGGAAGAATAACATGATGTAAAACGAGAGAGACTGTAAGTAAATAGATACAATATATATGAGAACTATCAGTGCTAGTGATTTAGAGTACAAGACGGTTATGTAAATGGTACGATATTGTACACGAGTAATCTACAGAGGTTGTATACGAGTAATCTACTGGATTGAATACATAACCACTTCTACTCCCCCGCCCCAATCAATACACAAGGATCTAGTCAAGTTATGTTATTGCACACAAAGTATGGATATACACGATGATCATGTGAGCACATGAGAATACATGATTTCATACGGTTTGTACACGAATAGTACGAACACAAGGAGTACACAATGCTCATGATAAAGTACACGAACATAAAATACTCGATGTATCCGCTAAGGGGATAACATCGCACGACAAGATCCATATAGTACTAATCCGTGTTACCAGCGTGTCAGCATCAAGTAAAGTAATCTAAAGCAGGAAATATACTTCTAAACAGGATATGAAATGATCAGAGAATGTACTCGCCTGGTATCCTGAATATCTGAAAAGAATCTACTATCCGAGGAGTGGTGTCTGTCTCCTATAGAACAGTACAAGTCACTACAAGTCTAAAATAATATAACAGACTGCTACAATGCATCTACATGATGTTTGGGGTCAATCTAGGCTAAAGTCAACCCTTGGTCGACTCTAGTCAACTATACTAGTCAAACTAGGTCAACTAGGTCAAGCCTAACCCAAACAAGTCTCACTAAGCCTAACCAGCCTATTCTAGCATACACACACAATAACTAGGCTATACAAGCCAACAACACACAATCACTAGGCATCCATGCCATATAAATAGGCTATGAGCCATGGGCTATAGGCCATAGGCTAATCACACATTTCTACATAAAGTCTACCCTCACATATATATACATTAAAATATATCCAATTTATATACTAACACACATTTATACATGGCCACATTATGATATATATCACATACATAGATATATATAAATACATAGAGTGGTAGGGAGAGGGACATGTGTTGGTGTCTAGGTGTACATGTGTGTGTGGCAATGTGGCATGTGAGCATGGTGTGTGTGTGTATGTAAAATCTGGAAAACAGTAAGTGTATGAGGGTGTGTGAACTACATGAGTGCGTGTGTGTCCATATGTGTATGTGGACATGACAGTAGGTGGATTAGCCTTGTGTGTCAATGGTGGCAGGAGAGTGTAATAGGTTATGAGTATGTAATATCAGATTTTAGTGTTGTGTAAACCTGTGAGGGTGTGGACATGTAAGCATGGTGTGTGTTTAGATAGGATGAGTGATCATCATGAGTGTGTAGTATATCAGAAATTCGAATAGTGTCACCTGTGTGTATGGAACATGAGAGTGTGTTAGGAAATCTCAGGAAATGGACTTTGTGTAATGTGTATGGAATGAAAATCAGTGTATGAAATCAGAGAAAACATGGTAATGGCAGTTCAAACATTTAACTAACAATTAACCCATTGCCCCAACACCAATTGAAATCCCCATTCACCCATTCGAAATCCATTTTGTGTTAATATCAACCCAAGTCATAAACCAATCCTTAACAGTAAGCTAATACAATGTAATGGATTAAACATGGCAAATTAAGCATTTAACAAACAGTGAAATGAAATTAGTCTCAGGTTTTCAGTTCTCAGGAATAGGAAAAAGACAGTTCCTAATTTAGCTATCAGTTAAACACCAAATCGGAATCCATTTGAAAACCAAAACCTTGTTTTCCTCAACCAATCCACGTAATCATCCTTCAGTAAACTATCACACATGTAGTTGAATCTAACAGGTCAATTAAGCATCAAAAATTCAGTTTAAATATAATTAAAAATTCAGAAAATGGGAATCAATGAACTGCGTATCAGTGAGAATGGGAAATGACATTTCGAAAGTAAAAATCATGTTAATAATCCAAAGTAAAGGTTGGTAATCTATAATACACACGTGCATGTGTCAACCCAAGCATTCGTGTCCAACCAAGTGGACTCAAGCCGTGTCCAAACACAAAAACACCACACGCGTGCACAGGACTGTGCACAGCGTCATGCACACGTGTCCAACGCACGACACAGGCCACGTGGCCTTGCATACACATGCGCCAGGGGTAGGGCTACCCCTTCGACACCCTGCACTGTGTCCTAGACGCGTGTCCAGGCGTGTCCGAATGCGTATCAGCGAAGGAAATCTCGTGCGCACAGCAGGTCGTGCGGCCAGTGCGGGGAGGATAGCTCCTCGTACACGCCACCAATCGATTCCATCTTTTGGGAGGGTGATGTCAGTCGATGCCCCATCGTCCTGTCCTAAAATGGCGTGTCCACGTGCCTGTGTCGGGAGAAATGGACCCCGTGATGCAGGACACAGTGTACAGTGATCGGACAGCGTGTTCGTGTCCCCGTGTGGACACGACACGAAGCTAAAATCAGGAAGTAATGACAGAAATCAATAAGCAAACCCTAGATCTAGGATCATGTTCAAAAACATTAGCAAAATAGCAAATTCGAAATGGTTTAGACATTTCAACAAACACCTAGTCTATAGGTTTGATACGTGTCCGATACGGACACGAATTGTACCCAAATTTCAGGGACAGCTAGGGGACTCCTAGATCTAGCCTTTGACGCAAAGAAATCAGGAAAAATAATGGGTTTGAGTGGTTTACCTATTGAGTGTCAAACTCAAAGAAAGCCCCAAATGGAAGGATTCCAAATAGCAACTCCCAAGCTCCAAATGGTACACAAACTGAGATGGATCTCCAAAAATAGTAAATACACAGTAATTAGATCCTAATGCAAAAGACTAGAGTGAAAAAGGAATTGAAATGAATTTATTAGGATTTTTGGAAAGTGGAGGAATTACCTATTCTTCAAAAGCTTGGATGAACATAAAAGAGGCAAGAACAAGCCATCATGACATTAAATTGGGAGAATGCCTCTTGGCTGCCCACTATGGTTTAATTAGGGTTAGGGTTCATATTATGGCCCATGGGCTTAAGTCCTAAGTCATTAAGTCATGAAGTCCTAAGTCATTGCATTAAACCTTAAGTCATTCCACTTAAACTTGATTTTCCTATTTCAAAACTAAATTCTAAGTGACTAGAATGGATTAACTCAAGTTAGACTAAGTTTACCATAGCTAGGGTTAGCTTCTAGGCTAGTCCACTAAGTCTCAATAAGTCAAGTCAACATAGAAATCACCAATTCACTAAATTAATTAAAAATTCAAAAATTCACCAAAAAGACCAAAATACCCTCAAGCTAGAAATGTGGTAGTGACAAATCTACCCTCCTTAAAATAATTTTGTCCTCAAAATTAAAAGGCAAAACTAAACTGATGAGAAGGATAGATAATCATACCTCACGGTGCAAACAGATATGGGTATCGCTCGCGCATCTCATCCTCCCGCTCCCAGGTAGACTCTCCTGGAGAATGATGCCTCCATGCGACGCGAACCAAGGGTATCACCTGGTTTCTCAGCACCTTCTCTCGGAGATCCAGTATCTCCATAGGCTGCTCTGGATAACTGAGAGTAGGTCCCACCTCAATCTCCGAATAATCAAGTACATAGCTAGGGCCAGCCATGTACCATCTCAACTATGATACGTGGAATACGTTGTGGACACCCACTAGTGTAGGTGGCAAGTCTAGCCTATATGCCATGTCACCGACTCTCCAGCTGATCACGAAAGGTCCGATGAAGCGCGGGCTAAGCTTTCCACCTCCACCAAAACGTATAGTACCCCGAGTCGAAGATATCCGCAGAAAAACCATATTTCCGACCTAATCACAAACAAGGTCTCAAGTTACTAAATAACCAAACATGATCAACAACACAACAACAACCTGCTTCTAATCCTATCTCCAGTCAACTAAGTCAAACATCGACAATGGTCAACTATTGGTCAACAACTAGTCAATTTCTTAGGAATTCACCTATGCTAGCTATCTAGGTGTTGGCAACTAGAGATTAGCAAAAGAAAAACTCTATAATAGACTAACTCTTAACTTCCCAAATCCTATCAAGTCACCCATAACTAAATAGCCATAATCTAAGCACATAAATCCCAAATACCACCTATACATAAGCTCAAGAACAACAACCCATTACATATACCCTAAGTATATCATATATATATATATATATATATATATATATATATATATATATATATATATATATATATATATAACTGATCATCAAAGGGTTAAAGTAGACTAAACTTATAAGGGACTGAACAATGCTTGGAAATTAGGCTAAGGATGAATGGTCTGAATCATCAATGTAGGCGAAAGGGAATGATGCTAAGGAGACTAAAATTATAAGCTAAAGGACAGGACATTGGGTCCACTTGTAATAGTCAAAGTGAAAAAAAACCTACATGGTGACTGAAACATGCCTCTAGATCAACCTGGCCTCTCCTCTCTATCTGGCTGAACTAACTACATGCATAAAAGTGGTCTGAAAGAAGTGAACCAAACTGGTGTACAGGAAATGCAATAAGCAGTATACTGCAAATGAGTACAGGCTACATACCAAATCAAAATACATTACATATATATACAAACTATATATATTAACCCTCATTACCTCAACTCTACTCAAGGTCTAACAACACACACTCCCTACCACATGCCTATCACTCCAATGAAGGGGTCAGATATTGTAGGGTGTATTAGGACAGAACAGTAAACTGTCCCAAGTGGTGAGTGCAGACCTCTAGTATGCATGATACTAACTCTCCAGATATGCAGAATATGGTAAGGGGTTGATGGTTATATTGGTGAGTCAATAATTGGCGTCTGAAAAATGGTCCAGTGAAATCTATGATGCAATATGGTAGGTAATGAAAGTTGAGTGCAGTGAACAACTTGAAATAGTATGAACCGAGGGAACATGGTCTCTAATGAAGGGTCTGCATACTGCCTATAAAGGTTGATCAACATGACTGAACTCAACACAAGAGAACTTAACTAAAATAGAAAACTGAACCAAATATAGGCTAATCAACATGTCAATACCCTATACAACAATGGCCTATAGATACCCACCAACCCATATCCCATATGCCAATATTATCTGCAATCTATTTATATATATATAGACCTCTCAGTCTTAGGTGAAACTACAACTATACTCAAGGACAGGCTCTGGTCATGGGTGCCTCGCTAGAAAGGGTAAGGGAAAATAATAATAAATCATCAAGGCTGTAAGGCATACTAACATCCTATATGTAAACTGGTTGGTATTATAAACAACAGCGGAATCATCTACAATGGATTACTATTCTAATACCAATGCTAGCTATCATCTCTAGGGTACAGACACTCTACAAGTCATCATATTATTACACTATGAAAGAACTACATATGAATAAGATCTACAAAACTAAATATCCCTACTCACAAGTTAGTTGATGATGGAATACAATTTTTATAACAACAGAAGGGTATGATAGAGATGACATTGTAGGTCATAAAAATCAAGTTGCACCCATCAAAAAAGCAATGAAAATCAAATTGTGCACCATTCAAATGAATTGCGCAGGAGATAGACTGCACAACAAATCAGCTGCGCGAGGCCGAACCGCGCTAACATCCAAGCGCGCTAACTGACGTGGCAACGTCATCATTACCTGACATAAAATCAGATCTTCTGACAACTGACAGCCCGATGAACGAGGAAACTGTTCGTTTCTTGTGCCACGCCGCCATGACAGCTGTCGAGCGCGGTCCAGCTGCCAATGACCAGCGCAGTCTGCCAGCCCAACTGAAGCGCAGTCTGCCAGATTCTCGTCAGCACGGTTTGATCCCAGCACAGTCTGAAGCTAGCGCAGTTCAAGTGGCACAATCCATCAAGATAACTGATATTTTGTACGTGGCCTACATGCCATCAATTGCTCACCACGTGGCAACCGTCTGTACACGACCATGCACATTTCAATCAAATAATGCTACGTGTCTAATACAGTTGGCCCACGATCGAGTAACTGCCAGCGCAACTGGTAGTCTGCGCAGTCCAGTGCCTGCGCAATCCAGCTTGCGCAATCCAGAAATAACTACTAATTAGTTATTTTTCAGAACTCTATAAATAGAGTTTCAAGTCCTTCATTATCAAGATCAGATCATTCAAGATCATCACCAGAGATCAGGAGTTCTTGCCAAAGTTCTGCTGCATTCTTCAGAGGCTACCGTCTTCAAAGTTCACATCGTCCAAGGGATAAAGCGATCGTCTTCAGATCGAATTCCTATAGTTGTACTTTCCTAGAATTCTATTGTAATCTTCTTACAAAGTTTGTGAAATAAAAAGAACACTTTTGTTTTTGCAAACAAAATGGCGACTCTGCTGGGGACGACTTTCTCCTCCGACGAGGAAGTGACAACTCAATGTGACGTTGCGTCTATCGGAAAGACGCAGAAGACGCTGGTTGTAAAGGTCAACCAGACGGACTACGAGGTGATGATCAACTCCGGGACTACTCGTCGTACTGCAACTTCTGCCAAGAGCAAAGTCTGTTCAGTGTGGACTCCAAAGTCCTCTGCACAATCCTCTGCGCAATCCTCTGTGCAGTCTGCTGTCTCTGCTCCCAAAACTGCTGCGCAGTCTGCTGCCTCTACTGCCCGTGCGCAGTATAGTGCTCCTCTTGCCATTGCACAAACCACTTCCTATGCTGCTCTGGCAAAGTGTAAGACTCCTCTTCCCCTGGCACAGTTGGCTACAACTCTTCCTACGCAGTCCACCACTCCATCAACTAGAGTGCAACTCAAGCACTCTGAAGTCAAGACTCCTGCTGCGCAAGCTACAATATCTATGGCCAAAAGGCCATCTGTCAAAGCTCCTCATGCGCAACTAGCCAATGCGCCTACTGCCACTTTAACCCCTGCGTAAGCTGTTCCAGCGCAGTCTAAGAGGGATAGCCCTTTGGCTAAATTCCCTTTTTCTCACAGCAAGAGGAAAAACTCTGCTCCTCTTCCCAAGCACCCTGTTGCTCCAGCGCAATCCACTGGGGGTAGTCTGCTGACTATTCCTCCTCCTCCTCAGAACAAAGGAAAAGGCCCGTTGATCTTTTCTCAAACTTCCTCATTCCACGACTTGGAAGACAACGGAGGGAAATACTTTTTAGCTAACCCTTCCTCACAAAACAAGGGAAAAGGTCCTTTGGTCTTTTCTCAGTCTTCCCGAGTTTTTACCTCTGAAGATCAATCTGAACGTGCCTCGGCACCAATCAGTACAAAGACTCTCTCAAACAAGAGTTCTTCTCTTCATGCCAAAGGGAAATGTACTGATCAAAGAGGTATTCTGCCTACTCCGGTAGCGAAATTCCAAGATCTCCCAACTCTCCGAATATCCCGCTCAAAGCAAGGAAAATTAATGGTGTCTCAGACAGAAACCCCTGGGGGTGAGTTTGCTGATCTACGAGTTTATCTCAATAGATCTCGGTCTACATCAACTTCGGTGAAATGCAAGCAGCCAATGCCGAAGACGAACCTGTATCAAAGGCAAACATCCAAGATCAAAAATCCTGACACCTATGCTATTAAAGTGAGTACTTCCCTGTACACTCAAGGGATAAAACATCTGAAGAACCGAAACCATGTTCCGAATGTTGTCAAAGAACATATCCCTCGAACTTCTTTTCGTCCCGTCATTGTTCCTGACCTCCGAGAGCATCTCAAGCAAAAGCGGGACGATATCTCAACAAGGTTGTCATCAAGTGTTGTTGCCAGACAACAAAATGGTCTGTCTTTGATCGTCTGAATTTTACAACTCCTGAACCAATGTCAGAAGACGAAGACGAAGACGAAGTGTTGTATGCTTTCGTCAACATGGCTTCTCGAGATACTGGGGTAGAAAATGCTCCAAATATGGTAAGCCCCGTAGGCCCAGCCAGCGGTACTTAGATTTACTCCAAGAATCTTCTGAAGGAGTATTTTGACATACCTGATCCCGAAGCCGAGACACAATCGGTCAAAGGAATCTTCTCCAAGATCCTTCTGGTCATCTTCTTACTTCTCACTCAGGAGATGATTCCTTCTCTGATTATGATGTATACAGCAAAAGTTCTGAACAGACAGTATCTTCTACTGTACCTAGAGAAGTGACAGCTTATGTTGTCACCGAAGACCCAGATGCTTCTAGTTCGACAAATCAAGAACAACGAATAGCTGCACTGGAGGACAAGCTGAAGACCATGGCTAAAATGGTTGCAAGTATGCATTCTATCATCGTGGCCCAGCATACAGTACCACCGACTGCACCTGCTGCAAACCCTGAGATTATAACATTGTCGGTGCCTGTTACTGCAGGTCTGGGGGTAGTATCTCCTCAAATACCCCCTGTACAAATTCAACCTACACCCAGTCAGTCAGGAGCTGGGGGTAGCACTTACCACGCTGTTCCTCCCCCTAACACTGTAACTCAGCCTGCTCCTTCTGCATCATCGGAGGATGCTAATGAAGCAGGCAAGCTCTTGCGCACTCAATTTGAGGCCTTTAAAGAGAAGGATAATTTATAGAGATTGGGGATCAAACAACCCTATCCGGTTGAATGGAAGGAAGTTCCATTCCCTCCAAAGTACAAGATCCCACAATTTTGCTGTTTGACGGCAGCACTTCCCCGAGCCAGTTCATTAATCACTTTGAGGTAATGACTGTCCAACTTCAGCCAAATGATGCTCTTCTTACCAGGGTATTCGTCGGCTGTTTAGCCGGTGTGGTATACGATTGGTACAGAAGCTTGCCTGATGGCTGTATCACTTCTTTCTTGGGTCTTAAACAAATCTTTTTGGAGCAATTCTATGAAGGAATCAACGACATGACCATGTCGGCCCTCAACAAGATCTAACAAAGAAATAATAAAATCGCTGAGAGTTTCATTGAAAAATTCCGCCGAGAAGCTTTAAAGATGCCTCCTGGAACTCCGGCTGCTGTCACTATAGATACTTACAAGGCAAATCTTTTGCCTATTATAAGCATGTGGACGGGGTCAACTCAATTTCAAGACTGGCCATCATTCATTGTCAATGCTAAAGCAGCTGAAGTTAGCGCTGACAAGTTCAAGCAGTTGGGGGTGCACATGTCTAACCCCGACCGGGATGACACCTTACATCTGGTAGCGGTAATCGCCAGAACAACCGCAAGGGAAAAGAGACTTTGAACATCAATTTGAAGAAAAAAGAATCTTTGGCGGTCAACGTAGCTCCACCTACGTCTACTTCTACTCCTTTTGTACCTCCACCAAAGGAATCTTGTTCGAAAGTAGAGTACTCCTTTGACGAGATCGACACCGTGGGCATCTTTGATTGCTTGATCAAAAGCAATAAGCTCCAACTCGCAGACCCGAAGAAGCCTGATGAAGTCGGTAAGACTGATCATCCCAAATATTATGTTTATCACAGGTTCATTGGGCATCCCACTCGAGCATGTTACGTGCTCAAAGACAAAATTCAAGAGCTCGTCAATGCTGGTGTTGTCACTCTTCAACAAGATGAGAAGACTGTTATCGCGAACATGGTCTCAGTACAGTTCGGTAACTTCCCTCCACAGATGGTACAGCATGGTGTCATCCCTATCCCCAAGGCCACTCTTGAGATCGAGAATCTTCCTCCTCCACGAAGTGAAGGTCTCGTCCCCTTATCTTTTGACAATGGTGAGATTATGTGGATTCACCCTGATCTTGCTTCGGAGTTCGAAGTTCCCTCTTCCTCTAAGAAGAAAGAACGCTCCAAGAGTAGAACAAAGATCTGCAATATGGTGTCTTTTGACCCCATAGTTGAAGAGGAAATCCTATTGGGTACCAGATCAGGAAAAGCCTACCTACGGGAAGTTCTTGAAAATTAAGAAAACCCTGCTTCTTCTTCTGAGTCCGCTCCAGTGCAACCTGTTTCCACTGAGGACATCCCTTCTGCATCCTCACCGGTTGTAGAACCCATTCCTTCCAAGCCGATGGTAGCCGACAAAGGCAAACAACAAGTCCACTTCGATAAACCTTTGAAGAAGTCATCTCCTTCTGGACTTGAGAAGCCATATAACTTTGATATCTTGGCTCAACTAGCCAATACACCGGCCAAACTGTCAATCTACGAGCTCTTGCGTCTCTCCAAAGAGACTCGAGAAACTCTGAGTGAAGCTCTAATGCAAGCAGAAACTTGCTTAACCCTTCTAAAGAAGTCGAAGGCAGAGCCTGTCTCTTGCCTCTATTATCACAGTGTGTTGGAATTAATTCCAAATATTATCTTCACACAGGATGATATGCTGATGGAAGACAATAGGCATGACCGTCCTCTATACTATACA